>QEWY01003431.1:154990-317217 GCA_006503575.1 Baylisascaris schroederi
CCCCCCCCCCCCCCCCTCCCTCAATATCAGTCTTCTTTCCAACATATATATGTATAATCACCCCCACTTCATCCCCTCTAAACAGTCGTCAGCACCATAATATTCAGGGTTTATAATCGTGGAAATGCAATACGCAAACTTAGGACTGCAAAGTGGGCTTGCAGATATGATAACGAAGAAGTAGAAGGAATCTCAATTTCTTCAATCAAAAAATAATGTAGAAAGTGAGCGTCGCAAAAACAGGGCAAACGGTTTCTTAAAATTTTTATAGAGTGATTCTTTATTGTTATTGCACGAACATTCGAAAAGACGCCGAAAATTTCTTGGGAAACTCACTCCTCCCACCGCCTCATGTATTTGTATCTTCAGAAACGTTTGATTGATACACTCGCCCACCTCTTTTAACTACCATGGAGGAGATGGAACTGTAAACAGTAGTGACCCAACATAGTTTCTACAACAACTGAACGACAACACTCGGCGTCCTTTCGATTTTTACGTGAAAATCGCTCAGGGAATGAACACCTCCAAGGATGCTTCACAACGTATCTCTCACACTACCATCCGCCACTCCCTTCACAAAATACATCAACGACGATAGTCAGACTGAAGAGGATGCAAAAATAACGTTGGGTGATATATGCTAAGACAGAATGAAAACATAAGGGAATATCCTCTGTGTTCATATCAATATTTTTGCTAATGCCCAATTATTATACATTCCGCTATTGGTTTCAGCAATGTTTTCATTAAACGGTCGTTATCACGAACCCCTTATCTTTAATGATAATTGGTTTCATTGCAATCATTTAATCTGGGCATAGGAACAGCCTCGCATGATAGATTAAACACAGGATACAACCGCTATCGTTTCAATTTGAAGCAGCCTTAACCACGAAGTGCCGTTAACAGCGATGTTTGTTTGAGTTATTATCCATCAATGCGAAAAGGAATCAAAAATCGGTGGGTAATTCAGTGTGCTCACAAGCAAAATTGTTTCATGTTACCAGTGTGCATATAAATTTGGAATATAGTGAATAAGGTTCACACAAAAACATGAGGAATTCAAAGAAAATTTGGCTCCAGTACGCGGCACGCAAAACTAAAATTCAGATGTTAGGAAAAATAGGATAGTAGAATTTCAGGATAACAGAGACTGCCTTATGAAATTTCAGTGATGTCACACTCTGCAAAAATTTTTGAAAACTGCTGTACAATGCACCTCAAAAAACCGTCAAGACAGAAGAAGACAAACAAATCAATTTTACAAGGAAAGCAGATGAACGGTTGATGAATTATCACTAACTCATTGCAAAAAAAGAAAAACGCCTCAACCACAATTAATTTCAACAGGCAAGTTTTCCTCACATCATTCCCAATATTACAACTCAACTATTTCCCCTTATTGCTCGTAATTAATTCCCGACAAAACGATCTCAAAACGACCTCGAAAAAATGGCAATAGCTCGTGATATGGACTGATGGGTAATAATAGCACAAGACACGAGCATAATAAGATCAATTGCGAGCTATGCAAATATCAGAAGAAACCACCATAACATTTCGAACAACATTCAAAAATGCAACAGATTTTATAAGTCACTCTAAAGTAGAATTTACTATACGTTTTCACCTACCTTATTGCTCGTAATTAATTCCCGACAAAACGATCTCAAAACGACCTCGAAAAAATGGCAATAGCTCGTGATATGGACTGATGGGTAATAATAGCACAAGACACGAGCATAATAAGATCAATTGCGAGCTATGCAAATATCAGAAGAAACCACCATAACATTTCGAACAACATTCAAAAATGCAACAGATTTTATAAGTCACTCTAAAGTAGAATTTACTATACGTTTTCACCTTCCATTCCTTGCGAGTGGTTCTCTATTGATTTCTTTGGTGGGTCTTTGAATAGTTATTTATAGCGCAAAACGAATAAATTGTCTTATCAATGTGATCAATGATATTGCCTAGATCAATGTTTTCATAAAGGATTAATAGGTGATAACAACTGCACTGCTGCATAATTAGCTCTATAATAATATTCGATGAAATTATCGAAATAAAAGACGTACACAAATAAAACGCTCTCATAAAAATTCGAAAACAACAATTTTCAGTTGCTTCTCTCAATACATCATACTGTCATAAAAGCTAAAAAAAATCCTGCAAATGAAGACAATTTCCAATGACGTCATTCCGTTATATGACTCTAATATAGAAACGCAATAGTTCGCAATAATCTCGCAACAATTTTCTTCAAAAAAGGCAACCACGCACAGAGCACAACAATTTTGCACCACCATCCTATATAACCCTTTAATAACGTCACCTATCAGCTGAAGCAAACCAAACAGAGATAGAAAAATGCAAAAAAAACCATCATTTAACATGTGCATAGAAAACTAAACTTGCAATAGGTGTGCTGAAAGTGCATTCATTTCTAGAAATTTCTTTAAAAAGTTGATTTACATTGTTTATCAACAACTTTTCCGCGAAAATAGGGTGCTTTAGCAAATATAACAGATAGTATAAAGCCGAAAATTGCCGGTAAAAACAGCACTGCAAGCTTCTTATATATGCATAATCCTCATATTTTAACCAGAAATTTTTCATCAGACTACATAAATGCATGGGTTCCATATCGCAAAAGGTGGTGCACTCACAATGAGGGTCACGAAATTGGCGTTCGCGACTGAAAGCCTCACGAGTGCAAAAAGAGTGCAACAATCTCTTCGAATATTAATGCCAAAAGTTTCCAATGAATGCGGTGGTGGTATTCGTTGAAGAATGAAAGCAATGGACTTATACTTTTGAGTAACACCTTTGCAAAAGTAAATAGAAACATTTTAAATGAACTTCATGTGTCTGGTCGGTAATGAATTACCCTAATCTCCAAACACTATGTTTCAAAATTTCTTTTCTCAAAGCCGAGATATCAAAACGTCTAGAATCTCTATTTCACAGTTTTCTTACACCAAATCATAAAGCTGTAAACAGCACATCAGCATTTATACTTGTTTGCAAATCGTTTAGTATTATACACGTCTTAGAGTTCTCTTCCCATTGAACATGCCTCTATCTATATTCCAAAACGTACGTCATAACGATTACAGCTATTTGAACGGAGTGCATAAGGCAACCGATTAAAGAAAAACAGAAAAAACAAAAAAAAAACAAAAAGAATATGACTAGGTGTAACGAAGAATGTTTGAGATGCATCCCTTTCATAACGCTTGCTAAACGATGCTTTGATGTGCTTCATGCGTACGAGTAGCGATGACGTATACCTTTGGTACCACCCACATAAACCTTTACAAGCAAACAAACAAAAACGAATACCACTGCACTTCGTTAGATGTGGATAGCACCGCAAACTACACAACACTAAATTGGCGTCACCAATCCAGTCCGCAATGACGTCAGAAAAAAATGACCAACTGAAAAACGAAGATAATTACCACATACTCATTTAAAGGCGGAATGTAAGCGATCATGTGCGAAGTGTTGCCATATATTTCAATAAGGAAATGCAATGAAAAACATCGCATAACGCCACCAATAATTGCTGTAACATCGCACTTCACTTGTGTCCACTAGATATTGCTCCAATGGTGCTTAGTAAAAGCAAATGAAACAAAATGTTTATGGTAATGTTTAAGATATTACTTCCGTCATCACTTCAGCGAATCTTTCCTTATATGCAAATTTGCTGCGTTTTTGAGGATGTTATTATCATTTATGGTAAATATTAAATCCCTTTTAAAGCAGTAAGACACCAATGATTGGACTGCACAAATAATAAAAAATAAGCTCGCATTTTAAATATTCAGCTACCTCTCACTTAAACATGCTTTCTCTCTCCACACAAATAATTCACATCACCGACATATGCAAATTACTATTCCCTAGCACACTTTTGCACTGTTGGCGAACAAAAAAGCCAATTCAAATAAGACGTTTATTAGCGCTTTTCAGGGTCACAAATGCGAAGATGATTAAAGCTGAAGGGGAAATGTGAAACAATCAAACGAACCAGAACTTCCTCAAATTTTGATGAATTGCCATCAACTACGCATTTGCTTTATGGAACAATTCATATTTGACTTTTCTAGGTATATTACTAGTACTTTGGGAATATTTTTTCTCCTCCCCTCCCTCTGCCTCTCTTACAATAAAAGCTCATTTCCTTCACGGTTGAGTGATCAAGAGAAGGGAATCAACATGTGTATAACAATGTTTAAGTTTGTTGGTTGACTGTTTGAGCAGTTATAAACACAACAACGAATACTTATCAGAAAATCAACAATCCACAACATTGAAAGCATAGGATATCTAGCGTTAACGAAATTTTTCTGTGCTTCATTCTGCATCTATAATATTTCTTTTTGTGGTTCTTTCCGTTGATCGTTCAGCAACTATATCAGATTAACAAACAACGATAACTCGATTGATAAGTTAGAATTCCGTTGAAAAAAATTTATTTACATTCGCAATTGCGTAGCGGTCGGTCATATGTACTGCCATTAAGCTGAACGTACGATAAAAAGCGAAATAACGAATTCGATTACGGATTTACACCATCCAAGCGGGCACTCATCATTGCAATGCGCTCACTGCTCAACACAACTTCCGCAATCCCCCATGCGCAGCACTTTTCGTCAATCAGAGGGGTAAGCAAACGTTAACGTTCCCACTTCTCCCCCTCCCCTCCTCTGGCAGTCGCATTTCTCATCTGATTTCCCTATCTTTCTTTATTCTTTTCAGCTTTTTCACAACACCTTTTTTGCTGGTCTTCCACGCCTATTTTTCATATTCATCTATATTCCTTTCTACTAACCCTCTAAAGTTCTAAGAAAGTATCCCTCCTGTCGCACCCTCTAAAGTTCTAAGAAAGTATCCCTCCTGTCGCTCTTTCCTTTCCAGCCTGGGTCCCTGTGTTCTATGCTCTACGTTGCAAACGATGCTGCATATTTTTACGCGCACAAACGAATAGATTGACTCATTGCCACAATAGACATAAACATTCACAGTTGAGCGCTTCAGAATAATACATCCGCGATATGCACAACGCATAACATTATTGCGAATCGCGCATTTCCCTTGATAAAAACCATTTCAGCAATATTACACGCCCTTCTACTTAAGCAATCGTTCACATAAACAAGTGCAAAAGTGACCCAATCAGCTAGCACGACAAGCGCTCTTGTGCCTTGCTTAAGAGACCGTTCAAATCATCCACGGAACGTTCATTTTTCCACAGTCCAAACTGCGTCAAACAGATGTGCATTTCGTCCCATTTTCAACTGCGTATATCTAAATCGGTGATATTGTGCAGGAGACCAACCTGTGACGTACTTTATGATGACCAAACACCGTAACTTAAGTTGCACTGGTGTCCGAGTTAAAACTTTTGGACAGACGGGAAGGCACAATCGGACAAACAAATGCATACAGTCGAAGTTGTGCTAATGTACGCTTCCACGAACGATATTTATGAAGGTATCGAGCTAAACTGATGAACAAAATTTATGAATGCGTTCAAAAAGTTGGCTTCCAAATTATGCAACAGCTTACGTTGCACTCGCAAGGAAACGACTTCATTCTGAGGGCTCAAGTGTGCGATGAAGCCTTCACTGGTAGGTCAGATGAGATTTTAATTACCAATGAAAATCATTAAAACCTCCCATCTGATTTACGCGGGAAAGAGTTCAGGCTACTCGTAGCAGTTAGGTGGCACAAGCTAAGTTCAAAAATCAACACTCACAACCTAGGCTTGAAATCAACGAAATAGTGAGTGGCTATCAATGTATAATTACGATCCGTACTTTCTTAGGACAGAGATGAAAGAGATAATGAAAAGAAGAAAATTAAAAAGTTGTATACCTTAAGGAAGATGTGGCATCACAAAGAAAAGTGCACATTTCAATATGCCCGATTACATCAAACATCAGTGGACACTGGTAGCTATATCAGTGAGTATCATCAATGATAAAGATCTATTAGGAAAAAACGAATGCCACACCTATCATCTGCATTCCTCTGGAAGGGAATATATCCTCATACCTTCTGAATTCTGGAAACAATGAAGATAAAAAAGTTTTTAGTAAGGAAAATAAATTTCTCAATAAAAAAATAACCTTTAATCTAATACTTGTCCAGTAAAATAGAAAAAAATTAATGTCTACATTTCACTGAAATAAATTTAACCGAAAAATGTCAACAAAACATTTCATCCGTCAATAATTGATGGATAGGACAACTCGAACAGGTGCACTCGAACTCAGCGATGAAAGTGATAAAGAGTATATCAGTTATGAAGACAATCCGCAGCAAGATTGTATGAAAGGGTTAGTTTATAGCAACAAACATTCTTTGAGAGAATATTCCTACAACTACTATAACTCTTAAATACGACTATTACTGCGAGTAAAAATTAGACGAAGCTTCTTACGCAAAAATGTGCGTATGAAGCTTCCTCTCAATAGTCTGAAGGGCGCATTAGCTGCTCTTTCTTAAAACCCGATTAATCCTCCTTTCCAGATTTCCATCAAAAAGCTTCCGTTTATACTCACTTCACTTTCCGGCACTAATTCATTCTTGCCATATTGAATACCGGAGGTTTTCCGATAATTTGTTCTGCCCAACATTAAACAAACCGATGCTGCACACATCGAAACAAGTTACCAGGGACCTTACAAATAATCACAATAGACAAAATGTATCGATATTTGTCCAACCTCTGCCTTTTTTGCACTCAGTAAATGGAAAAACAACGCATATAGCTGGAACAACACGCAGTTTTGCTTTTAGGACATTGTAGTTAGATCAAATATGAAACATGGAAGATTTTTGATTGTATGGACATTAGAGAGTAATAAGCGTGAAGCGTAATTATACTAGAACATGTCAGCGGAGCATTGAGTGCCAGCCGTTTGCTGAGTGTTACTATATATGCAAAACACTATTCACCTACGATGCTCAAATAATTCGTAGAATAATGCAAAACTATGAAAACATTCTGTTACCGTGATATGTGAATCTACGATGAGTGTGAACAAAGTTCTTTCTCATTTCGTAATGTGATCACAGCTCAGCAAAACGGGGCAATAAACCACGTCAACATAAAGCAATCTGGGTGCCCTTAGTGTTATCCATATTCACTGGGATTATTTGCATAATCCATGGTTATTTCCAAAAAGGGGCATTGAATCGATAGGCATAATGAACTATACTGCATGATGACATTCATAGATGACTATTCTATGCAAACTAAAATGAAGAGTGACTATACCAAATGTAGCGTATGCGACGGCTGATTCAAGCGAAAGTAAGCAACTATTCTTGAGCATCCCAAGAGCAAAATTTTGAAGTCGAAGCCCCAAAGTTCATTTCCCAAAGTTCAGGCGGAAGCAAAACGAAATCCCAAAGCCGAAAGTCGAAAAATCTCAATAAACTTTTCGGGTTATTCCAACTGAGAAGTCTTTAAAAGAAATGAAACAACATATAACAACTTGCAGTGTGAATAACATTCAGCCTACTTTAGTTTTATGAAAGGATCGAGCATTTTATTATATATTGCTTTCAAAGATGAGGCAGTTACATATTCGTCTAAAATTTTAGAGAGAGTGGTTCGTACAATGTTAAGAAAGACGAAAACATGTTGTGATCAATATAAGATTATCAAATTGGTTAGCCCAGAAAAAATAACAGCCAATTATGGCATGCTGAAATATTCTTCTAGCAACTATGCCAACATTTGCCACGTTGAAAATTAAATCATATAAAGTAACTAAGCGAGTAGTGCATATAGTATGAAGGAACTCAAGAAGCAAAAACAAAACAACGTCTGAACGAAAATGCTCAATTAGAGATCTATTCATTGCTTCTTACTTAACGACTCCGGAATCAAATCCAAGGTCGCTTCACTTGCATAGCTTACTTGAGTTCTCCTGGTCATGAGACTACTCTCAATGTTGCGTTAACAATAAATAAAAAATGCATAAACTTCACCGCCTCTTGACAGCTAAAACATCTCTTTTCAAATGTGGCTGATGACTTTCACGTGACGCTAAGGAAAAAAGTCACCAACGCAAGGACTACCGCTCTCGATCAATCCGTTCATTCTATTTAATGAGAAGTTTCTCCTCCTACGGTCTTTTTCGATGCGGAGAAGGGAAGAAATAAGAACCTTCACACAATTAGTCTTGAGGGAATAGATATAAGTATAACTAGCTTTAGCTTTGCAAAATGCAACTTCCACTGCACATATGCGAGATCACGTCCATACGTACGCCTGCATACCTGCCTGCTGGCTTCAACTATAGAATCATCAAACTGGAACCTACGAGATCAAGTAGGCATAATATATCAAACACAATGATTTCCTATAACATCCTGCAAGTTAACCTACCTAATCGAAAGAAATGACACATTTAAAGGCATTTGGATGCGCCAAAACAAGCCTCACTAAATGGTTGGCCCATATGAAAAGGTTCCTTTTTTTGCCTCACTTTTGTTCTGCTGCAAATCTCTGGCATTTTTTTCGTTGCCGACATCATCCGTTCATCAATGGCATCTCAAAACGAGACCTCTTTTCATTCGGGATATTTTAAAAATTCTATTCTAGTTGTTCCAGAAGAGTAATGAGCAAAGAGTATGTGAAACTAAAACCAGTTTCGGATGCATCTTTACTACAACAAGCCAGCCATTCAAGGTGATCTAACTTCCCTGCTTTAGTTGCACGCATCTCATACAGTATGGATTTACGAAAACATGTAAACTGAGAAAAACCCATCTAAATCCTTCTTCCCATAGAAGTTTTCAACGTGATAGGAAAAATAGGATGTGCACACCCGTTCGCGGCTCAACAACAACTCGCCCATTATGATAACTTCCTTCGTATTGATGTCAATCTAACAATGCTTGCAGAAACTTGGCAACAAGCGCAATTCACTTAAATTACTCGAAAGAAAAAGACAGAAGAGTTTCAAATTTGCCAATATGTAGAAGGCAGTCTTAACGTTACAGGCAGGGATAACACTGCCGAAACTCAGTGATCGTTAAAATGAAGTTGATCACCTATATTCCGCAATTCTAACGAAATGGGAATCACATGAAACTTAGCAAATCAACAATGTTCCTTATTCCATTTAGCACTACCAGCAAAGAAGACAATCGCAACAAGATCACAGCACACCTGAACGTCATACCTCGATGACGCTTTATCACGGCACTCACTGGAAATCGAACTGTATCCTTCAAATGAAGATTGTTTATCAACGCACCCACATTCCCGATGCATTACCGGTTGAACCCTCCCTAAACTGAACAGTGTAAGTGTTCGAGAAAATGGTATCTATACGAAACAAACAAACCGATACCTACAACAGAGCTGACACATTACTAGAGGTGATCAAAAATAAGTACGCAATGATGACAGTGACATCCAGAACGTTCACGAAATGATGGAATGAGATTGTTTTCAAGGCATCGAACATACCAACACCACCATTCGGCTTCTCACCAATAACAACAACACCAACTTAACTTCAAAAAAGTATACCAATCAACAACTGTGAAAGGTGCTCTGTTCACACTAGATACCTTACATGCACGTCTTTGGAAGTTTGCGAAAGGTATAGTCTCAACCCTTTTTTTGATATAAGCTCTACTTGGAATTAGCAGATAAAAAACCGGCTAACTGGAACGCTGACGAGTTGAGTCTGGAAAATTGATAGTTAATTTTAAATGCAAGAATATGCCGACAGCAGGAAACTAAAGTTTGCTCGGGATAGTTGCCTATACTTCATTTCCCTCAAAATTATGCCTCCTTTCTCATCTTGTCTCGAACATACGTCAGCTCTAGACCTATGGAGAGCAAAAGCTCTGCTTTACGTCTATCCGTCAAAATGACGTCCTCGAAAACCGTGGACTCTAAGACCTCGAGGTTCATAAAACGGGAATGTGGCACATAGATGCGCATAGGCGTGACGTCCACATATTGCGTTACCACTGACGACTGCATAATATATTTTACATTAGGACGAATATGAACTGCGTAATACTTCCAAATTCCGTTCATGAATAAATCACTACTGCACGCTGACTTTATGATACCCTATTAGTTGTAAATGCAATCTATTGCGCAATCAGTTCATACCTATAGAATCTCTATTTAACCACCGAGGCAATTCAGTTCAATTTAATGCGTTCAGTTTAATGGTCAGATAATCGTCAACATTACACGATAAAATGAAGTAAATCAGACTGACGCGTACTACACTTCATTAATTGCTCGCATAATCACAATAATTTTGGGTTGTTTTTTATGTTTAGGTTGTTCTCTGCAATATTTAACAACGTATTCGATTATTCAGCTAGTGCCTTTGTTGACACTTGTCATGTTCGTATGTTTCATTTAGAACAACGGAACCACAAATGGATTCTGTTTTAAATTCGCACCGATCAAAGAAATTTAAAGGGAAAATGCAGAAAGAAAAAGAAGATCGATAGACACTCAAAAGTTGCTCCTCAGAACAACAGGCATTTGTTAACATCAAGAAATGCAGCAGAAGAGTATCTTTCATAGCCCTTGTTATTTGTTCACATGGGAGTTTTTTTGAATTTATTCTCCATTTTCCCTTTATTCTAAAATTTTTATTCTTTTCTTCGATAATTTCTCCTTCAGACCCTCAAATATTAGGTGTACATAATGTTCCGTCATTCTTTCAAGCCCCATCCACAAT
Organism: Baylisascaris schroederi; assembly: GCA_006503575.1. Taxonomy (NCBI): domain Eukaryota; kingdom Metazoa; phylum Nematoda; class Chromadorea; order Rhabditida; family Ascarididae; genus Baylisascaris; species Baylisascaris schroederi. The sequence continues at coordinate 165,748 of QEWY01003431.1, forward strand.
AGTCGTTCGGTTTTTGTTCTTGTTTATAAGGTTTTACTCTTCATAATGGTGCAATTCAAAACGCTGCCAAGAATTGGGATTTCAATGTACTGATCGGTCTGTGCGTAGGTTAAATACAAATTATTAAGGTAACCCAAACTTCTCTGATCATTTTACTAAATTCTGATGGAAAGTACGAAGAACCTGAAATTCTGGTGATTATGCGAGTGATTAATAAAGTATAGTACGCGTCAATCAGTTACTACCCTGTCATCTATGGATCGTTCATAGGTTGAAAAATCATTTCTCCAGCAGCGTAGTGATGTCTGATCAGTATCACTTCAACAAGAATATGTTGTACACAATGCAAACAAATCGTCACATCAGCTGAGCTAATCGTCACTACTATACAGCAAGAAAATGTATATATCGGGCTAACGCATACTATACTTTATTAATCGCTCGCATAATCACCAGAATTTTAGCTTGTTTTAACGTTGTTCTCTGCAATATTTAACTACCTGTATTTATCAGCACTATTAGAACCGCCATGATGCAACACGCATCCTTCCTTAAATAAGAAAACAATGGTACTTTAAATATTCATTCGATGAACTGTCGCCAATATAAGATCAGTTTACTAGCCACTAGGGCAACTTTTTTAAACAATATAGCTAACGTAGCTTGGTCGTACGAGAAGAACCAACTACATATGCAAAACTCTATGAAACTAATAAAGAGCACTCTCTAAAAATAATAGAGATGGATAAGGTACCGTGCAATACGTCTGCTTGGTATGCACGGCACTAGTGATAAATGAAATCTGCAATATGACATAAAGGCAGCTGTTGCCAATTAACCTCTATCAGTGAAATAGATTGGAAAAGTTAGAATAAACAAATAAAAAATGCAAATGAAATATTCCGACATGGAAGTCAAATCACAACAAATTGGTGGGAGATTGCCAAAAAAGATGCGACAGACACTTCAGCAAATACGCAAATTTCGTTGCTGGCCAGGAAATTACGGCAACTATCAACAAACACGATTCTATAACGTATGCAACATCAATCGATAAAGAAAACTTGAGTTATCTGACCCGCTGTATATCATTTCTTACTCAAATAAACGGGAATAATGAATATACAGACGCGATGAAACAGTGAGGCCGAATATATTCTCACGGATAAATACTGATTTCTAAATATGAAAAACAGTTATGCAATAGCCGAAACTCGGTGGTCGTATGGGTCTATAGATGAAAGAAGGCAATTCAGTAGAGCAGCTGATAAATCAATTGCTAAAATTATAACGAATTTTTGCTTAATATATCTAAAAAAAATTTCGTCGTTGAATGAAACGATAAAATTACTTTTTACCCATTGAACAATCAATGCAATTTGAGTACATAAACAAATAATTTCTTCTACTCATACACGCAATTATAGATCGCAATTTTAAGTGCACGTGCTCTGTGGGAGTTGCGATCTTAAGAGCCCATTAATTCGCCTATCAACCAAAATACGCTAGCCTATTAACATGTGGGTGGTTGCCCGCGCTAAAGGCATTTATAGCATGAGCAACTGCCATATTCTACGGTTTCTCTTCTCGAATATGCTTTTCTATTCCCTCTTTCCCCATTTCCCTCTAAATCATCTCTAGGAATCTGCTTTCGGCAAAAAGAACCCCCTGCCCCAACACTGCATTATAATATATTGCAGCACGCATTATCAAAGGGGAGAGATGCAAAATGTGCTATTTTGCAATTATGTTCAACGAGCAACCAAATTTGCTAAAGGAAACATTTATGCGTGAGACATCATAAGCAGGTCAGTTCCACTGAATCACACATTTTTGAAGGCAATAACTCATAATTTGAGTGCTATCGTTTGTCTGTTCATCAGGAATCTCTTTCTGTTTCCCGAGGGGTTCCCATGAGAAGGAGACTGTGGTTGTTTCACAATTCTTTAGCCAGCCTTCTAAAGGTGTTGCACCGTCTGCTGACACTTTACGCCGAAATTTCTTTCTAATAACTACTAAATATTTTAGAATACCGTTACCCAATGATCATCACGACTGGTGGGAATGTACTTACAAAATAAGACTTGGTGGGAATAATGCACTGCTACCTTTTGATACCATGAGAGTTAATAACGATAATGATATGGACTAACCTTGGCGGAAGTAGAAGAGGTGTTTTAAAGCAAGAATCGTCGAAGATCTCCTTATCAGTGGTGCGAGTTTGCTCGGTGCATCCCTTATCGTCAACGCAAACAGTCGCCTGTTCCTTCTCCTTCATTATCAACAGTCAAGTTAATCCACCTTCCGACGAAGTTTTGCAGATAGGGCTGCGAATGCGCTAATTAAGTAGTGAGAATAAGTAAACTTTATATGCAGAAGGCAGCACGCAGATGGCAGTCGAATCAATAGAGCATTACTGACGTAATACGCAACGATGTATCATCAACTGAAATTACACCCATCAAAATAAATCGAACCACAACAAAGAGAATGTGAGGCACACAACTAAACGAGACGAATCAATGGCGCATCAATAAAAAATGTTTCAATGATCTCAGCGTGTAATCGACAAATCGATTGAACATCACAGCGAAATGTTAAATTGCCATACAGAAATGTTGCAGAAAATGAAAATGTTTCTGAGAAAGGCGTTGCACACAGATAACGACGCCCAATAGATTCATAAACGCTTGACGACCACTACAAGATCGTTTAGAAGCCATTGATACAGTGAAAACACGCGTGAATCGACAAAAAAACGGAAAATCACTCTTATTATCAAGGTCCCTTCCATTCTCACTCTAAAGGCTTTATTATTTCTGAATTATTTCTGACGAAAGATTTATATGATTACAAATTGTGAGGACCAATACCCTCTTTTCCTCTCCCGAGTTGCAACGCATAGGGTTTGCCCAAGCAATCTTTTCTCTTTTCATATTCCTCGTGGGTGGAATTTCGACTACTTAGCTAATGACTGATTGTGGTGGTTACTATTCTTGTTGTTTAAGTTGCGAAGCATTACTGCTCAACACTACAGATTTTGCATTTAGAATATTCGTTGCAACTCTGTAATAAAGAGCTTCAAACCGAAAACCGCCAAACACTTCAATATAAGGATAAAAATTCAGCTTTTAGGCTAGTTAATGCCTTTATCTTCATTATTTTGTAAGTGCGTTCGTTTGGCGATCATACCGGATTCTGGATTACAGAGTCAACGACGAAAAAAATTGCTCGTTATAATTGACAATGCCAACGCTACACGATAGTTTCTTATTTCCGGCTTCATTTGAGTGCATATTTCTAAAGATGAGCCGAAAAAATATAAATGTCAAGTTTACTGTTGACTGATCATTTGATGTGGAATACAGTGAGTTTTTGAATCTACCAATACAACCGTCTGGTTGATCAGCAGCAGTGCATAAGAGTGGCCAGTCTATCTAGAGGGCTCTTATGTTTGCATATTTCAAATAAAGTATCTAAATATGAGACTCATCAAGCGCCATCAAAATGAGAAATTAATTCCACAGAAACCGAATGCGTAGAAAATTGAGATGAATAACTTCTGAAATTCAGCGAGTTCAACCATCTGACGTACATGGAGCACAGAAAAAAAGCACATGGAGCAGGTATTATCTTTTCCCTCTATGATATAACCTTTAAAGAAAGAAGCTTTAGTGAATTCTTTGATAGAATTCACAAAAGCGGTCTCAGTTGAGAGATAAATATTATAAAACGTGGAGCAAAAGAATTGGAATGTAGGGAAATCAGCAAGAGTTACCATCGGTTAAAAAGACCAAAATGTTCAGTTGGTGCTTCAGTGGCTGAATAACCTTAACTGTGTACCAAATGCAGAAGCGTTCCAGGACATAATCTTCGAAATGGAAAAAACTGTTGATAACGTTGGGAATACGCATAAACGAAGCGAAACTCTCAAGAGACAAGAAAAATGCAATCAATCGCTTTCGTTACCGCTTCTCAGGGCCATCTTTTGCAATAATCAAATGTGAATTTTGCATGAATTTCAACGATGCGATGCACTAAAATTACTCAACATCGAAGGCAACTACTATATGGCAAACTATCTTTAATGTTCAGCGGAGAATCACATCTGATCGTCACGCATCGTGAATTTGTGATAGATGACATAACCAGGCAAGCGTCATAGAGTGATTAATTCCACCCCCACTCCTCCCACTGCAGCTAAAGAAATAAATGCAATTTATATTATCGTATCCTTTCATCATTAACCATTCCAATAGACAAAAATTCAAACCCCACTTTGGTCACCTCAGTCAATAATATAAAAAGCAATTCCCTCAACATGACAACGTTTTTAGTGTACGATGAAGCGAAAGCTATACTTTACTGCAAATATCGACTTACTCATCGACTAGGTATTCGGCTGCACTAACGGTAACGTCAGAACAGCTTTAAAAAAAAGAGTAAAACTTGAGTAAACATCACACCCTCTGCTATAAATAAATAAATATCATAAAAATAAAATATAAATAATTTTATGTGAACACAATAAAAAGAAAAGAAACCTCATCGCTGAGTGCAAATAGGAAACGATCCGTTGAGAAGCATCGCAGTTCTGACACTGATCATGGCAGAATGTTTCACTGTTGCAAAGAATGCGACGATTCAGAACGCTTCAACCAGCAAGTGATTTCTATCAAAGCGAACATCTTCACAACAAATTACACAACAATCAAACCTCTCTCCTGTCTTCCTTACACTTCTGTCAATTATAGGTTAACCTATGTGTGTCGATTTGTAACAGTAAGCAGCCTTATACAGCTGGCATATGAGCAATCAAAACTGCCATTCGCAATAGGATCCTAGATGAAATGATTTTTTCAGCGGATATAATGAATAAATGAAGGAATATTTAAAAAATCAAAATCAAGGCTACATAAACATGTTAACACAGCAATTATATAAAACTGACTTGTCAAAAACTTCAGGTAAGGCGAAGGCCCCAGTAGAGGTGGCACAACTTTAATTCAAAAAATCGCCATACGTAATGCGGAACCTCAAGCAGCAAACCGGTATCCTTATCTATGTTACAGTGTAATCGGAGTACTTCATTCGGTGAGAAAAAGCATGAAAACGTCGACAGCAGAACACATGGTTCAAAATCTTCATGTGATAACCCAATCAAATGAGCTATTCCCAAATTGCCCTCTTTGCTATTCTTCGACAGGCTACAGCTTTTATCAACAATTCTATGAAAGAAAAAATTTATGAAATGAAAGTAAATGAATGAACGCAGTTATTAATTTCGGCTAATTAAGAAAGAAACAAAAACGATGAAACAAACATGGAGCAGAAAGAATCAATGCAAACGCAATAGGTTGGTTACTCATTCGCCCAGACGTGTGGCACGCAGACAACTCTTAGCGTACGCGTCGCTTTCATCCTATGGAAACGATCGATCCACCGCCGACTCAGTACACTCCAGGGATCCCCATGCACGGACCGTTGCAAAATCATTGAAGGTCTGCCTTGCTACAAGACTTCCTAAGAAACTGCAACAGGATCCTTCATGAATCACAGCAAATGAACGAAGACATAATGTGAGGAGAATGGAGGATAAGAAGAAATGTGCAATGGAAACGATTAAGGAAAAATTAGTGCATATTAGTGACTACGGACTCAGTAGTAACAGTTCTGACTATCTAAACTACTCGACAAGAGCAGAGACATCCTCCTGAGAATGGCAAGGAAGTTTCTGCAGGAATCTTGTTGGTGCAGTAGTCCCACAGGGGCGCAAACATTGAACACTGATTAGAAGTGCTCGGACATTTCTCAACTAGCACTGGTCGTTTAATTGCTTATATTTGCTCCATTCAGCTTATCGGCCCGCCTATACCAATCGTGCTCTGAGTGTATCACCAACGTGATCGCTTTCAATATTCTCCGTCCTCACTAAAACAATCTAGTGGAAAAAATTCAAGCATAATCTAGTAGTCATTGTTCTTGATTGGAAATTTTTTTAGAGTTGGATGCTTAATTCCCAGGCCGACATCCTTCTCACTTAGTTCTTTTTTTTTTTTTTTCTGAAACGAGCGAATTTGGCGTCAATCTTTTTCTACCAATTCAGCTTATATATTTATTAGAATCCGAAATAAGACAACTCCACATTGGCTAAGGAGGCCCGCCCAATCTAACAGCCGTTTCTGACTGCTCCACATTCCAACACTGAAGCACTAAGCACGAAAATGCTCATGAAATCGTCTCAAAGAATGATTCAACGACTGTTACGCACACATAAAGAGGCAAACGAAACGTTGATCATCACTTCCCTATATTTCTCAAACGAGGGTACTAATTATCTAATATGTTAGGTCATGATTCTGGAAACAAATTTCGGGAGAGAGGGTGGGTTGATCAGTCACCAATAACAGCCAAAGGCAACTAAGCTTTGATGAGAAAAAAGAAAAACTACGAAAAAATAGTAGAAAAAAGTCCGCTCAACATTGCAACAAATGTGAATGCCTTCAAAAGATGAGAGCGATTTTCCTTGCGCCTACATCACATAAGAAGGGATAAATTTGGGACGGTGAAATTGAATATATACCTAGTTGTATCAAATGAGCTCTCATAATATGTAGTCCTGCAGCCCTCTCATCAGACTGCCCTCAAGTGTGAATTATCAGCCAATAAAAAGTGTTCAATATTAGATTCAAATTTCAGCTCAACCGACCGCTCGCATAAATCATTCGCTTATTTTTCGTTTATCTCCAGTACATCGGAATTCAACCGGTGTAAAGTGCGACTACATCGAAAGCAAAAAGCATTTAAATATTTCCTATAACCCCTTTCGCAATTCACGAAACAACTTAAAAGCTGGCCGAGGTCACCAGTGCAGGGCACGATTTTCAAATTGCACAATTCCACATCGATAGTTTCCGACTGTCGGACGGACAGACACAGACGTACATATGTGAGCGTATAAATCCGCGAATGTAAATATGCAACAGCGCAAATTCTTGCAAAGCTTCTAATAAAACTGCCTTGGTTTATTACAGTGCCGTAAAAGCAAAAAATGTGTTTTTTGATAGCAATGCGATAAACCAAAGCACAGATTGAGGCACACGTCAACAAGGACACAGAATCATTTAATGGTCCATCTCAAGGAATTTTGCATTATTCTTCCGCTTCTCACTCATTTTGTTTCATTGTCTTCAAATATAACAATCTGAAACGCTTCGACTGACCGTTGAAATCCAATCGGTTAGAAAAGGTATATGAATTCGCTTGTTTTCAAACAATTTAACAGTTTTAACTAAAGCATCTCCTTCCTGAAACATGAACATCGGAATTTTGTTGCAAAAAAAAACATTGTTTTTTAGGCAACAGCTCTACTTTAGGGTCGAATTCGATGTCAGCGTAAGGAAGCGCTTAGTTGCGGGATTCTTCACAGAGATAATTAAAGCTTTAACGGCTGATGAACAATGGATGAAGAATAAATAAAAGTTTGCTCTTTTGATGTAATCGTGCAGAAGAGATCGATCTCGCATCGTTGATCATTGATGGACTAGGCAAATAGATGCTAACTCTATATGAATAGATACTATATAAAATTAGCGATAGTATTTTTCATAGCCGTCACCCTAAATTTTATATCTTGTACGATCAACGTCATAGTATGCCTCTTCAAGATGAAACTTCTTCCAGTAAACTGAATGAAAGAGTATCCATATGACAACAACATTGGTTTATTAGATTAGTACCAAATGCAGGGGTGCACTATAAGTCTTAATACGATATCTGAACGAGCCCGATTAATTGCTTTTATAATCATCAAAGAAACAATAAAGCAACGCCTACGACAGGTTTCGTTCTCCTGTAGGCAAAATGCAGCACAATGTTTCTCTAATATTAAGCCATCTCTCATCCATAGAATAATTGAACTTCGTTCGGCACTTTTAGATGTCGCAAAAGTATATAGAAGAGTTGAATCGCTAGAAGATCATTGATATGAATTTTAAGCGATGGATCATGCATACTGAAAATTTCATCGTCGTAGCGTTTCAATTTGCGAGGTAACAAACAGACTGATGGAGAGCCTAGACAGACGCACATATGATGACATTATAACGCCTCGCTGAACTTCAAAAAAGCAAATGAAAAATTGAGCAACAATCTATACCTTACGCTTAAATAACAAGTATCGAAAATGTGAGAAGGGCTGCGGGAATATGTGCCTTCGGAACACAGCACATTAGACTCGTCAGTGATGCATAATGCAAAATAATAATAATAATAATAATAATAAAACAAAACATGAGCAATGTGTGCTAATAATCAACCGGATGAAGCTTCCACACAAACATTTTTTAGAAACTTGTCTTTCTAACCGGACCCAACGAAAAATGCATGCCAAAAGCACATATTTTAGCGTTACTCGAATGTCTACGACTGCTATTAAAATTACATGGCCAACTTAAGATTTGTTAAGCGAGTCGCCTCATAGTTTAGTATATATTTGCCAAACACGATAAATCCAGTTATGAAAACGGTTTCCGATTTGAAAGCAGTGACGTACAAACAGCTAGATAGTCACGCTTGCAAAAAAGAGGCTTGACGGAAAGATTTGCTGAATAAAAGAAATAAGCGCCTCCCTCTTCGAATCAACTTCCGATGTCATACCAATGATAAGTATAATTCATTAAAAGAGTTGCACTCAGAAATCGACAACGCAATTGCAATAAACTCTAAAAGTATAGAATGAAATAAATTCGTTTATTTTTATGTGCTCTATTCCATTAAAAAATAATGAACATTGAATCGTAGTCAATATGAAATCGTGAGAATGGAATCTACAACAACGCGAAGATACTGATTGAGGAAGAATATTGAATGAGGAAACTGTGTTTGATTCATTTCCTCACAACGTTCAATCACTGCATACAGTTTTGACGCGTTGGATAGAGTGAGATATATCTGGACAAGTTTATAGAATATAAAATATAGCGAATAAGTTTTGCAAGTTCGAATTTCAAGTGTTTAGGAAGATAGAAAAACTCTGACACTTTCTTAAGAACATTGCCATATGCCTTCGGACAACGTTGATGAATCAATAATGTAATCATCGCTTGCGTATCCCGCTTAGTGACTATTACACTGCAATTAAAACATCTAGCGCCAGGCTCCGGAAAGAACGTTTATTCGACGGAAACAAACTTGTTGATTTGCACTGCGAATACCATTTGTATATTCGTTGCACTCTTGAAAGATTATTAACAGCTTGGTGTTCCTAATTAAAATCAACGTGAAATTGTTCAAGCTATTAGGATCATTATCCATTAAGGACCTAGAGGATAGTCAAATTTTGCAGTTCCCATGAACAAGCTAGAAAGGAAAGTTGGTAGCCATAAAAAAGGCTTATCATCAAGGTTTTACGACATCTAATAAAACTGTTACTTGCGTAGACCGTTTGCCTGATGAAATCTACACAAAGTCTAAAACCTTCTCGGAAGACAAGGTGACCTCTATGCGCCACCCATTTTACTTCATTTGGCCGACAATTTAATCTAAAATCGTTCATTTTATCTTGGCTCCCATGAGATGATATTGCTGATATCTATCATTGTTCACTCAGATATAAAGAAGAGAATGAATTCGACATTACTCTCAACACTACTAGTAAGAAAGGATGAAAATCAACGGTCAGCAAGATGGATGCAAATGAGGAACTTTAAAAAATTTGAATTAAAAAAAAACTTGGAAATAAAAAAATTCCAATATAAACAAAGACGACACTGCAAAAAACAAAAAAACAAAAACAAACAAGGATTCAAATTATTCAACCAGTGAACGCAATAAATCCTCCACTGCACAAAAAATAATTCACTTTTTTTGCACTTTCTGGAGATTTCCATAAAAATGCGCCACGCAAGCAACGTATTCGCACGCATGGAAATTATTTATTTATGCTTAATCGCAGAAATTAAAAAAACGACAGCACAACAAGCATTAATGGAATTATGCGAGTATTATCTAATAAATGCAATCGATTCATCGTCGAATATTGGAAAATCGTATTAAATATGCAAATCAAATTTTGTTTGCGCTTGAAGTATACAAGCGATCATCGCGCCGAAAGGGACGCGTTGGTTAGGTGAACTTTTAAAAAAACGAACATTTTAAAAGCTTAACGATGCTCTCGAGAGCTGAACCGCAAGCAATGTTATTGCTCCGCTTTTTGTGAGCTCCATTACATGTTTTGTGATGCATCCGTTTTCCCCTTTTACGTGTTCCACATATTCTGCACCACATTTCATGCTTCCCGAAGTTTCCGACCCAGGTTTCGGAGAAAACCGCACTCGGTGCAAACAGATCATAAAATTTACTATTCTTGCATAAATGAGCGGCAATATACCGCGAATGCGGCTGAAACCGAACGGGAAGATTCGGTGGAGGGGATACCGATTCCAACAGAAACAAGCTTTCCTCAAAATCACCTCCTCCACCCCTACCCCCCCCCCCTCCAAAGAGAACGCAAAAGAAGCTTTCTACAGGCATTACTTTATAAGAAACACTCACAACTTTCGCTAAACAATATCACCTCAAAGCGCACTGAGAAATGCAACAACACTACAATAGAGACGCATCACAGGCCCGACCATTATTGGTATGAATAAGTGCAGCAGCGAACATTTTTATACAGCACGAATGCAGAGCCAATGCACGGCAGAGAGAACAAAAAATGCAGAAGTGGAATATACGTTTACGCTATCAATATGAAGGTTTTGGCTCGCTATTTCTTTGATAATCTCTGTTAGAGCATTAAGAAGCGACTTTAAAACCTGAAAGTATTTAACAAATTGGCTCAGGTGATTTAATTAGAAAACACTAATATTAGAATCAAATACACATTAAATCCACTAGGCCGTATTCAATTTTTGGGGTGATTTCTCAATAATCACTACTTCGATTAACGTTATGCACGTTAGTCGATATTGGCCATAATTCATGAATCCGCTCATGAACTTCATAGAAAAATCGCGAAAAAGTTTGCAAACGTTAGAATCGAGATATTGTTCAAAAGCTTTTAAAAGTTTTCAGGCAGCATTAACCAAGTGAAAGTGGTCAATTAGATCAAAGCAGTGCAGTTTATGAATTAAAACGCTGATAGGAAAGTTGAACAAGGTGACAATAATTTGGCAGAATATTAAGAGATTCTATGTTTGCAGCCAATGTGATTGACTCACCAACAATGAACCAGCCATCTTTCAAACGTTACAAATTTTTAAGATAGCTGTTAATTCCAAAAAATACTATGAAACCAAACAGGATCTGCATTCAACGCCACATGAGAAAAAAGTTTTAGAGTAAGAACATCAAACTCGATTGACAAGATGAGAAACTGAACATTCAGCGATAAAACCATCACCATGTATTTCTACCGTTCTAATATACACCACAACACCAAGATCCATTGCCTCTTCCTCTCTATCCCATAAGATCAATTCAAATCAAAAATGCTAGGAAACATATAACCTCGCAAAGAGGCCGTTATTTGATGCTAAGCCGAATCAAATAATGCATTCGTTAGTTGTGGGAGTAGTACGATGCCAAATGCACTTTGTGCCGATGTGAAAATATTGCACTGACAAGGAAGTAACAGCTGAGCGTATTAGCGGTCAATTTGCTGCCAACTTCAAAACAATTTATCTCTACAACAGCATACCTCTATAACAAGCCGATCTCACGTTCACTGCTTTCATAAGTTTCCACTCAACCTCCACCGCAATTTTGCGGATTCGATGCATTCGAAGTTTTCAAGTTTCATGGTGCAAAAAAATGACGTGCTCTCAAATAAACAAGTGGAGAAACGTGCCAGGGGAAATGGATCGCATGTGCGTTTATAAGACACTCATCCAATCAATAAGCTTCCACTAAAAAATAATACAATATTCGACTTCATGGGTTCATATTTTAGCGATCGGATAACGCGTGCAAATCACTTTTAAAAGTTCCATTTTTCTCGAGACTGACTGAAGCAAAATGAAAATCCAACCGATGCAAAATACAAACAAATTTGTTAGAACACTTGAATGTTCAAATTATTCTCGAAAATTGTGAAGCACAAAGTCCTCCTAGGGTGTACATCATATTGATCAAACTTCATTACTCAAAACACGTAAATGAGCACACTACGCATTACAAAGCGGAAAAGACCTAGAGTTAATTGTTCGAGTCATAAAAAAAGTGTGCCAATTTTACAACGGGTATGATTGCAGATAAAGTAACTTAATGAAATATGATGTATGAAATGTGTAAATACTGTTCATGAATTAGTGATAAAGCCACTTCAATTCATTTCTGAGGGATATTTAGACGGAACATGGTTGAATTTACTCGCTGGGAAAACAACTTCCACAACGGCAATTTTTTAAAGAAATTTGCGGGAGAGGTAATTTCATGTGAACACGAAATATACTAAATGTTTGTACTTGTCGCAATATGAAAATCTGAAAAACGGCATTAAAAAATCCAAAAAATTAAAATATATTTACTTTCTCAGTTACTTAGAAGATGGAAGATTTAGATGTGCCGCAATGAATAAGTAATCAATTCACCAAAAGCAATACGACAGAAATATAAATAGAAATAAATCGAAAGAATAGATAAATATTTGCTACAAAAAAACGAAATATCAGCATAAAAGCGGTCACTGCAGAGCAATGCATAGAGTGACGTGTGATTGGAGCAATGGCGATTGGTACGGCACCACTGCATCGACGCACAATTCGCCTTGCACTCCGATGTAAAGGGCACTGAGAAACGATGGTGCATTGTTTCTTGAATGCCTTCTCATCGCACTTCCACACGACACTAACCCCCTCTTAAATTTTTTTCCCACCTCCTCCCCCTCGATCCTCCTCCCCCATCCTCTCCAACCTCTCTATAACATGCTTTGAATCGATAACGCCAGTTATACCAACTGGCAAACAAATCACAGCTTTTTTCTTTTTATTACTTTATACGTGTAACGCAATGATAGTTAATGTAAAGGCATTCCACTCACATCAACTACACAACATAAAACGCCCTCTCTACGCATTGTGCACTTACAAAAACCGATGCCCTTCAAGCTGGTCTTTGCACAGTTGGAATGCAAAAAAGAAAAATAGCTCAACTTCCCTCCCTTTTCAGCGTAGCAATAATACGGAGAACTCCGACATCAACTGAACTTCTGAATCTCTAGAAAATACCGTACTATCTCACATACCTGAGGACTAAAAAATAGGCAAACAAAACAGTCAACGTTAAGCAATATTCGGTATAACACAACACTTTATGGGGAATGCATGAATCTTAGGAATTCTTCGAAAATTCGAATAAACAATGAAATTTAATTGGCAGTTATGATTAAGAAGAAGAATTTTTATACAGGTGGGAGAGGAGAAGAAAAAAAATGAAACTATAAAATAAGTGACGCAAATCTGAGGAATTGTCATTTAAAGAAACTGAAGATAGCTCCGTAATATGACGAGGGGAATGAATTTCTTCAATTTGTATTTCCATTTGAATGCATCAATATTTTAGCATCTAAAATGAACAAAATTTGTACATTCAACAGTGACGACTGATACTGATTTTATCGAAGTAAATGACAAATAGCACAAATACAGCAAACTTTCTTCTTGAAAGCTTACTTAGACTCGATTTCATCGTTGTTTAACAAGTGCCGCAAATAGCTCATGATATTTTTGAACCATTAAACTGAACTGAGGTTTATAAATTTCTCTCAATAAAATGGAAACGGTAGCTACTATAACAAAACATCTAAAAATAAAACGACTAACTTAGCAACGAAGTGATTTCAGTATATAATGGCAAATCTGAGAGAAAATTTAACGGTAATGATAATACAATAATAGCTGTGATAGCCGTAATAAAAGAAATAACAATAATAGTGAATGCAGAACCGCTGATGAAAAACTGATAGGATCTGCTCTCTCCCATACCGATCACATGACTACTCATATTTACAACTGATAATGTCTAAAAAATGTCTGTATAAGTGAGTTGAATTAACAACCATACCAATCATTTACAAGAGATTCGTTTATGATGGTAGTTCGATTGGTCTAAAATTTCTGTCACTATTTCGTGCCTATAAGGTCTACGGTTCTCGAATTGGTTAGACAACTGTGACATAATGTAGAGGAGGTCTCTCTATGGTATGCACTACAGTCAACAACTTTTCGATGCCATCAGTGGTTGCTGAGCTGAGTTTGCCACACATGGCAACAGACAGACAGACACACCACACACACACACACACACACACACAAACACACACACACATACACAGACCTACCTACGCATAAATATGATGCTGCCAAACGTACCTTTGCTATATAAAAAAGCACAAAAATAACGACAACAAAGTGAGTCAAGATCACACTAATTGACTGGACATCAAGTCTAGCTTCAAAAGCCAAAAGAAAAATCTGTTATCAATCTCCCGCATCAGTAATTGCTCTGTCCGGGAAACATCAAATCTGATGCAGTTCGAATAAATTTCAATAAACATTAACATAAATTATATAAAATAATTGAATATATCAGGGTGAATAACAGGAATTGAATTTATGAGAGTACATGAAAGAAATAAACTTCATCGTCTCAGAGGATTATTCATTTCAATATATCCATAATGACCTGTCGGGCACAGCCCACGTTTCAAACTGTCCATGCAATTTTAACGAACAGTTGACCACTGAATAACATCTAATGGAAAGCATTAAGATAATGGAATATCATCTACTATAGGCGTTCGCAATTATATAAGGAAATCTCAAAAAGATTATACGATGTCAAGTGATATATTAAAACGAAAAGCTCTATAAAACAATGAGTATTCGAAAAGAAGGAAAAGGAATGCAACAATTCGTAATTTGATGGGAGTTATGTGAGTTATAAGGTAAAAACTCTGATTCGAAAAATGCTTTAACATTGTATAACTTAAATAAGTTCGCAACAGAGATGTCATGCTGGCGGGTTGCGACAGGAAGCAAGCTCCCGCTACAGTACTCTTCTTTATACTGCCACTCCCACTAATCTTTTGAATTCAGTCATGACCAGTCGTGTAACAAAATACTTCAATAATTCTAGACAACGAAAGAAAAATGGTGTCAATCAACGTTGGGCAATTAAAAAATAATTCAATCACAGAGGGCAGTAATAAAAGAATGCAAAACAACACAAAAGAATGCACTATGGCAAACACTCAAATTGCATACAAAAATGATACAACAAATAACACAAATCAAATCGTTCTTCTTCAATATCGTTCATATAGGTTTGAAGGTTTAGAAGTGAGACATGCGAGTGGGAACAAATGCACTCATCATCGGTATTTTCATCTCATTTATGCCTCCCTCATCTCCCATCCCCCACTTTCAGGAGATATTGTTCACTTCCCATTATTATATGATTTCACATTTATAAATGAACAAATAACAAATAAATATAAAGAAATAAATAAATAAATATGTATATATACATATACATCTATTTATTTATTTATTTATTTATAATGTGACGTTTGTGCTGCTGCGATTATATTCGAGCTAATGGGACCTTTTTATAGGCAGTCATAGTAACAAAGCTAGGAAAAATGTAACATTTGTATGAAATGTATATTTTTGGCCGAAAAAAGATGAAGCCAATATAAAACAAATGAGTCAATGAAGGCTAAACAATGTGAACATGTACTTTGAAGGCAATATATGCAATTGACTTGGAAAGGATTCAGTGAATATACATCACACAAACAAATGATATTTTCTAAAGCAGTTAATTTGAAAAGATTGTTTACTTTATAGTAATGTGCATATTTTACGATAGGAGTGACTCATAAGACCTCGATAGCAATGAGTCAGCATAATGTGCAAAGGAACGTCGTTAATTTCCAACTGAAATAAAATCTTGACACGAAAAATCTCATACAAAAATAAATAAATAAATCGACGTAAGGTTGTGTGTGTGTGTATGTGTGTGTGTGTGTGTGTGCTGCGAAAGCACAACAAATGGACACAACGCATCTGCAGGTCGTCTCAACGAAACACCAACGAATGCATCGCAGTTCACCCGCACTCTCTCGTTCATCACCTGTCCGGCACCCTCTAGCACATTGCCTTCTGTTTCCATGTGTTACAAAACAACGAGTGCATCATACTAAGTTCGCGCATCCTAACCCTATTAAAAATGAAGAACGCAAGACCACACCGCGAGTAGTCAAAGCAGACAGAAAGAGGAGCGAGCCACTTCCATATAGAAGTTAGGAAAGATGACCTCTGTCATAAAGATAACAAATTCTTGAATGGTATGAGTATAACGATTAGTTATCACAATGCCAGGCTATCACTTAGCGTTAATCCCCTCAAATATTTGATATGCTCGTACCAGTCGGGTGCACTCTATTGGATATCCTCTCCAGACAAATGCACTCTAAGATCAGAAACAATGGTGCAAACAATGAGTCAAACATTCATTTTTTTGCTTCACATCACGGCATCTATTGAAATAAACGCCAGCTGCTCCGTATTATTTAAGATTTATAAGTGATCATAATCCCTAATATTCAAAATCGTGATGTCATTTGCGTCATTTCCAATGAAAACAAAAGCAAATGTTATAACAAAAATTAGTGTAGAAATAGCAATAATACTGAGGTCAATTACTAGTATTGGTTCAACACTACGCACAAATATTTTAACCAAAACTTTGCCGATATTTAAATCATGAATAAAAGTAAGTGTATAATCACTTCAATATTATTATGACAATTTCAACGGAGAAATTCCATTTAGCTGCCTGTTCCAATCACCGATTTATTAATTTATTCAAGATATCTGCACTTAAAATTTACATATCTACTCTGTTAGGCCTGATCTCAAGAAAAACCAGACAATCCACGCATGCTATTTACCAAACTGTAGTCACATCGGCGATAGAATGCAGATGAGGCTCACTAAGTTTGTATGGCCCACTATTTTAGGTGGAATTTGCACAGCAAAGGAAACAACAATCAGTAAGAACTGGACAAAGCGTAGCCCACATAGATTGCAAATAGAGTTTAGATGTTAAACATAAACTGCAGTAGATGTCAATCGGCAATCAAACTCGTTATCCCGGGGAATGTGAGAAAATGACGAGAAAGGGAAAGGTGACAATGCTGGGCAGTATGGACAGCGTTAGGAATACACTATCCGTAAAGGCAAAGTTTACTGCTTGAAGAATTCAAGCACATGAGCAATACTTTGAGGTTTATCATTTATGGAAAACGGCGCTCATTTCTGACAAACTGACGCCCAAATGCCTCAGAAAACGCGAAGCTCTCCTTATATGAGCAGTAAATAAAGCAGGAAGCGCGCATTTAATAAGATTTTAATTCTGTGGAATGATAGAATTATGAAAGCATTTTATGACTAAAAGTAGATAAAAACTGCCGTCCGCCGTTTATTAACTAATCCCCCCCCCCCCTCCCCCCGCATTATTGCCCTTTCGTAAGGAAATGAAAAATTAAATCCTCGGATTTCGCTCGAGTTAGTACCAAATGAATGATTTAAAACAATTGAAAATGACAGAGGCTACAATAGATTTGAAGTGACTTTTTATCATAACTCCATAAAAAAATTTAAAAAGTGTATTGAGTAAACATAAGTGGTGAAGCGATCCGAAAAAAACAATAAGTGTTGACAGAAACTGAGGTGTGCCAATGTAAAATATTATTTTTTCATTCAATATGAATAAAAATAAACGAATAATTTCATGAGAGGAATAAACGTCGACTACTTCCTGAATTAAAGTTTCGAAAAAACGATCAAACTAATCAATTGCCAATAAAACGTTTAAGCGCCAGCGTATAAAACGATAAAAGCGCTTCAACGATTGAAAGAGCGATGATACAGAATCGGTTAAAAAAACACTTTCAATATGGGGCAAAATATAAATAAAAAAGAACGCCAACATTCAATTCAGTGAAAAAAATCGAATTTTCAGAAGTGAAAAAAAGTGATAGGGAAATAATTTAAATTTTTAATTAGGAGATTTTTTTTTCTTTTGGTAGTATGCTTTTATTGAATGATATTTGCTAACAAAAAAGCTTTTTTTTTTTAATGAAGCATTAAAAGAAGGAGACCAAACATAACGCTACGAAGTTGGTCGACGAATTCGATACATTTGAAAGTAAGGAAACCCTCTCAAAAGACTGATCACTAGTTCTAATATTCTCTAGGTTACGGTGGCATAGATGAATGTTATCCATAATCAGCTGCAATCTAAGCAACATTCACTTTTAACTCAGTTACTCAACGACAATAGCAAAGCAAGCGGGGAGGTTTCAGCAAGCAGCTGGCACGATATGCGCATTTTGCATTCCACCGAACAGACCAACCGATCCAACCAACGGCTTAGCAGCATGCAATAACGCTTGCGCCATAATACATTCATATTTTAAGTGGTTGATCACACATAAACACCATCAGCAAATGGTTCGTTTTTTCAAATCCCGTCCCACCCACACCTTCCCCTTTTCCTACCAACCGATTTAAAGTGCAAGTCGAGAAAATGGAAATCATTTTTCCAGTTGTCAGCACATTTCTCTAAGGTTGACTAATTAATCTGGAGGTTAGCATGATGAAATTCCTTCTGTGGAGTAAAATATACCACTAAATTGTGCAAGTCCGGTTTTAATGGTTTCCAGCTTGAAACAACCAGACACACTTCCATATCGAAACATTTAGAAAATATACTACCATAGTATGCTTCACAAATGTAAAATTTCCAAAAAGATTCAACAAATGGGCCATGAAAAACGCATATTAAGAAGAATAGTAGAACAATTAACGGTCAAGAACCTAAAAAAGGGCAATAATTAAAAGAATTAAATAAAATTAGGTAGGAAAGGTATGTAAAATTAACGGGGATGATGGTATAGTTATTGTTCGAGAATAAAGAATAATATTTGAGTAAATTATATAAAAGACGGGGAGGGGTGAAGCAATCGTCCGCGACGCCAAGTGGATGAACATGGCGGTTGCCCAGCCGCGCCGTGTGGGCCCGTGACGCGCCGCACACAGCACAGCTCCAAACACTGCAACGAGACCGTCGATGCCTCTTTCTTCTCTAGCACTCTCTCGTCGTCTAGTTACATAGTGTCTCAATTCTCTGCTCTGAAATGCGAAGTGAACCGATTCTATGCCTCTCTATCCGCACTTCGTGAACGAACATCGACACCCAAACGATTCGTCGAGACGAACGCATTCATTTCCCGCACAATATATGCGGGGGATAAAATTGTATCAACATATAGTAAAAACACTTCCCATATGCATAATATATTATTTGATACCCTATTTCTTGGGTTTTTCTGTTAGAAAATTCTGAAACAAGTACCCTTTGATTACTCAAATATCGTCCTGACCTATAAAACGATCAATCATATCCATCCCATAGTATAGTGCGTCTGAACTTTGAAAACTGAAATTGTTACGAAAACGCGGGAATGGGGAGGGGGGGGTGGGGGAGGGACATGGGAAGGAGAGGGGAGGGTAGGGGAAAAGCTGTTAGCACCTCTGCAAATCCATTTCATGAAGCTCAAATTCGAAAACGATTCTTAAAATCGCCTACAAATTTGTGAAAAAAGTTTCGGCAGTCGGTGACCACCGTGCAAAAGATAGCGCTTTTATCGCCGAACGGTCACTACGCCAGGCACATGTATGCATTGTATCTCGAAGAGCCGCTCCTGGACCAACACATTTGCTGCTTATTCTCTTCTACACTACTACTCTTTCTATATTACTTGCTGCGATACCCTTTTAAAAAACGAGAAAAACTGCTGAGCGGGGAGGGTAAGAAAGGGAAGGGGAGGGGCTGGGGATGATGGGAGGGGTCTGGGAATGTGGTGCTGATGGAAATGGAAGAGTGGGAAACAAGATGAAAGAAGCTTCTTCAGAGGATTCAATAAATTAAACAGTCATACTTGCGAGATAATGTTATCTATCGTCGCAAAAAAAAAGGTATATTACGATGGTTGAGTGCACTTACGAAGAGACAACATCACTCGAATACGTCCCTTCCGCTTATTTATTGTTTACATAAACAATTCGGTTTTCCTTTGTTAATTCAAATTTTCTCCTTTTATTTTCTTTAATAACTCATTGACAACGATAGTTCATAAACAACTTAGAAACACTATTAGTAAGAATGATATTAGAATTGATGCTGTGATGATGTTCAATATTATTAATGATAATAATGGGAGTGACAGTAACAATGATAATAATAAATGTAATTAAAACAATTATAACGTAATCACAAAGGTACTGATAAGACCGATAGTTTTGGTGCTCACAACAACAATAATAAGAGTAGTAATTTATGTACGAAACAATAATAATAAAACAATAGTAATTACAACAATAATAATAGAGGTAACAATAACTAGTAGTGATCCTAATGGAGCAATGGTAATGGTGATAACGACGATGATTTTGATAATGAAAACAGTAATGAAAAGAATGAATGATGATACTAAATTGCACTTTTCTGGAATGCATCACATGTTTCAAGGCTGGAAAAAAGTTTCTGGTTGACATTAGATGCAGACTTTTAGAAGGACACGAAAAGAAAATAAGAAAGCATCATAACTCGTGAATGTTTTGCAATTTGTTTTAGTATTGAAGCTTTGAGAGTCTCTTATATTTGCAATTGTGCAAGTTGAAATGATGAACAAATGAAATATTATTGCAACGCTTATTGCAAAACATCAAACATCTTATTGCATATATTCTTCTTCGTTGTTGCGCTTTACGATTTGTTAGCTATATTCTCATGGAAATTGAGCATTATTAGTGTTGACTCAATTCTCCTCCCATCATCGCTTAGAAATATTTTCTTTTGCAATTCCATTTTCCTTTATTTCGATTTTCCAACTTTTCCCATAAAATTTGTTCTAAAACACTTTATTCACTACAATTGAAATGTATTTTTTATTTGCGACAATGAAAGTAGAAAAGAAACTAAATTAAATTTTCAATGCTAAATTCTATTTATATCGTTGCTCTCATCTAATGACTATTAGTATTGCAACACCCAACAAACTCACAACTCCATCCAGCAATGTCCATCGCAGTTGTTAAGTCTAATTAAACAAGCGCTTTTTCAGACGCTAATGAGGCGAATAGGAAAAAAATAAAGAAGCAATTTTTAAAAATGAAGTGATTGATGCACAATTTTTTATGGATGACAAAGACAAATAAAACGTTTTTGAAAATAGATACGGAATAAAATGTCGATAAATTGGATGCAATAGTTCATTGCAAAACAACATCGACCACCTTGTGCCATTCGTCGTTCTTTGTTGAAATTTCGAAGTTTATTAGCGTTAACTCAATGCTTGATTGCATTGATGTTTAATTAAGGGATTTCATGAACATTTCCTAATCACCGTAAAAGTGCATTTATTAACTGAACATAAAATCATCAAAAAAATAGATCTACAAATAAAATTAATTTTATGTTTACATTAAATGGACGAACAGAAGATGATTTCTAGAATTTTTGGTTTTATGCTCATTAGCTTGTTAAAGTTAATTAGCTGCAATAATCGATGACTAATAGAGACAATTATTTAGAGTCATAGTGGATGAGTTGAGAATTTTTATTTATGGCGTTCGCCATTCTCCTCCATAAGGCAAATAATTTGACAATAACGATAACACTTAGTTTGTCCTCTTTCTTTCCATGTTTTCACTAAAAACTGTATTAAATATAAAATGAAGAGGGCATTATCAAATCGAAAATGCAACTAATTGTGCAGGGAATAATATCATAAATTTAGCTAACGGATACCTCGTCTTAAACTTTAGCATAAGTATCCCGCATTTGAGTTAGTCACCATCATGCTCAAATTGAACGATGCATATAGAAATTTGGAGGGAGAGGAGTGGAAAATAAGGAGGAAGAAAGTGGTAGAAGAGAAGTTCTAATATGATGATATCTATTTCAATTATCATTGACAAAAATTTCTGAGGTTTTCCTTCCAGCACAGATCGAACACAGCCACCCAACATCCATCGATAAAGTGCACAAATAAAACATAGCAACGTCACATTTCTGATGTTCTAGCATCCGACTGGAAAGTGATACGTCGTTGATTACTAGTGATTTGGATGGGAAGAAAAGAGTTAAGCCCACACTAATCTAAAGTGGTCTTTGCGTATACAAACTGGCGGAATGGCAGATTGAATTTTGGCTCCGAAATTGATCATATCAGCTAATATAACAACGCTTTGACTGATGAGGAAATTCAACATAAATGCGCTTTCTATTATTTTGACGGAATCATCGCAGTCATTCTGAAATCTTCTAAGTGGCAACAGCGAAAACATTAGAACGATTACAAGAGCAAATAAACGATTTCAGCTAAAAAAAAAGCGAACGAAACATATATATATATATATACAGAAAACGGGAATACTTGAACGAACAAGAAATGAAATAGCATTATTGGACAGCAACATAAAAATTCACTTCCAAATTTTTTTTCTGCTAGTTCCTTCTTCATAGAAAGTAATTAAACATTAGCTACCCTTGAGCCAAAATTGTCGTCGTTTTCTCTATCTAATCTTCTTTGAGTGAATAATTGATTTGAACAGCTGACTGTAAAAATGAAAGAATTTTGAAAAAGTTTATGGCTTTTTTTTCCATTTTTTTCGCCATCAACATGTGTAAAAATGTGTTAAAGAGCATTGATCTGTCCACGTCGAGGACGAAAGCTGCCTAGAAAATATTCGATGGTGAGCTGCAAATCATGTAGATAGTAGAGGCATTTGTTGTCCTTTGCAAAGGTGACCTTTGCGTATGAGAAAGATAAAAAAATGAACAGAAGCATATTTTTTTCCATTAATAGACAGACACTTCGCTCTTTAGAAACATTGATTTCCAATATTCTTTAGCTGTAAAAGAAAAACGTATTACTTTGTATATTGGATGTTACGACTATGAAAGTGTTATATATGAATGTGATAAGCAACAACTTCACAAAACATTGACTGAAAGATTCTCCAAGAAAGAAATTTATCATTGACGTTAAGTGATAAGCAATTTACCACGCTAGTTTTGTTAAGCTTTGGTTATGACAGAAATAGATTTTAACTTCACAAATATTTTTGAAGTGATTTTCCCTACACTGTTTCATTCAAATTAATTCAATTTCCATTCTTTTTCTCAAAAAAAATCATATTCTTTCTCATAATTCTTTTTCTCAAAAAAAATCATATTCTTTCTCATAAATTTATTATCCAATCTCATACTTCCAATGGAGTTAAATCTAATTATATTCTTGTTTATAATATCTTATAATTCAGTTGCAATGTGAAATCTCTATCAACATTCAAGATGAACAAATCTTTGAGCGATCTGATCATAGATGGCTCAAGTGCAAAGAAAATCAAAAACAATCCCGATAAAATGCGTTCACACTACCACTTGTGATTTTTCAGCGAACAAACAAAACGCTGATAAGCAAACCGAATAAAATGGCAAAACATAGCAATCAATCTTCATCTAAGATCAAAAATGAATTTTCGCTAATATGTTATCACTAAGAGAACAAAATATATCAGTTTTAATGAGCATTTATCATTTTTAGAAATTAATAAAAAATGAACTTTTATGAGAAATAAAAATTTGCCGTATGAAAACAATTGTTTTTTTTTCCAAACGAAACCGACTACGATGAGTATATTCCAAAAAGTAAAAAAAAAATAAAAAATTGGAAACCTAAACAGACCCATAAACGATATAAAATAAATAATGTCAAACTGCCTCAAAACAATCACCCAATAATTACGCTCAATTATAAATCAATTAAAAGAATATATGAAAAAAATAAAAAATAAACATCTGATGCAATAATTGTCGATGTTTGTTCATACGCATACCCACTTGTTCGTTGATTTGCAAATGTGTTAGCATTCATTAAGTCGAACTATTCATAGCTTCTTTGTCAATCGATGCTATATTTTCAACAGATTAAATTCAGCTTATCAACCAATCTTATCATCAAACCAATTGCCTTATCAACCAGGCTTGCATCTTTAACCACGTCATATTTAATCTTTGTTTAATTAAACAATTGAGTGGCAAAAATATGTTTAGCATATCACTTAGCGACCAATTATTCTTGATAGTTTCTCACTGCGGTAATTTGTCCAAAAATTACCGAATTTTTGAAATTAGCGCTTCAAAATAAGTGCTAGTAGTGGCAGGCATATTATATTTCAAAGTAGTGCAACATGTGATAATGGTCCAGTAAAGACAGCAATGCAGCACTTTACTGAATGATGAAGTTATGTCAATTTGTGTCAAAAAATTTTAGAAGCGTCTGTGGACTATCACTGCAGATTTTCGTCAGACAATCTCTAAGGCGATCGTGTTCATATCGATATCGACTAGTCACTCGTCGGATAAGAGCAGACAACGGTCATTCCATAGTTTGCTCACTCACCTGATCTAACACCGAAAGACTTTTTTGATTTCTTAGATTTTGAAAGGTATTAAGCGGTTGATGCCTTCAGTCGACTAATGCGATAAAAGAAAATTCGTCTAGCGGAACTGCACAAAATTCCCCCAAAAAGCATTCCACAAATGCTTCCAAGGATGAAAGAAACGAGTGTACATAATGTGAAGAGGTATAATCGAAGACGATAAGATTGGTTAGCTTCTAAAAGAGTCGGAAAAATTGTGTTAAAAAGTTAGGGAATTTCTTCGATGAACTACGTGAATGCAATGTTTCTTTGAACTGCTTTATATAACAGTTTCATGCTTATAAGTGCAACAGTAAAGGAAAATAGCACAGCTACGACGACAAAATGCATCAATTTATCTAATTCACACTGACACTGCATATTTTTGGGGAAAATTCGTGCGACAATTACCATCTTCGCGCAATATGCATTTGTCGGCTAGTGCCACATAAATACACATAAATATCTCACTCCTGCTTTATCAACCTTATCCTCTTCTCATCACTATGGAATTACAAAAGTTTCGATATTGCAGCTTAAAGACCACCGCAAATAAATACAAACTAAGGGCGATTTGTGTTTACAAAATCAGACATTTGAGTATTGACAACAAAGGATGCTCCTAAAAGCGCATACGCACACTTTTGCAGGTCGCTCATTAGTGGATGTTGCCATAGCAGTTCCTCCACAATCCTTCCATAGAGATCTGTCCCGCAATTGAAGGAAACTAAGATCTGCCGCAAACCCAGAAATCGCCCAAATAATCTTTCTTAAATGCCCACAAAGTTCGAAGATTCTACTAATAAGTTCGACAGGATTCATACTTGATGAAATGCAATCAACTATTTATGATTTTAAGTATCTATATTAGTCTTTGCTTACATATTCTCTGATATACAAAAGCTGGCGGAAATAATATTCGCTCTTCACAATTTGAGATCAATTTGATACTAATATGAAAAGTCAAAAATGACTGTAAATGAATGACATTCCCATGTCGAAAATGAAAAATTAGTTCAGGCAATTTTTATTTGCCTTAGAAATCGCGCTTTCTGCGTAACGAGACAATTGTGCCACTGCTAAAATCTCTCGACAAGAAAACGATGCGATAGATAGATGCTAAAATAAAAAATAGCCGAATGAAAGTGTGGACGATAGATAATCACCTCTCCAAAAATAAACCTGACTAAAAAGAATAAAATTTTCCGCTCATGTTTGCTCATCATAACTTTAAAAAATTTTCAGCTAATCTTATTTGCATCAAGAATCTTCAGCCTGCTTCATTCTCTATGGTCTGAAAATTTTAGGTGGCTTTATTCGCCAAAACTAAAAGAATAACGTTCGCTTAACACAGCTTTATGAAGCAAATTTTTGCTTCAATTCAATCGTATCAACAAGCAGTTCTCCTTCGTTAACTTCTAAGGTGTGAGCACGTCTTACCTGCTAACAAATTAATGTTAAAAAATGCGTCAGAGACACTCAACAGCTGTGTATTCTTCTCACATCTAGTGTATCGCATAATCCTTACTCAAAATGAGACAAATATTGATAACCTGTAAAGTTTGAGCATAAGAAATTGCTTGCTACAACAGATTAATTATCTCCCTCTAAAAAAGGTGAGCAGTCAAATACTACTGCAGCAGTAAATATGAGGTTGCTGAAGCAAAAGTTGATTCAGATCCCTGTGTATAAATTTGGCAAGCAGTTTTTTTCTATTCCAAGGATGAATGTGATGCTGATTTGATGCTTTTGATCGGAAATCTTCACAAAAATATGAGGCTTTAAAAATCAGCAAAAAGTGGGATGAGGGATGTGCTCAGAGATGACTCCGACTCCAAACAAATGTTTTGATGGTTTAGCATCCCTCAATAACAAGATGGTTGCTTACTTAAACGCTCAAAATTCTTACTACATGCTAATTTTGAAATTCAGCTTTCCTGGAGTGATCACAGCTTGTGACGACCTGGTGTCGTCCCTCATAGATTACACTGCATTTACTTATGCAAAACAGATGCATAAGTTGGTAGAATACCATTTTTTTAAACCTTTAAATGTAGGAAGACCAGGAAGGTAATTTTAAATAAATTCCGCATTTATTTTTTGCAAAAAAGTGAATGTGCAGTGTTACAGTATCAATTCTCGATGTACTGTAGAGGAGGTGAAGATGGAATGTGATCTACGTCAAAACCCTTGAGTAAGCTTTTTGCACGAAAAGCTGTGCGAACTATTTGGAATGATCTGTTTGCTGCCATTTCACATATATAGAGGACCTTTAGAGTGACTTTATTTCAATTTGGACTATTAGTCTCAACTGTTCAATAAAGTGGACAATGTTTTTCGAATTTTCAATTCCAATCAACGAGAATTGAAAGCTATGTGCTGGAATTACGAATTATTGGTTAATTTTGCAAATGTTTTTGCAAAATTGCAAAAAAAAATCATTATTTTACTGCGCCGCTAAAATTTGGATATTGCAGAACAAAACAATCTTACGTTAAAATATTCCACGAGCAATATTCTTTTTTCTTCATGAACGAAATTACACCCATTATAAATTTGGTTCTCTCTTTTCTTCAAAAATTTGGTTCACACCAGCTGCCACTGTCTTTAAAATCGGGCATTCACTTTCACTAGTCAAGCATCCCTTCGATTTCTCTTGAAAAGTAACTTAATTAAGTCATTCGTCGATTACATAATGCCTGCCAACTGCGCCTTTTTTCACTCTTCAATTAGAATAATACCAAACTTTCCCGTTTTTTCCACTTTCTACTTTTTCTATTGACTTTTCACTTCACTCATTTCACTAACTATTTCTGCTCCATGAGTTGTGATGATAAATTTTAAAAAACGCTTACAACTTTCAAAAGGACAGTAGCAATTATCTTTGAAATTCTATAGGCAATATTATAAATCTGAAAACGAGCAATAGATTCATCTAGAGAAACACTTTGATTGCAATGCATTTTTAGAGGGAAAAAAATGTGAATATCGATTGAAATGTACTCAATGACAGGAAGTCACTTCTATTCTATAAAATGAACAAAACAAAGAGACCGCCGCTCGAATGTTCACAAGATTAAACAAATGAAAGATGAAAACAACCCATACATGATTTCTTGACTATGAACAAGTCAACAAACTTACTAATAAACAAACAACAGTTATAAACGTAAACAATAGAAAGATTGCATGTCATAGAAAAAGTCTATTTCAAATGACATTACGAATTGTAGCAGTTTGAACACCCCCTAACCTCACTCCTTCATCCTACCTCCTATCCGCCCCTTCCTACTCCGTTCTGTCGTGCTCCTCCCCTCCCCATACAAATTCTTCTATCTCACAAAGAAATATATTAAGAAAACTGACGTATTAACAATATTTGCGCTAAGGTGAACGATGATAATAATATAAAAAACGACAATACGGCCATGATCATCATCTTAAAAGAGAACGCAATGCAGCATTCAAATCAATCAAACCTTCCGCCTGAAATCGACGGATGGCATTGCATGAAAATGATACACATTAAAACTAACTACTGTAAAGTTCAAACTATACTGATTTAATAGTGTAATATTGTTCAACAGCGATACCACTGCGGCATTCCAACCTTGAATTTTTAAATAGACCGCAGGGGATCAGATTTTAAAAAATCAAAGAACTATCCACGAAACGAATGATTCATCCAAACCGAGGCATCAAATGGTTGCTCCATTCCAACAGAGGCAGTGAATAGCTTTTCCAATCGAACCTCGGCAACTGGCCCACCTTAAATTATCACTAAATTTCGCGCATACCTGCTTCACAAATCTGTTACGAAAAGTCCTTACTGACATTATATATAAAGAACAAACTGTATAGCCCAGAGGTGCAGCTGATATTTCCTTCGACAAGCAAATAAACGCGCAAAACTGATGTAGAATATCTGTGAAGAAGTAGTAATAATAATAATGGCAGTAGCAGTAGAAGCAGTGATAGCAGTACTAATAGCAGCAGTATAAGTAGAATATGCAACAGATGAATTATGCAAAATCTATAGTTAACGAGGAACATATGAAAAATCACCTACATAGCAAACAAGCTTCTCTCTTCGTTTTTTTTTTGATATTTATTTTTTTTCTTTTTTTTCGAAAGGCGCATGTGCATTGCTCAATGTGTTTTAACTCTGATATTGCAGTACTCATCACTGCACTCAAGTTCAGATGTTTTATCCTTTTATAAAGATTTGTAAAGAATATATTGAGATAGTATTTGTGCGCATTGAGTGTGCTGCTTACATATCCACCCGATGTATCCATATATCAAATACCTCCAATTAGCAAGTCACTGAATCTATAGATATGAAATTTGAGTGGATATTTCCGACATTCTAAAAATGCCACATGCCCCCTAGTTCCTCTCTATCGATCATCATCCATTCCGACCGTCGATATTATAAGATACCACAAATTCCAAATCGATTTTGAAATATAGCACAATCAGCTAAGCCTGATCAGTGATGACTTACATAAATGTTCGTTTGCATACCAAACGCGTTGTTGAGCGCCTTGCGATGATTTCAAATATTTGAGTGAAAGCTGAGAAAGAAGTGAAAATACGCATATCGTCATTAATATTTCTTGCGAAGATCGACGGTCCCAGACTGAATTTCGGTGGCCACCGACTGGCGGTTATTTACCGGCGCTTTTCGAAGCGTCGTTAAACTGATGACCGAGAACCGAGACAGCTAAAACCATTTTGGTCAGTGGCCGCTGCGACATGAAATCGGATGACTCAGGAAAATGGTGGCCACCGAAATTCGACAGCCAATGAAAGTGCCTTTCGATCGATGGCCATTGAGTGAATATTTTCTTCAGCTGGCAAAGGTAGTAATGTGTCATCTTTCTGGCACACTTTTTTAGGCCGTGTGTTTTCTGTGAACGGAAACTTGGAGTGATTTTGCTTCTTCATTTAGAAGAGTCAAGAAATCCTGTGAACTTCACTGCTTTTAATAGCAGATCGGTCTATAATCGGATGACTCAGGAAAATGGTGGCCACCGAAATTCGACAGCCAATGAAAGTGCCTTTCGATCGATGGCCATTGAGTGAATATTTTCTTCAGCTGGCAAAGGTAGTAATGTGTCATCTTTCTGGCACACTTTTTTAGGCCGTGTGTTTTCTGTGAACGGAAACTTGGAGTGATTTTGCTTCTTCATTTAGAAGAGTCAAGAAATCCTGTGAACTTCACTGCTTTTAATAGCAGATCGGTCTATCTTTTCTTCGTTTGCTTTCATGAATGTTCCCCACGAAACAACGAAACGCTTCTTGACGGCACTATTCGCTGTTATCCGTACGAAATGTTCCAATGCTCCAACCCCACTTCCCGGAAAAAACTTTTTAGAGCGGGCGCCTGATAGTCGAAGAAGAAAATTAAAGGTGGGGAGGGGAGGGGGAGGCCTGATATAGAGCTCTTTTTTAAATGAAGCTATATTTTTTCCGAGCAATCCCGTTGGAAAATTTTTCTTGCTGCTTTCATCCTAGGTCGCATCATAATGAGCAAGACAGCTTTCCTTTCCTCCCTCCCCCCCCCCTTTCCCTGTTTTCTGAATTATTAGTTCGCCTTCCATCTTTAAGAAAATACTCTGCTTGCAACAGCAAATAGAATCGTTTGAATATGATAAAAGAGGATGACTCGTTAAACAATTGACTGGTTGTAGACGAACGTCATGATCTGTCAAGTGCTGAAATCTTTACGTTTGAAGCGCGACAACTTTTTTCCCGACGAACATTTAGCAATCACTTTGATATATTGTTATTAGCGATAAGGCCTTATCACTTGTTTTTATTATGCGTAGTGCCGATTTGCAGTTGCAAGTGCAATATGACACCATTGGGTGTGCGGCATGCATTTATGTGTCTATCAGCCCGTTTTGTTGTTTTAACTCGCAAATCATTTAATTCTCAGTCTAGCCAGCCCCCTCTGACATTTTATCGAAAAGATTATCAACTTTAAGAGAAAAGGTTGTCAAGTTTAATAGTGATTAAAAACTGCATATGTTCTAAACTCAGCACATTGTTGTGTTATGTTATGTTATATTATGCTATGCTATGTTATGTTGATTGAATTGTTATGTTTTGTTGGATTTGCAGTCATGATCGCCTTAATGAAAATATAGAGGTAGCATTCTACGCAATTTTCTATTTATTGATAAATTACGAAAATACTTGGCCAGATATGTTGAACGCAAAAGCTGGCATTGTATCACTCTCCTATCCACTATTCTTCGCTTTCTTCTAGTGTTTAGTGAGTTTTGTTGCGCACTTTTTACATAGATAGATACATCGGACGATGCAATTTCATTGCTGCTAGCTTTAGTCACATAACTGCTGCAATCTATACATGAAAATATAAACATTAGGGAATAAACAACAATGGAATACGTACGCTTGGAGTATTTCTAATGATTGAACGAAACTAAAATATTATCGAGTAATTAGTTTCATATTATCGAATGAAACAATTCGTCCTTCAGTAATTGCTGATAAAGAATACTTTGCAATCGCCTATCTAAGACCACGTCTAGTCCTCATCTTTATGTCTGCTGGATCATTAAAAGATACGAGTATTGCACGAAGAAATTCATATGGCAACAATGCACGTCAACATGCAGCCTAGACAAAATTCAAAAAATAGCGACCAAAGGTGAAACATCACAACCATTTATGTGTTTACTCATTGACGTTGGCAAGCAAAACTATCTCAGCAAACAATGCGATCCGATATTGTTGTGTGGAAATCTTGGGGCCGCCAATTTCATTTTAAATTACTGATCACTGAAGAAATAAATTAAAGCATTTTATTACTTTCAAGTTGCTCGTCATCAGATAGCGAAATTGTTTTATTACTTTTAAATCGATTTCCTTTGTATTTCGTAGATCAAACATAAACCGCTGTAATGTTACATACGACAACACCTCTTTGCATGTTGATTTTATAAACGAAAATACTCAATGAGAACAACCTGCAAACAGCACACATCATAAACCACGCAGTGCACATTTTCATATGAATACGAAACGGGTTTTGAAATGGGAATCGATAAATCGTTTACGTACATTCTCTGCATTTCATCCGATTAAATACTATCCAGCCGGAATTGAAATGTTTGGAAAAACGTATGTGTATGATCCATGTAATATGTGTTTGATGGGAAACTTTTTCTACAGAAACAGCAATACATTTACGCCATGTTAGAAACGAATTATAAAGGTTAGAGAGTTAAAAATACTAAGAAATTTGCATATTGGATTCTCGCATAATCGGTTGACCATATATACAAGTTCAGAATTTAGCCGAAACAGCGAATATAATGTGCACTTTTGCAATTTCGCTAAGCTGCTCAACCGGTTTCGCGTTGAACCAACAAATGAGAAGACGTGTATAATCGTGCATTCATAATTTATTTGCTCTAACTATCTGTTATTCACATTGAAGCATGCGCTCTTTGTTACCTGCCCGCTGTGATATAAAAATTCCACCGATGTAAGTAGCGTACAAGAAATTTTTTAAAGGATTTTCAAATACTTCGAAGCTGTTAGATCAATGTGAAAGAGATCATCTACGTTAGCGTTCTATACATCAAATTTCATATCTCTGGCAAGAGTGGTTCTCGAACTGAAATTACGACATGTACAAACATACACACATATGTATGCAGAGACACGACGTCTCACAATGCGCTTTGCAAATGCATATTTGTAAAACGGTAGAAATATGATTAATAGGAATTGACTCACAATTTTCAGAGTGTTGATGCAACCGGTCACTTTGATACTTTGAAGTATTCCGCTTGTAGGGATAAAGAATTGCATATAGAGGTGAATTAAACTTCCGAAGGATAAATTAAAGAAATTGCATATACACTGACTGCTGGTACAACAATGCGTTTGTATTAGTCGCATTAAAATTTCAATACAATCAATAGGCGGTTTGCTCGAACGGAAGTTCATTTATAGGAGCTCTTATTTGAAATGGTTCAAGGTCGTACCATCTTCCAAATATTTGACGGAAAACCTAATAGAAACGTGTCCATTGGGAGACAAATAATGTATGTAATGCACTTACTTCTTCAATGACTCACAATTTTCAGAGTGTTGATGCAACCGGTCACTTTGATACTTTGAAGTATTCCGCTTGTAGGGATAAAGAATTGCATATAGAGGTGAATTAAACTTCCGAAGGATAAATTAAAGAAATTGCATATACACTGACTGCTGGTACAACAATGCGTTTGTATTAGTCGCATTAAAATTTCAATACAATCAATAGGCGGTTTGCTCGAACGGAAGTTCATTTATAGGAGCTCTTATTTGAAATGGTTCAAGGTCGTACCATCTTCCAAATATTTGACGGAAAACCTAATAGAAACGTGTCCATTGGGAGACAAATAATGTATGTAATGCACTTACTTCTTCACATCTCCATTCAAAACATAGCGATTATTTCAATTGGAGCAGAAGTATGCAGCTTGAATTTGAAATTTAGTTATTTATGACTCCGACTAGGCTTCTATCCAATGTTTTCTCCCTCTCACTTATTTGAATTATTTGCATAAATGGAA
The DNA here is from genome assembly GCA_006503575.1 of Baylisascaris schroederi. Taxonomy (NCBI): domain Eukaryota; kingdom Metazoa; phylum Nematoda; class Chromadorea; order Rhabditida; family Ascarididae; genus Baylisascaris; species Baylisascaris schroederi. Next base: position 198,908 of record QEWY01003431.1, read on the forward strand.
TAAAGTTTCAAAAAAGCTCATTTTCTTAAAGCATTTTCTGCATGTTGTTCAGAATACAGCATGGATTTTTTTGTTTCGAAATATTCATTTTCTTTATTTTATTATATATCAAGAGAAGAGTTTGCAGCTCAACATTTCTTATTTGCGCTTAAAAGTTCTGTGTTCTTCGCATATGCTTTATCGAGCCAAAAAAATCTTGGCTGTCTAGACATTTATTGACCGTATTCATAAATTCTTCCTATTTAACAGTAATCAACAATGAACATAACACACTTCCACATATTCTCTTCATAATTCAATAGGGAATCAAACATAAATCCACTGTTACTAGAGAAGTGTGAAGCAACTAAATAACCTCTAATGGAACCAAGAAACTATAAAACTAGCAGCATATTTAAATATTTTTGATGAAATACCAAACTACGTTATCATAACAACCAAATGGTAAAATAACGTAGCAATATCAGGCAACAGTGCCATAACATAGCAGAACATAAGATAAGGAAATATAATACCGCTACAAATGATGACGTATTGCCCTACACAACATTTCACACTTTATCGCGTGGCATATTAGGCAATTTTCCGAGGATTAGATAATCCCTTCCAGGAAAATTTCTTTAGAATCTAGAGGGAAGGAGGGGGAAGGGGAAGACGTTCGATGTTACAAGGGAAATGTTTACGACAAATCGAATCGCACAATAGTGATGGCGCTGCGATATTAATGAGCGGTGGGTGGGCGAATCGAATGCCACCTCGCTACGCCTATTCAACGTGATCAATAGTTTGCAAGTGGACCACTTTAAGTCATCAAAACACATGTTACAATCATTATTGTTTCAATGTGCAAATGATCCTATGACAATTCCTTATTGAGTTAATAATCTGCAGCCGAATCGATACAGCCAAATAATGACATTCGGAATGCATTCATATGGACTACAACGATAGAAGGAAGGATGAAGGAAAAGGGGATTACTGAGATCGCAAAAGGGTTTAACGCAAAACGACATTCGCTATTCCAAGCGTACCACAATAAAAGCTTAGGAACTGAGAATGAGCGAGCACGTAGGGGATACTCTTAACTGGAGGACTATTAAAGGAGTCTCCTCAACCTGTGATTTCCTATGAATAATCAGACCCCTCACCACTCCAGAAAAGAGTCTGAGTTGACAAATATAATACAACCCAAAGAAACATAAAGATAACTGCTAGATGATAAATATGTAAAAATAGACTATTCGCAACCAAATATGCAAATAAGAGAGCAGTTTAATTGGTTGACTGATAGAAATTTTTTAAAAACTATTATATTCAACGATCACTTTTTCATAACGGATATTATTTGTAGTTTTGCCTCCTGCTTGACGAAAGGTTATTGATTCCAAAGAAGAAATTAGAAAAAAAATTTTAGTGATGGAAAATGAAAACATATGACTCATATAGATATGTTTCCCTATGAAACGATCTATCTTGAATTTTTGCGCATTTTTACCACTTGAAATGAGAAAAAATATTTTATCGCAAGCCAAGGGATCGGCAACTGCGCTTTGCGCCACCGAATGAATAACTGTGATCAGATTTTCCGAATTCTCACGAAAGTTCAACGTTTAAAAGAGTCCACATAAAGGAGGTGCATATGGAAGTGAGCTATGTAATTTTAGTGCCAAATACGCTCTTGTGAATTATAATTGCAAAGCGAGGTCGCCTCGGTCCGTATATGTGTCCTTCGATGTTCTTCCATTATTGCGCTAACTCCAACTTGGTAACGACTTAAGGTAGTCGTGCATAACGTACACTATAGCATCATCTTCTATACCAATTTTCAAGTTGATCCACTGAGAAAACATATGAAACGTTGAACGAACCAAAAAATACGCATAGATTTTAATTGTGATATCTAACACATTTCCACTGTTTGCATCCGGTTGACTGCACTTCAATAACAAAATTATAAACAAGTGAAAAAGCGTGCAAAAGGAGGACAGATAATGTGCGCATTTTGCACTGCTGTCACTTGATCAACCGATTTCTTTAGTTGCCTATAAACAATAAAACAGAGCAGGATATCTTATTTATTGGTCGAGTTGAATTAGCTTCATATTTTAACTGGTTGATCCGAATGCTCATTAAAATCCGCAAAAGATTCGCTTTTTCGTGAGGCGACTATCGTGTAGTGAAATTTCGATAGCTGTAAAATGTATGCGAATTTCTGGGCACGGTTAAATGTCCACTTTCTTCTAAGTTGATAGATGGATATAAGGTACGATGTAGGAAATTTTCGTTTCGCGTGCAATATACACATCAAATTTGCTAACATTTACTTTCATGGTTCACGAGTAGGAAATACTGAACATATATACAAACACACATACATATGCGTGCATAAACACACTGTTACCATTATGCACTTTTGAGAATACAAATTTTCAAAATGGCGTAAAAAGAATTTCCCCCGCAGATTTGCGTAAAGCGGAAGCAGTTCAAATATAAACGCCAATATTCTACATTCGTTGTTTGCAATTCACGATGTGATTTCCTATGAAGAACGGAATGCAAAGCGATATGCGATAGCAATCTCTCTAGTGTGTTTCTTCACGTAACGTGGCTTAAATATAGTTGCACTTCCAATCGATTTAAATTGGTGTTAGAATTAAATTGCCTTCAGATTGTTGAACTGATTATGCAGATTGCTGATAAAATTTTTGTGATATTATCAGCCTTTATCACATATTTTGCTTGCATACAAATTTTAGGTTTCTCTCACGTTGCTATTAGAAAAAAAAAATCCTTCACCATAAAAAATTGTTATTTTTCCAACTACAGTATTGTTAGTTAGTACATTCAGTTTTACAAGACTAATTTAAATTCATAAAATTATTTAGCAGGAATCTATTAGCGTAGTTAACTTTTCTCCTAAACTGTGGACCTTTTTTGCTCGTCTACATACTTGGTTTCAGAGAGATGAGGAAAGAGGAGATGGATCTCTATGCTTTTAATATTTTCTATTTAAAAATCACATTAATTATCACTGAAGACAATTAGCAGATTAATTTACTAGTATCTTGGTAAACACTCAGCAAAAGAAAATTGGCACAGCAACAAATCTAATTTCTATTTCGAAGTAAATTCTAGGTTAAATTTGGAACTATTCTGATAAATTCTAATATGTAATTACATCACTAAGTATAACAAAGTCCATTAGATTATAAATTACCAAATTAAATGGTAAAAATTAACATAATTTCCGATTAATTTCACTTCCTGTTTGCTGCAGCACCTGGCTCATTATTGACGACAACGATTATTAATTCATATCCTAGAACACGATAATAAGCTCGCCCTTTTACAGCTTTTCTCATTTCACTGTTTTAGTCTCGCGCTATAAAAAATCAAACATCTATACCAGCAATTCCTCCTCGTGCATTCAATACGTCTGCTTAGGTGACGAAGAATTATGAATTACACGAGCGGTCAAAGTTAAAAAGTTGGCATTGTTTTCTTTGCCTCTTCCTTCTCCTTGTTTATATGTCACCTCTCTCATATTTTTTCAGTCTTCAACTTCTTCATCCTATTGCGCTTTTTATTCTCTCTTCGTTTGTTGCATTTTCTTTCTCATCATTAGCTTAACTCATCTTTGCTTCTCTTTCCTTTTATTTAATCATCAAATATCTCTGTGCTGACTACTACTCCTAATAATAAAATCTTAACAGCCATCGGAAGCGTTCTGATGAAAGCCACCGGAGAAAAGGTATACAAGCATAAATTTGGGCTGAAACGTTTTTATGCACGAGTTGACTAATCTCTGGTATTCCGCATTTTTGCCCTCACATTTTACATTCTGTCTGTTAATTTTATTTTTGTTAGGCAGCTAATGCAACTCGAAATCGGTAGGTTAACTCGCTTAAGTTGTTAATCCCGTCTATGACTAGGGTGATTTAATAAATCTGAAATGCGTTTTACGCTCAGGTGACTTTAAATTTAATATGCAAACTAATTTCCTGGACAAGAGGGGAGCCGAGAGGGCAGGGAGGGTGGTGGTCAACTCCAAAGTGACCAATCATAGCCGATGACCTTGAAACGTGCACAACGATGCTATTGTTTGCGTCGTAAATATACTGCAACAGCAAACAGCGCACGATTACCTGATCAAGTAGCAAGTTTGACCACAAATAAGTGCAATGAGGCGGCTGCCGATCAATTACGAATAAACTTCTTGCTAATTGCAGCCTGGAAAAAAAAAAACAACGAACCGAAAGTAAGTTGAAGCATTCTCTTGAATGAAGCCTCAAGTTATATATATCGTAAGCTGCCAAATGGGTATTTCATTCTTATATGTGTAGTCTTAGCGGCGCTCTCATTTAAAAGAATGGATGGGAGGAATGTGGAGGGAATGGTGCAATGAGATTTATTAATCCGCATGCGGCGTTCTTCATTAGACACCAATCAACGTTGCAACCTTGAGGACAGCTGTTGTCAGTATGTATGTCACGTAACGACATCCACCATTGAAGTGGGAAGTATTCACCTACTATGAACAACAACAAAGAAATTCAAAATAATCTTCACAATGAGAGGAGACTCGTTGCAAGAAGCAGAAATCAAACGGAACCAAAAAAAATTATTTAGTGGTAAATTACATGAATAACTCCCTCACTACGCGTTGAAACATAACGCTCGAATGGAATTCCTAGTGAAAGAAGGTAAAAGAGCAGAGGTAGCCGTAAGAATGGTTGCGTATGCGGGTGGGCGCGCTGTTGAAGCCAAGCAACGAGGCAGTCAGTCAGTCAGCCAGCCGGCTGGCTGTCTCTTTGCGAATTTGTGATTAGGTGCTTTCGAAGGTCCTCACGCAGTGGTGCACGCTCGTCTTCCCACTTTATCGAGAACCGTCGCAGGACCAGCCGCCTCACTCAACTACACACTACTTTCCACCATTTAACAATCAACGTTCTTTATGAAATACAAAGAAAAACTACTCGAGTATGTAATATTGTTTCCAAGCACATTACATTTTCATAAAAACTAGATTATTAACTCGAATTTCAAATGATTCAAAGCGGATGTATTCGTCAAAAAAGTGAAGAAAACAATATCGAATTGGAGTAGAACGCTTAACGGTACTGTTTCTTAACACAATTCACTATCAACGAAACATCGACAGTAAATTTAAACAGTGCAATAACGTTGCCCAATAATTCACTGTGACTAAAGTTTAAATATTTTCATTTTCTGTGTTAATCACATTGTTGAAAGTCTCGACATAGGATGATTTTAAAAAATTTTTCTCTAATACGATTTCTCGAAATTTTTAACAGCAAAGCGATATATGACGAACTCGGGTCTCTTCTCATATATGTACGTGCTCTTCGGCAATCTCAACTTCAAAAAAACCGAAAGTAAAGCTGTAAAATTTGACAGGTGTAGTGCACACCACAGATTAGTCCTGATATCTACAATAAAGTTGATGCATCAACTTTGAGAGCAAGTATGTCACTAGAGGATGCATGAAAACCTGCGAGGATCTTGCAGCGAAAGGATAAAAACATGGATTTATATGAGATTTATATGAATGCTCGAGTCAGTTTATGCATGAAAGCATTTTATTATTCACCAATAGTCTCAGTGAATCAGTTGGTTTGTTAGATGGAACTGCAAAAATGCGTACTGTGCCGTCGCCTTTGTGCATTCGCATGTGTCCGCATGTCTGTTTGTCTAATAGTTTTGACTTAAAGGCGCTGAAGTTACCCTGAGGAAATATGGGGAATATAATGTAGACCATAAAATTACCTTCTAGGAAATATTTGCTTTTATATACGAAAAGAAATATAAACAATTGATCGATTTCTCCGTTTATATCGATCAGGTTATACAAAGGTGGTGAAGCTTGATACAGGAGGTGGTATGATTCCTGCTTTTGCATCTCGTTCACCTGATCAACCGGTTTCAGAAGTTCTTTCCTTCATATTTCAACTGATCCAATCGCATATACAAATTTTTTGTAATAAAAGTTTATTGTTTTTGGTGAGGCGATGAAAGTAGAATGAATGCACATTTCTTCCATCTCAAAATGTTTATAGCTCATTCCACGATTGACGGATCTGCGTGGAATATTGACTAAGGAGTTGCCCCATGATGGAATATTTATCCAATTTTGCAGATCTAGCTTCAGCTGCTTTCGAGTGAAGAAGGCCGAGAAGACACATAGATACATACATACGCATAGACACGACATCACTATAATATGCCTTTGTAGAGTGACTTCGCAAAAGTGCACAAAAATAAAGAAAAAAGAAGTGCCTTTTTATTGGAAAGCATTTACTGCGAAGTGCACATTTTGCGTATGTTCGCAGTGCGTTTGAATTGTGTTATTGCTAGAGGATCAAAAAGTAAAGCTTGGAAACCGATAAACAAAGGAGCTAAAATAATGTACTCAAAAACTAGAAGAGGAAACAATGAAAACAACATCAAATCCCCCTCCCCCTCACCCTCTCCTAATATAAAATAGCAACAACGACTGATTTGTCTAAGTCTGACTGTTCAGTAATGGGTGCAATAATCTTCACCAGAGATGAGGTCCTAATAAAGGTTTGATGAAATAAAAAAACGGAGAGAGCGCCAGGAAGGCCATTTTTGAGAATTGCGCCTTTGCAGTATTTAAAGCAACAAATTCAAATAATGCCGAATAATGTCTTTCTTTAAGCGAGTGAAATCGTGGTCGGCAGAATGCTCACTTTTTACACCTGAATGATTTTGGGAAAAATCTGAATTGCATTTTTAAATATTTGATTGCGAAATTCACCTGTGGTGTAAACTGTTATACTCAACAAATTAGAAGTGTTGCATAGCAAGAAGTAAACCGAAAAAAAGAAAAACAGAGTGGCTCTCTAGCAAATATTTACGAGTGCACAAAAATCGAAAAACACAAGAAAACATCTTTGAAATTTGTGATGCATCATCGATGCATAAATCAAATATATGACTCATAAAATCAGAAAAAAAACAAAAATTAGAATCAGTTGAAATAAATATTTTGGAGTAATTTCGAAGAATAATAAATGAAACATTCATGAGAGCATTTACAAACAGGTTCATCGATTAGTGAGCATATAGGCAAACGCGAATACCCTCAGCGATAGTCACAAAGATAATCCACAACATTCCACATTCGACAGCAACGATTGGAAGATGCGCCGATATACAGCGAAAGATCGTGATCAGCACTCCTTTCCCGAATGTTTACTGGCGGAACTATGCAGAGGTGACAATAGTACAGAGGTGCTGAATATTGAACAAAGATAATAAAATCAAACAAATCACTACATAAAAGTTTTGAAGGCGCTCATTAAGAGTGAAGGTAACACGAAGTGATTACTTCATATCGATGTTCTCCCAACATCACTAGTCCCTTATCCTGGACTGTTCTGAATTGTATATTCGATTCGTACCGGCCCCAACATTTACAAATATAATATTTGTGTATATATTTGGCTTTAATATTGGAATTAGTGGAAACAACGGAATTAGACGTATGGAACTGAAATTCAAAATGATGGAAAATGTTAATGGAATTGAAATGGTGGAAGTGGAAGTACATTCGATTGGAATGAACGAATTCGAATCCTAGAATTCTTTGAAGCAGGCTTGGGGCCAAGAAAAGAGCATGACCCAATTGAGCACATGTTCAAATATTACTGCGAATATAAAATGGTAATAAATTCGGTTGCTCCGCATTAAACATCGAAATGAACTTCGACAACTATGCCACAGGAAAGAGTTTTCAATCGTCGAATGTTGTTGTCCCATTTGAACGAGTAACAGCTCTTACCGAACTCCAAAAAGCGCTTTCATTGCACCGTAGTTTTTGTATTTATTGCTAGCTGCTTCCAAATAACTAACTGGAATGGTTATTGCAACGCAAAGATAGGTCCTATAGATCTTTTCCTCACTTCTCAATGCTAAAAAATTTTAGTGAAGTGATTTTTGCATTAATGAAACTCATCAGTAGAACAAATGTGTAAAACTTTGCATCTAAATTTAGAATATCAATTTTTCGATATTGCCCTTTAAGGCTGACTTATGAATGCAAATTTGCGTCACGCTATAATTTTTATGAGATAGTATTCACAATTCAATTTTCAATTGCATTCCATTGCTTAAAATTTCCCAAAGTAAAAAATTTGTTCATTTCTAATATCTTGAAGCTACCGTTGTAAAGTACCTTTCAAATAACAGAAACTTGGAATTGACATGTCCATATAATTTGCCGGCTAAAATCCGATCTCACTTTTTGACGAGTGCTCACTCAACGTACTAACATATTCTTAAAGGTACATGATCAAAATTGAACCAATGTTTACACATACAGCTATACCCATACATCGTTAATAGAAGTTAACAGGTGAATCTGAACGTTTAATTAACTACGAACCTTTTCTATGACGTTCACCTTTAAAATGCAGAAACAATCGAATTATTAATTGATGAAACCGTTGGTGAGATTGAAGTATGATATAAATCATTGCGCTCATCTCTTTATGCCTTAATGGGATAAACCTAATTAACAGGCAGAATAAACGCCCTAATGACGAGCAAGCAGTACACTCAAAAAAGATCAACAGTCGAAAGATAATATGAAGACAATGCAAATAAGAATCCATAAGAGCAATCAAATGTAATCGTTAGAAGCACACTGGAAGTGGATCTCAATAGAGACAAATCAAAAAATAGCGCATTCTTCAGAATCTATGAGCACTTCGATGCCTCAGACGCTGCGCGCAAATTTTCAACTATGATTGCAATCGTTCGATTGATCGCTATGCTGAAACCCTCAAATCCATTTGCATTTTATTTTTGGGACATTTAATTCCCAAGAAATGACTGCTTTGAGATGATGATTCACATTCAACGAGGAAGTGTTAGATATGATGAGTTTTCAGCAATTGCAACGAGTTATTGAAGATCATAATTAACAAATAACTGCTTAACGAGCATCGCAATTGTTCAATTGTTACTTCATCTTCCGGCATTCTGACCAATTATTCATGGCCGTCAACTTGCGAAAAATATAAATGTTTTGAAGCATGGCGCTTATTTCTGCAATATCCTCCCACATAGCACATCCAACTGCTATCAACAACTCGACATTTCAACATAAAAATGCACAATATTTTCATTTGAGAACAACAGAATATCAATATCGAATCAATTATTTGTTCTAAAAAGCTAAAAATTCGGTTTCGCAAAATTCCATGCGTTAAATCGATGCAGAAAAATATTTCGATAAATTGGTCATAACCAATTCGTAATGCATTTCATAAGTGCACAAGTGCAAAAGAACGAGTTTGTCAATGCAAATTGATCTTTTACAAAGTGCAAGTGAGTACCTTTTGTGGTGAAATGGCAACCAACCCTAACGCTTACTTACTACATTAAAAAAAAACAAAAACAAAACAACAATCGATGAAGTATATAGAAATTTAATAGAAACGGATGCTCGTTGATTTCGAAACATACGAAGAGGCGAGCCGGTTAGGCTTCCCCTTATTTGCTTTCTTTACCTACACACGAACACTCCAAAAAACATCCGTTATGTTACTAAGTACCTCTTATGATGTTTGACAAAAACAGCACAATTATTTGTGAAGTAATAGTGATGCGCCATTGTAGGGGAAAAAAATTACGAGGTTGCAAGGCATAACAACATAGTATATCGCCGAAGTTCAAACAATCATCAAACGGGTAAAAAAAATCACAAAATTAATGTATTGTCGACTAGGATAAACAACTAAAAATAACTAAATTATTAAAATATGAGCAAAGATGAAGATAAAACTAAATAATGAGAATTGTAGATGAATCCTAGATACTGCAATTGTCTATAGCAAACTCAAAAGCGCTTTGATTATCGTCAATTGAATAATACACCTTAACATTCATTATATGAAGAAAAGATGTGCAGTCATAGTGAGAACAAAAATTGCAGCCAATAAAGAAACAAATTATTATATGAAATACGATGAATAAAGTGATGACTTCATACGATTTGAATTAAAAAAATGCATAAAGTGATTCATTCATTGAAGATGCTATCTTCTATTCATTATTGAAGGATTTTTTAATCAGAAATTCTCCACTGTTGCCTCTTTTTGCGATAAAATAATTGAGAGGAAGAACGTATGGAAACGATTAATCACTTGTTGCTTTGCGCGCATTTGCACGGCTATTTGAAGAAACGCACACTTTGAACAGTCGGACTGAAAAGCATCGAAAAAAAACGACAAGGAAATGCGCTAGAGGGAACGGCGAACTTTTTTTTATTACGAACAAAGCACTTCTAGTTCATATTTACATATGCGTGTGCATTTTGAGGAAGCAATAACTACATAAAATCGATTAGTTATGAAAAAAGCATTGAATAATTTACAATACTTGGCGGAGGCATAAAAAACGACGTATGAAGATGGAACATTAGCGCCACGGACATATCAAATTGTCAGAAATAAGAAGAGGTTTTAATGGTTCAATACTACTAAAGCGGTGGTAGTGAAAAAGCTGAGTTCAGATAGCGAGTAACTAATGAGAGGACGATGATTTCGGCAAACATGTGAAATTAGAGAATGCTACTTTCTTATCTAATCTTTTTCTCATGAATGGTTTTCACACAAAACAGTGAAAACGACAACTTGCCAAGGCTCACACAACTCAAATGGACTGTAGATTACCATAATAGGAGGGTAAGCACAAAAAATTTAGATGTACGGTAGCATGTAACGACTTGATATCCTTATCGGGCCATCGATTTCTTGTTGAGCACCCCGATAAAACCAAACACCTTTATTAGTGGAGCACGGGCCCACCTGGGCCCAAGAGCAGCGCACCAACGAAATGACGAGCGAAGAAACAAAACAGAAACCCTAGCGAAAGAACGAATCAACACTGAATCATAGTGGGCAATAACAGTTCCTATACACCCTACTCATAGTATAAAAGTGACACTTACAAGAGCATTTAATAGTGCACACTGTTATACGATCACAGTCAAACTGCTCTATCGTCACAGGCAAACTGCTCTATGGTCACAGTCGAGCTGCTCTACAACCATAATCGAGCTGCTCTGCGATCAAAACCGTTGCAAGCAAATTCATTAAAAAATGGAATAACGATGGCCTAAGCAGGGTGTTCTTTGCTTATGATAAACGATACCGTAGCGAAGCAAGGTATCCTCGATTAGCGTCATTAGATATTGATAACGTCATCCGTTACGCAATGGGACTATTCCGCAACAACGTCAACGAGAATTCACATAAATGCGTAAGAGATGATGCTCCCTGTGCAAATTTTTGAACGATGCAAAAATGTCGAACACAATAATCACAAGTGTTATATTTTGCACGATGTACATGATATGCAACAGGGAATTTTATGGCTCGTAAAATGTCATGGATTATATGGATCTACTTATAGCGCTTAATATGTGTTCAGAGAATATCTATTCAGCGACCACATCGGAAAAGATTTGGCCACCTACTGTGGCTACATAATGCTGGCTAAATATAACAACCTCTAGTTTCGTGGAGGTCAGTTCAACGTTCACTTAAATATATATATATATATATATATATATATATGCAAAGCACCACTCGCTGTAACGTGTAATATGCTAGTACACACCTATTTGAGGTATAATGGTGAAATTTACTTGAGAAAAGCCAGAAACCATTGATGAGACTTGTCATCTCGCAAAAATGACGAAACAGGCAGGCAATGAAGCATAAGCGACGATACACCGATGAAGACGACTTCAGAAGGGAGGTAAATGTTCTCGTGATTTCAGTTTCGTTTGCTTGAAGATCGCCGAACTGAGAACGTAGAACAAGATGCGGTTTTACACTCACTCACTCCACTTTTCTTCTCTTTCTGCCTCTCTTGATGTATCTCGTTTTCGTGAGCAGGTCGTAATTTAGGGGCGGTCTCATTGCATCATTGGCTGATGTAGGAAGGTCCCTACGCGTCGACACTTATTTATTACCCTCTAAATGCCAAATTCATCTTAATTTGTTTCTTTAAGGCATATATGAAGCCCACAAAATACTGAATAATGACTTCATCTAATAAATCTTACAAACAAACTTTTATACTTCACTGCATAAATTGATGATGCTCATTTCATACACTCAATTACAATTTTCAGCACAATTTGCACAGAAATATATTTTATAATAACCAGTCTACTTGCAGCAGTACTCGCTAAACACGCTCTATGTTCGGTGGTATCACGCAGCCGTGCAGATTTTCCTTATGAAAGAGTCATTATAGCAACATTATAGTCATGAGAATATTTATGTTCGTATATCTTTATGTGTGTATATGTTTTCTGTAGCAACGAATGCGCCTGCAACTATAAAAGGTAGTCACATAATATAAACTATAGGGCAATTTTCTATATCACATTCACACTGATCCATCAACTTCGAAGTGAGTACTGGACATTAAATCATCGCAAAAATAGAAAACAAATACCAGTTAAAGTGATCAGCTCAATTGTTAGCTACGATGCATAGAATTTAATAAATTTGCTGCATTATCGCCGATTTGATTATCATTATAAACCCATCGGGTGACAGAAGAATGTTCTGCAGAATTTGGGTGGGCAAACGGATGAGACAAAATTTTGTGTACGTCCTTCTGTGCAGTACTTTCAATCGGAAACCACTGAAGTTAGACCAACAGAATCCAATAAATATGAGCCATCTCATAAGATGACCTACTGTGCCTAACAATTTAAAGAGCCCGAAACTGCATACATTTTGCAATTAGCACAGTGCTGAAGGCCCAAAAGTGCCCAAAAGAATTATAGATGGATCACACGAAAAATCAATTCGATAAAAGAAAAGGAAAACGCAAGCTATATTGCAGTAATGCTTAATTGGGTGAGCAAGATCATCATAATTGCATATTTTCATAAACTCTTCTACTGCTGACTACTTTATTCTAGTTGATGGAAAGATTCTCTCATATTTGAGTGGTTTCACCGAAACTTTTCAAATTTCCTCAAATCTTAGTCTGTAAATTGAGAGTAAAAAAAGATTGCTAGGACTTTCTTCCACCTAAGTGGACATGCCCCGAAATTACTTAAGCTTGTGTTGCCATCCCGGCACGCGCAAGCCTGCACCATAAACACTGCAAATGCACAAAAAAACACCGTTACTCAAACAGTGAAACCATACTGAAAGAATGTTTTTATTACGCATCCGCATCCACTACTTTATCGTAAGTCAGGAGCACTCCAGAAGGAATGGTGCAGGTTGAAGGGGAGACGGTGATTAAAGTAATAATTATGAGCAGTTGTATTCCTAAATCGAGAGTAAAAAATCAAATTTTGCAGTTTCAGAGAGTGATCTCAATGACTGAACAGCTGTCAGCAATTATCGCACCCATTCTGCACTATCAAGCGCGAAACTGTATGTTTGCGGTCATGTTAGATGCCTCTATTTGCAACATAAACAATCGCTAAATACGCACTTCACTGTGATGTATTTGCAACATCACTCTCTTTCATAAACAAGAAGATGAGAAAAAAGCTTTGTTTTCTGTAGATTATCTATCACCTGTCCGCTCCACTTAAAACATATCTCTTCCGTCAATGCAAAAAACGCATGTTGTCCTTTGTTGAAAGTGTAAATTCCCAGCAGATATTCTAACTCTTTCATAAACAAGAAGATGAGAAAAAAGCTTTGTTTTCTGTAGATTATCTATCACCTGTCCGCTCCACTTAAAACATATCTCTTCCGTCAATGCAAAAAACGCATGTTGTCCTTTGTTGAAAGTGTAAATTCCCAGCAGATATTCTAAATGATGGATGAATGTTTACTGGCAAGCCACTTATAACTTGTGTTATGCAACGCTTATTCAAAAATAATTTCAATGCTTCTTTCAGCTAAATAAATGGTAGGAAACATTAGGCAAATATGGACAAATTTTCGTCGATAATTTAACTCAATTGGCAAATGCTTGTACTTATTTGCTTCAAAAAATGATTAGTTGTTCGATCGCATAACACAATAACTGAAATTGTAACAAGTAAATAAAATAAAAAGAAATGCCTAAACCTTGCCCTAATGGATTTATAAGCGATAGTTCTTACGAGGAGTTTTCATGTGCTTTGCATTATTATAACATCATAACTGCATCTGTAGATGTGCATGAATGTCAGTGATTTAAATTGGAAAACTGCTGACTGTACCGTTTGGAAATTTGTTGGGTATGATGTAACCACGTGGCACACTTCTAAATCATAGATCACATTGAAAAACCAACTTTGAAAGGAATTATACACAGATAAAGGTGGGAAAGAATTGGATCTGTTCGATTTTTATTTGATATCAGTCACTTCATCGAAAAAAGGACGATTTTGTGGAAAATTTATGGGGTCGATCGAGCCTGTTAAGATTATTTACTTACTGGTTGTTAATAATTTATGAAAGCGACTGGTCAAGTGCAAAACTATACCTCGCACTAACTTTCTTTCGCAGTTTTCTCATTTGTTTGTCACTGCCAAAAACACAACTAGAACACCGCAAACAAGTTCATAATGCAAATTTTTTATCATATATCTTCTTGCTAAATATTCAATCGGTTTCGTCTCAAAATAAAAAAGAATCTTTACTTAAGGGATTCGGTATTGATGAGATGTCCACAGATAATCCGACCATAGTCTAGAAAATAGCAGCGACAAATCTTAAACACCATCTAAATAGGTCAATTATAGTAATCACACATTTGCCTCAGTTACAAAAAAGTTCCCATCATAAATTCTCTTAACTCGAAATAGCTTTCAATCGCGATCCATTTTTATGCAAATAAAGGCGAAATATAATCAACAACAATCTCAGAATTTAAAGCTTAAAACACTACGATTTACAAAAATGTGAAGACTCAGCTAGAGAATGAAACCACTGACACAAGTGGGGGGAAAGAGAGGGGATGGTGCAGTGCGGGTAGAGGGCTTTCCGTCGGCAGGGGGATCTCACAGAGGGTAACCTGTAACAGCGGATGCCCCGATGAAAAAGTAAGGTAAGAAGAATTAGGAACTCCTCGTCAGTAGGAAATTTCATTATGCTGGCCACCTCATGGAAAAGTCGGGGAGAAAAGTGGAGGAATTGCTTGTCAACGGTAATCCAGTACCACATTAGAACAATTTTCGGTTGTTGAGTGCCCGATGAGAAGTCGAGCACGGATCTGATGAACAGCTCAAGGGAAAGAGGAATCCGGGAGTTGCTCCCCGAAGGTGACTCCATTGAGGTACAGAAAACCCGCATTATATTAGGGGGATGGGTAAATGCATTTGCAAAAGAGAGATCTAAACGATGAGAATACTATCGCACCTAAATTTTACAGGCAAAACGGACTTTCCGTTTGTTGGAAGCATAAAAATCGTAGAAAAGAAAGTTTTGGGACACTCCTCTGAAATTTCGGACGAGGCAACGCTACTGGATGGTGTTTCTCTATATCATTGATTTATCAACTTACTTACCCTGGGAAATTCAATTCAAAGCATCAGAAACAGTAATAATATAAGCAGTAACATATAGGATGAATAGTGACTCATGAACAGCATTAAAAGTATTTGCTTTTTCCGTGTGATTAACGTTCCGTAGTTGCGATCAAAATGTCGCGCAGTGGAAAGTCACGTGATAGTCACACGCTGATTCCTGCTGGAAGAATCAAATTCGGGTCCTACCAAACACCTGTGTAGTGGACGAGATAAAACACAGTCAAAAGGTTAAATATTTCTGTTGTATGAGAGATGTGAAGGTAATCTTAATGGCTGCCGCGATGCAAATGAAATAAGGATTATTATAAAAAAAAGAATCGCTTCAGTAGGAATCAAGATAGCGCAATCATTGTAAATAAATAAAACATGAATTTTTAAGCAAATCTACGCATGTAAGGCAAATTTATAAGCAATAATAAATAATAAATAAAGCAATAAATAAAACATGCAAAGCAAGCTTACACAATTGCGCAAATTTGCATTATGACAGTTGTGTAAACTTGCTTTGCAAAAGTGCATTAAGGCGCGACGTCAAGTTTGTGCGTAAGCAAGTGTGTATCTATGTACAAATTCTGCAGTTGCAACCAGGGAACCAGTGAGCTAGAAATGACACATCAACATAGGCTAAATCATGGTTTACTTTGATTTATTAACTTTAAGAGAGGCAACAGACACTTAAAAGCTGAAAAAACTGCACCAATTGGATCGCAAAAAACCGAATCTTCTAGGAAAAATTGTTTGAGTGCTCGGATTATTTAAAATAAGGCAGCATTTTTTCATGGATTTATTATTTGTTCTTAAAAAATTAGTTATTTGGGTCTGCGATCTCATGTGATTTTGAAACGAGGAGTGTTTGCATGATCAAAACTCGCAAGATTCAATTCAAGAAGATTCAAAACGAACAAATGCCCAAATAAATGGAGCATTCTTTGAAGAGGGTCAGTAGAAGAGAGTACTCGATAATAAAAGAGCTGTCAAAAGCAACTGCAGATATTCAAATATACTCTGATATCGCGGAATCTTGCAGAATCCGAGCGGTCGAACCTTTATTTCACCTTTGTATTATCCATTCAGCGGCTTATTCAACTGGTTGGTGGTGAATGTGAATGAGCGAAGAGATAGAAATTCCTTCGGCAATTGGCTTTACCGTCTCGTCTATACGTCGGTAGCCGTGGAAAGGCCGAATCTATTCGACTGACCGAAGGAGTTCATCTTATTTTGATGAGCATTGCCAACAGAAAAAGGAAATATGTTAAACAAATTAATTCCCCATGACTATAATGCATATCGTTTCCGCTACAAGAATGTAGATGATAAAGCGGTTCATAGCAATGAATTAACGTCCAAAGGATGCATGGGAAGTAACAGATTAGAAACTCCAGAAATCCACCCTGTTTATGCTGTCCACTCCCTCCTTTAAAAACAACGAGTCACTGGATACGATCGTACACATTTCTTAAGATCTCTTATTGCTTCGTTCAATCCCAGAAGAAAAACTGAATCTGAAGTCTCAACTTAGAAATAAATTATTTGGGTATTTCAGGTTCATGCTCAAACTTTTTTCATTACGAAGTCGAAAAAATCAGACGAAGCTTATAAGAAACAAAAGTGAAAGAAAGGCAAATGCGACATTTCAGGCACACTATCGAGTTTTTTCTCGAAACAACGAAGCGTCGTGAAATAATTCTTTGTCGATAAGTACATATACAATAACGAATGAGAATAGTGCAGCTGAAGTTCGGCTTTTTTTCCTGCATACGCGTTAATGACAAACAACAAGTTCAAAACCTGCAACTGGACTAATCGGCTTATCTTTAAGAGCACTGTTAAACTTTTGTTTCGAAACTAAAAACATATAGACGAAATTTTTGAACTAACGCTGCAAAGCGCGAAAATGTTTTTCGTTGATCTCATAGTAGAGTAAGAAAATATCGAAGTAAATAGATCTTAAAAATTTAAAGAATTTTATGCTCTAATATATCCACCAAGGAAAAATGTTCTCCGATGGGTAGAGAGCAAAATTTGCAAGCTAACTGCGATCGTTACACATTAAAACGGATAAAATTGACTGTTTGAGGGATGGATGAGCTTTTAAGGAATATATATATATATATGTATATATATATGTATATATATTTTTCAATTTATGTTGAGAAAGGAGAAGGGGGAAGGAGACAGAGGGAGGAAGTTGCTTATTTTACATCTTCATTCGTTCCCTCTCCATGGCTTTGTAAACGTTAAATATTTGCCTTTGACGCATTACAACAACGTTGAATCAATGATAAAATGCTTGCGCAACAAGCGAAAAACTTTTTTTTGTCGAGCAAATCGCTTAGCGAACTCTATAATTGGTGCATTCAGCAATGCATGGCCACATTTGTTGATCGATTACGACGAAACAACGATTTTCAGCATTCATAAAACACAAAACGGTGTAATTGCATGAAACAAATCAACTCAAATCTATGGTGAAATTTCATTAGCATTGAAACTTTCATCTATCTCAAGTGGCAATTAAGAAGGAGATAACAATGAGCTCACTCGCTAAAATACTTTGAAAAAACCGAATATTAATTGTGAAATTCACTACATCCAATATTGTTCTCGAAATTCACCAGCTGTTCCCACAGTTGTTACGAGCATTAGAAAGGTTGTCTCGCAGTGGGAAACGTATGCCATCTATTTGTCTATGCGCTCGTTTGTAGGCAGCATTAATTTCCGCCATTGACAGTTAGTTAGCATTTCTTTAAACGTGGTCCATATTGGAAAGAACTGCGAAATTTTGAGATAAGGTTGTTCGCAAATGTACTTTCGAATTATTAGAGACAGCTGGCCAAAAATATGGCAGCTAACTTGGGCTTGAGAAGAGTGTTGGAAAAATTTTTAGAGCCTTGGCCGGTTGAACGCTTAAAATGAGTGGCCGACAGAACGCGTTTAAATCTTGTGGACTATGTGCAAGGATTTTTCCACCTTATTAGAGGCTACTAACTACAAGCCAGCAGACTCCGTCCTGAACCATCTCCGTCACATAATTGCCACCACTTCGGGTCTCTCTCGCTTCGACGCTCACCAGCTGCGTTCCTGTTCCCCTCCGGGGGTGATTGAATTTTTGGCAAGGACCATCAATCTTTCGCCTCTTATTGCATAGTCAGGTGCGCCCCAACTATCCTAGCAGTGCCAAGAAAGGCCGATCTTGACAGACTTTCGATGAGTTTCACTGCCTCTTCCCCACTGATGCCTAACAATGTTTCCGAGCCTCCTTTCACAACGGATAGTTCCTCGCCGCAGACACCTACCAGCACAAAATCCATGATTCCATGTGTTGCCATCATCGAGGACTTTATTGGTCAAACAATTTAGCGGCCGACAGTCTAGCTGAACCTTGATGGGTGGACAAAACTTGGTTAGCGTGACAACTAACTGAGTAACCGGGTCTGTTCGAATAGATATACTATTCATCATTCAATGAGAATAAAGGTTCCCTGCCTATTATTGCATCGAGCTAACTTCTTGAGGATTCGTTCATTTCAGTGCTAATTGAACATATAAACGAATAGCCATCGGAGGCGTCCATACAAAAACGCATATTACTGCAATCACCAGTTACCAGAATACTGTCTCATGTATCAGTGTGTATCAGAACGAACAACTTAGCAATGATTCAACCAGCATTTAACCGCTCATCGCGCCAGTGGCTATCAGTATTTTGCAATACGATATTGCAATCAAGTATTAACTCAATTATCACTTAAAGTTCTCAAATAATCAAAGCTAGATACCTAATATTGTTTCACTCATGCAGTATGCCCGATGAATTAAACGTAAAATTGCACTCTGAGTCAACCAACGAACGTTACCTACAAATTCACTCCTGCACCTGATTCACTCTACCTTTGCTATACAAGCTCCCAATCAAAATTAGAAAACCATTTACACGTTCAGCTCGCATAAAATCTTAAATTTTTGTCGGGCGAACAAGTTAGAGCTATGAAATTATTCTACCGAAGTTGCTGATCTTTGACAATGTCCACATTGAAATTCTGGCGCGGCAGTCGGGTCATTAAGTCAATCAGATAATTCAGGTAATGTGATCACTGAGAACCTGTATCCGATCACATATTGTTTAAGAGGATTTGTGTCAAATTTTTTCTGCCGATGGAATGGAGCTCAGAAGGCAATAAAAGCATGAAGCGGAAAAGATGAAAATTGAACAAAGAGAGTTAGGTTATAATTAAGAATCGAATGAATGAAATGCTGCATCGGGTAGTTGTTAGTGATGATGAAGCATCAAAGGGAGAATATGCGCAATAATGTGATGAAAAAAATTGAACACACTAACGACCGACAAATTAAAACAACGTGCAACGCTCTGAAAAACAATCGAGAATGCGGCGCAGTGAACGAAGAAAGTTTACAATGAGGTTGGCAGTGTTATGCGTCAGACCACTGTATAAAATTTGCTTTTTTATTGTAACTACTTTAATTGCATTGAGCAGCTTGAGCGCTGTATACAAGAATCGTACGGATGGAGACCTGCCTTTTGAAAATTTCACAAAAAGTTTCGAAATCTTCCCCAAAATGTGTTCAAAACTTCTAGAATATTCGATTTTCCTAAAAATCTGCTTAATTTTCGTGTGGCGATTTCAATGGAATCATTGTTGGTCTTGAAAAGTTCTTTCTGGACTTATAAATTCATTAAGAATGCTTATAAATGAATATTTTTAATGGTGGAGTGGAAATGATAACTTTACTCATAGTGAGAGCATAATTCATAACTATAAAAGTTACAAGGAATACGAGTCACCCACGATATCAATAGAAATTCATTTTGCCAAAAAATACGGAAAAAACGCCCGGAATGTTGGTCCATGAATAGACAGCAAAAGGCTAATCCGATGCACGTTTCGCTTAATTCGATCTAAATTATCACTTCGGATACTAATAAGGAACCGTTGCACTATTTGTGAGGAAATAAAACTTCCAAATATGGAAAAAAAACTTTCTCAGATTTGAAACAACTTCATTGAATTGATCATGGAAACATTTAAAGTACTGTTCTTTTTAGCATGGCCGAGCAAAATTACAAGAAAGTTGCGGCATATTTCCATATGCACAGAAAAGCACCGTTTGTTAAAATTTTTGAAAGACAAATGCAACTTTCGGCGTGATCTTCGTATCATCGAATTCCTTGCAAACAGTCTAAAATAGATATTTCTGGTTTATTGAACAGGTAAAGCGAGTGATTTTCAAACTTCCGCAAGAAAAGTGGTTTTTAACATTCCGCGAGAAATTTGTGAATCCAGGAATTTCTTTTTCGACGAAAAATAATACCAAAGAATTCGTCTAGCAAATATCTCTAAAAAATGAAAATACCAGCAAAATTGAGTAGTTTACAAAAGTTATGAATTTTTCATTACAAATAGACGGATGAATGAGTTTTCCAATTTTTTAAAATAGAAATTGATGGAAAAAACCTCTGAAGAAATTTTCAATATGATAATCGTAGTTAGTGCTCCAAATTTAATCCGAATTCGTTTGTTTTTTCTCAATAAAATTTCCGTTTTAATGC
The DNA here is from genome assembly GCA_006503575.1 of Baylisascaris schroederi. Taxonomy (NCBI): domain Eukaryota; kingdom Metazoa; phylum Nematoda; class Chromadorea; order Rhabditida; family Ascarididae; genus Baylisascaris; species Baylisascaris schroederi. Next base: position 220,030 of record QEWY01003431.1, read on the forward strand.
ATCGTTATGTGCCGATCAATACGACAACCAAGTGAATAGCTTTTAGCCAAACAAAACCTAACTAACAAAGATACACACAATTAAAAGATCATATTTATTGCGCAGTTATAGCCCAGTCCGTTGCCTAAGGGATGTGTTAATTTATGGCATATGAGACGAACCCCATGAGTTCATTGTTATGTAGGACTGAACCGGAAGTACATGCGTACAGGTGTAATGAAACACTATTTGAAACATTACACGTACACACGCACACGTGTAATCAAATCACTCAACGAAACACGTGCTATTTCGTCATGTAAACAACGACATCAACAAGCTAATATCGTTCACCTTGAGGAGTAATGAAAATTTGGTGATGCGAATGCTTGCATAATGACTTGATGAGAAGGCAATCGATTTTTAGTACTTCAATATGCTTATTCATTTATAACGCCAATGAAATAAGAATATTTACAATATTAGCTTCGTAATTGTTTAGCCATAATGCAAAGACATCTAACGGTATCGTTGTGGGATATCGTTATATGTGTCAACGCGAAGTGATTGATTAGTTTTGAGGTAGAAAGTTGAAATATAAAGAAGAAGATCTCGTTTGATTTATTAGTTATCATTCATAGAAAATATTTTCTTTTTCGTTAACACATTCGGATGAAAAAGAAAAAAATCAGGAAAGGAAACACGATTTGAAACGTTCCACCTGAGAATGAAGTAAAAACTTCAAAAATCTTTTCTAATCGAATTTTGCACAACGGTCAGCTGCTTTTTGTGCCCGTAAAGATCTTGTAGATACTGAAACGCTCAAAAGCACTTTACGAACACAACGTAATGCTTCCTCTTCAGCGCACTCTAAGACCAGCTCCACTGGAATAAAAAGGGGACGGCAATTTGTGAAGGCAGAAGTGCAACAGCGCCGATGGAAGCGAGATGCTCCCACATTTCACAACGCAAACATTTCACTGATAGATGTAGCAAACAAGCGATAAGTGGCAGTATTATTGCATGGACGTGATCCTTGAGGGCTTACCAACATCCATGCCTCCTATGTGTTTATAGTGATCTCGTCAATAATTCTGAGCATTCTTCTATTCAGGTTTCACGGAGTAACTAAAGAATTACAGCTATAAACATTTTCACAAAAAGGTATTCTAGATTTTTAGAGCTCTTAACGGTCATATTTCCCATTCAGCGTCAAACAATGAAATAATATTACAACTAGGCTAACACACCAGGTAGGCCAAGACTTTAAGTTCTTTTTGGAATTTCGTCAATTTGGCCCACGAACAGTGCAAATACTCAGCAACAAAAACACACACGTAACAGCACATTCATCTGTGAATTCGACTAATCTGTATTGCACATATCACTAAGCACAGATTCGCTTTTTATCGTCACTCGCTCGGCTGCATAAAATTAAACGTTTTCCTATACAATTAAAGGAGCACAAAAATTGGATTTCGAAAAAAACCAACCGAATATATGGCAAAGTTGTCTCGCAATTTTACGGTATTTCCAAATCTCAAAAACATTTAAGGATGGCAATCAACGAGAGTTAAACTAAATTTGTGTGATTAGCCATTATGCAGATTATACTCACAAAATTTCACCGCCATAATTTCTGTGATATACGAGATGCGATTGCTATATGAGCATATATACGCACATGCATACGCAAGTCGCTGATAACTGCTACACAAGCAACTGCGGCATGCGCGACTGCGGCCGAAAACGGATGACTTAGAGATGACACTTGAGGAACAACGTCAAGACCGGAAATTATAATCTTGTAAGACGGTATTTTCAATAGTCCTACTATATTAACTAAAAAGGATGCATAGTCAAAAAGTCGGGCTCCGCAAGCACTGGCTGAATCTCAGATCGCTTGAAATACCTCAGATCGCAGCCGAATATCACAGAAGTGCTGTATTTAGGATTTATGCAGACAAATGACATTTATGGAAACTGTGGGCTCTCCAACTTCTTCGACAAATTTCGGCCTTCTGAAATACGGATGAAAATCGAACGCGTTTGATCCGAGCAATGAGAAGAATTGCCTTTCATCGCGTTCAACGACTTCTAGTTTCAGTCGTATAAGAAGTGAATGAGGAATCGAAAGAAGCTCTGCTACTTCCTTTCGGTTAAAGTTAGGCAAGACAACCCCTATGGAACGCTTACCACCCTAAGCGAAATGTACTCTTCACGAAAAAGCGTTGTACAAATAACACGTGTATCGAAGGTGACCTGCAAGTCTCACGCACCTTTCTGGCCCTCTCTTCATATCCGCTGAGCGTCTCCATTCTATTTCTTGCTGCGCACGCATGGCGATGCGTGATTTTGTGCGCATTTGGCTGGAATAACGAGTCAGGCGGGCAGTAGAAGAGGGATTAGGGGGTGAGCTGGGTTTCCTGATAGGACTGAGGTTTTCGGCACCCTTGTTGCTTCTTGTATCATCTTTATGAGCTCCTAGGACTTTGGCTCCCTTAGAAATTTTTTCGAAGGGAAAACTTCGTTTTCACAGGCTGACTTTTAAATATCGCTTATGTGTGACCTGAACTGAACTCTATAAACAACGCTGTGAATAGGCAGAACAACAGAAAAGCACCTTGACGAAATATGTGCACGCATTGTTTACATATTTTGCTTATCGTTTACCACTTTTTTGCATCGAACGCCAAGGTGATGGAGGAGGAAATGGCAGCGATAAGAGGTAATTAAAATAATAGTGTGGGGAGAGGGGAGAGGGCGGGGAATTTTCCGAAAAACACTTTCTGTTAACACGAGGGAACACTGGACGTGATGGGGAAAGGTCGCCTCTCAACCGCTAATGAGGAGTCGGTCGACAAGCCAGATACCATTTTAATTTACATATCTGTTGCAAGTCTCATAATAATTAAGCGAGAAAAGCGGCTTGCAGAATGATGCTCAGTAGTGTAAAACACATAGAAAAGAATGATTTTGATTTGTTGTAAAATCGATTACTGCAAATGGTGATGCATAATGACTCTCTGCTACATCGCCTCAACAGTTCGCTGGAACGACCTACGCAATATTGGATAGCCTTAAAAAACATGACTCGAGCATACCATACTATGGTTTAATGCAACGTAAGCAAATTTCGCACCGTTTTGAGTGCTGCCCTTTGAAACCATTGGTAAATTTTGTATAGCTGCACCCAGACTTTCCTGATTACAACAATCGCTCTTTGTGGAGAATTTAAAGTCAGGGAAGTCTCATATGATCCTGTGACGTGATGCCGTTCGTTTTATATCAATTATCCATTTAGCAAATATATGCAAACACAGTTTGGTCTTAGTTTGCTTCTTGCAATAAGTAATAAAAAGAGTAAAAATAAATATATATTTGTCACCTTCAATTGGGAATCCTTCGAATTTTAGCGGCGGTATAACACACATAGAGAGGAAATAACATGTGATGAAAATCACAGACAATTATAATTCGTAAATGAATATAGTACTGAAACGAAGGTGTGAAATGTCAAGTGAAATGGGAACAAATGTCCATCAATGCTATGCATTTCGACTGCCAATAGAGTTTTATAACAGTTTTCCACTATTACACTTTCAATTTTACAATTCCCTTTGTAGCCACCACTTGCAAATCCCTCTATAGCCTCTCGAACACTCCAATCGAACATAAAAATTTTCTTTGCTCAAGCTGCACGCATAAAAAAAAAAAAATGCGCAGGAATGCCGGAATACCTACAACTGGTGAGAAGCAAACAGTTCAAAGAGTACCACAAAATAGGTAACAATTTCAGAGCAATGTTACCTTCCTTCAATTTAATTGTTAAGCCACTCTAGCCTCATTAGTTTTCATTTATTAAGGCGCAATCTCACAAGCATTTCCGTATATAATATCAACTTGAAAATGCTTTACATTTTGTGCATTTGCACTTATTGTTTACGTTTAATGACAACTCGGCACTACGCCACTACAATTATCAACACTTTACAAACAACTTCACATTAACTTCGCAATGCGATGCTCCTCTCTTCAATGCACCGCAATTTTAGTTCTTTTTTTCGCATTCTACTAATAAGAGAAGCAACATCCGTCATTCAAACGCTCACTAATACTTATCACTTCCTTTTATGTAAAAGAAATAGGGGATACTTTCAACTGCATTGCATTATAATTAAGCTATGCAATTATGAGAACAACGCGGTTTTATTTACGAAAAGTATTGCCTCAACCTCGGTCCCCCTCCCCTCAGATTTTCGTAAAAAGATATCCGAACAGCGTTGTTAACATAAAATGGAGTTGATTTATCAAGACTCGCCACTTCTTTCTATGGATTTGGATATCTTATGGTTAGAGACATAGGAGTAAAGGTTGATCATACACCAGATCTCAATAGATATTCGTTACACACCAGATCCTCAATAGATATTCGTTACACACCAGATCCATAGAAGAAAATGACCGCACACCACATCGAAGAGCCGCAGTTTCCGTAGAGCAGACAAAGGAGTTTTAAAGTGGAAGGATTACGCACAACACGATAATTTCTATTGCACATCGGCAGAAGTGTCATTAGAATGCGAAAGAAAAGAAAACAAGCGAAGACAACGTGCAAGAGGCTGGCACGACATGCGCTTTTCATTTTAATTCGCCTGCTTAGTGTTTTACCAAACGTGCGAAAAAGGAACATTATGAAACGTTCATTAATGCAACTTCTCAGGGAATCCACTACTGGCAGCACAAGTTCACCAACATAAACTTTACTTTTAAACCGCACAAAAACGAATATATGGCAAAACTAGCATAAACGTTTTAAGTCATCCTTAATCATTTTATTTATTTGTTTCTTTATTTCAACATTCGAAAGCACGGAAAACATATTTCTAGAAAAAAAGGAAAAAGTGGAAGAAACATTTATCGATGGCGTCTTATTTATTTGTTTACGTTAGGTGGCAATAACGCAGCTAACAGATGTCAATGAATTATAACAAAACTAGATGTCCATCAATAGATTATGTCCACTAGAGTTCGTCACTGAGATATTCATGCGTTGCGAATACTGGACAGACGCACATATTCACACAAACACATAAAAACACAAACACATATTCACACAAACACATAAATACACAAACACATAAAAACACAAACAAGAGGCACAGCCTGAAAATTTCCTTCGAAGTACAGGCGGGGGTGGATTCTTTCGAAAACAGTGCTCTCACATACTTTTGCAATACCTTTCTTTGTTCTTGTCTGAATTCACATACTTTTTTCTCCATATATTGTCAAAGTTTTTAAAGGACAGCGGCCTCCTTCCCCATCCCCTCTCTCCTCCCTAGCCCCTCCTTCTGTCTCACCCTCTAGGGCTATGTACTCCTGACAGTTATGTGCAAAAACATAATGCTAGTTGGTGTAATGGAAAAGTGCACAGAAAGTGAAACACAGCAGCTATATTTCGATCGGTGGCAGAACGTGGAAACGACAAAAAATAAAACATTCAAAAATCAAAACGATACTGGAATCAAGCGTTTGCTAGAACGTAAAAATTACACAATAAAAAATCGGTCATAAATGCATGTTCAGTTACTCGAAAATATGTGAAATGAGAAATCGCAAAATAACTGATCATCAAAACAACCCAATTTTGATCGGTCCTCAGAGAGGCATTTGATGGGTTAGTCGAACGTAAGGATAAACGAAAGAACGCTCCTATCGAAGGTAAGGTAATGTACGATATGAACGTAAATTCTAGATCATAATGACACATCAAAGTGTTTTTGCTTATTTCTGAAAGAATTCGTGAAACGCTAATGCATAGATCAAGTGCAGTGTGTTCGTCAATCGTTTTCGATAAGAAATGTTTCAAAGAGAGCGATACGATCTGATCGCATCAATTCATCATAAATATCTTTGCAGCAAACGTTTAAAATTCAATTACCTCTTCGCATCCTCAGACAATTTTATAAGCTTGATTCCCCTTTTAATAAGCTAAAAAGTTCTCAATTATTATTTATGAGTACATCTCATACGCATATATTAGAGTATTTAATCAGTTTTATGTTGCTATAGATTCTCAACGAGTAACTCACAGCAGCTATGCCGCAATATTTAACAGCTACCATTAATATTACTAGTACGAAGAAATAGGCCAAATTTGTCGCAATTTTTTCCACCCCCTCATCAATTATTGAGTTATATCGCTTAAATGATTTAGTATGGGTTCTCTGAAAATGATATTCAAAGGTCGCTTCATTAAGAATACACATTAGGGAAGGGCATGCAAAACTCATCAAATTCCAGCTGATTTTGTCGATCAAAATTAGCTTTTCGAGCATCTTGCTTCAATATCACACCCCTTCTAAATTAGCTTTAAGTAAGAAGGGAGCTGAAAAAAAAAATTGTTCTTTTTTAAACTCGTTCTCGCAATGCTTTCCTCAATACAATGATGAAACTTTTATTGAGAAATTGCTATGCAACTGCCATGTAAAACAAAAATTCAAAAGCTTTAATTCGCTTTTTTCTTTCTTTTTCACTTCCAACATCACTATTAGGCGTCCCTATAACGATAATCACTAAATGTAACAGCTGATTACGAAGTGAGAGGGACTGATAAATGTCTTTTAGAGAGAGTCATATCGTACTGAACGAAACGGAAAGTAACAATATGCTAATGTACATGTAATCTTGATATCAACAATTTTTTCAACGGTAATGAGAACAGCAACCTTTTATCACTTCCCTAAAGAATATAACGCAGATGGAAACCTTATTAGTTTGACGAAGCAATTAATTAAACTAAAATAGCCGTCAAATCAGCTTAGTTTTTTCGCTGAATGAAGAAGCACAATTTCTTGGACCGGTTTGCGATGCTGACTGCAAAAGGCCGAATTATTTGTTTTTTTCCGAAAAAGCCAAGTTTTCCCAAAATTTCAAATGAAATGACTTTCGGAAATTTCCAACTTCACTCGTTATAGAATCAAAAAAAAAAAATAGCCGTCAAATCAGCTTAGTTTTTTCGCTGAATGAAGAAGCACAATTTCTTGGACCGGTTTGCGATGCTGACTGCAAAAGGCCGAATTATTTGTTTTTTTCCGAAAAAGCCAAGTTTTCCCAAAATTTCAAATGAAATGACTTTCGGAAATTTCCAACTTCACTCGTTATAGAATCAAAAAAAAAAACTGCTTTTATGGAATGTTAGCGTGGTTGAAAAATCGAAAAATGGAGCCGTAGAGGATACCGTGCGCAGTTGGATGCAAAAAACGTTTAGAATTTTCATTAGACAGAAAAAATTTGCGCATTTCCTTCAGATCAATAGAAGGTAAGCTTTAACTTGGTTATGAAGGTTGAAGCATAAGTTTTCAGGGTGAGATTCCAATATAGCTTAGGATTTCTGGTCTCTTCGCGCCTCTTCTCCTTGAAAATTTTGACGAAAGGTTTGAGAAGTAAATGTAAGGAAAAAATCGGATTTTTTTTGGACTGCTGAATGTTATTCAACATTGGAAGCCCCGTGGATGCTTCCATGAGAAATCCGAAAAGATAACTGGTGCAGAAAAAATTTCTATGAACGCAATTTTTGATGGAATGTCCAAACTTGCCTTCTGCAGGAATTTAAGAATGCAACAACCTATCAAATCCGGAAAGAAACACATGCAGAAAGAAGCATATCCGGGTTCTATGGGAAATACCCTATCACACTCTTTATTTAATTTAACTCCTATAATAAACTTTCATTTATTTATGCGTTTCTACCGGTTACTGCGCGAGTCGGTTGTTAGTGAACTCGGACTATATTGCTTATCTTCGCCCGCGACGGCAGTGGAAGAAATTCCGACCCTCTTCTTAAATGGAACAACGATGAATTGACTCGTCAGCAATCAGTGGACAGGAGATGAGCCTAGGTCGTGGCTTCGTGCCACCTTACCACTCCACCTAAGCGAAAATGGAAGCGACATGAAGAGACATTTATTGGTAATGAATGCTACGTTGATGAGAGTAAACAAATGAAGTGAAGTAAATAAACAACTTTTCAGCTCAATTTTAGTCGCCTATCTAAGTTCTTTAATAATTTATCTCTTGTGCAAATAAAATAAATTGTTGACTAAAATATGCAAACATTACCAACGAGAATATTGAAGGAGCTACGTTAGTAAAACAATATCTGACAACATTTTGTCATACCATATCTTGCAGGAACGCATAAAATAACCACTAAAAATTGTTTAACTCAAAATTGATATCAGTATAAAAAGCCTAATTCTCTAAAGAAACAAGAAAATCACACTGTATTGCAACAAATTTAACAATACAATTTAGCAGCTGGGCATTGATCCGTCAAGAGCGCATTACTGCGCTATGTGCAATAAACATCGAATCGTTAGCGAGCAAAGAGATGTTGATCGATAACCACACATCGATGGAGAGTATTTTACGCGTGCAACGTTCATTATGAGCGATCGATGATACACTCACACACACACACACACTTTTTTTAGAGAGGGAATTATTTTTTATTGCAGATTTCATTTTTTATATATTTTTAGACAGTTAATTTTATTTGTGNGAAAGGTGGGGGTGCTAGCTCATTCAACACTTAAATGGCTGATTTGTTGCCCACAGGCTGATTTGATGTAAGTTTCCAGTGTGCAAGGACTTCTGTGCAAAATAGGCGCGAAAGAATATCAAATATCTTACAAATGCATAGCTTAATCTACCAAATAAAGGTGTTTTATAATCTAAAGAGTGTTGAAATAATTAGGGAACTTTGAAGTTCTCTAAAAAATGGATCACGAAAATCAAAAACGATAATAAAGGATTTGTCCATACACTCATTAGTTTGAACCGCACTATTCAATAGGCCATAATTTTTGCGATCTACTTACCATATCCGCCTGTTACCATCAAATATTCTTACTTTACTTTAGAACGTTTCTTCAGCAGTCTTTTCGGAATTCCCACGGGAATACCTATGAGCTTCCAGTTTTGAAAAACATTCAGTAGTTCACGGAAAAATTTTCCGACTTACCCCTGCATTTACTTGCTAAACCTTCTGTCAAAATTTTTAAGGAGAAGAGACGCGAAGGACATCACAAATCCGTAAGCTGTGTTGCAACCTTACCATGGAAACTTCTGCTGCAACCTTCATGACAAATTAAAAAATATGGAATCACATTTGCTGATGCCGAATCGCTATGTGCAATAGTTGCAGTTATTTCCAATCACAAACCCATTTCTCTAGTTTCTTCAATTAAAATTATCGTCAGAAATCTTTTCCGCAATCATTTTCACACTTATCTTCGAATTAATTTGCATCCAAATCCACAACTTCACAACTCATTTCGTGTTGCAGTAATTAGGCGGAAAATATGAATGTATACCAATGAAGTTGTGTGTTGAACTGATCCAAAGTTTTATAAAAAAAGAACAAAGTGTAAAAACAATAGATTATTAAACGGACTTCTGCTAGATACTTGAAAGCTGTATAGAGGTAAAACAAATGCATAATACGCTTAATTGGCTGTTACATTTTTATACAACAAATGGATAGGTAAACTTTTTTAAATTAGCAAAGTTCCTGATGGAAAAAAAAAAGCAAACAAAAAAAGGTGTAGACTGAAATATTATTGGTTTTATTAGTCGGGATAGAGAGTGAAAAATTAAATGGACAGTCCATTATATGCGTAGCATGGGTGGAGACCAAGATGAATGTGTAACTCGCATTAAGTACAAAGAAGGTAAAGGGAAACTTTTGGCAAACATAAAGCTAGAGGCAGTAGACCACTGTTAGCTGACTAGATGCCAAGGAAGCAAGAGGAAGACGCTAATTAATTACCTATGAGAATAAAGATGGACACATTTCGGTCCTTATTCGTTTACGTGTACACCTCAGTTATGCGCTGGTCATCGTTAGAACGATACGCACAACTCTATTAGTATGAGAAATTGCACGAGAAATTATATAGAATAGACAACTTGAATTATGCGTACAAGGAAAGAAAGAGAGATACAAATGGAAAAGAAAAAGAAAAAGAAAAGAAATAAAAAAGAAAACTGTAGGCAAAACTTATATTTAAAATGTATAAAAAATACAAAATTATACAAATGGCACCTACCTCATCGTCATAGTCCGATTTCCTCCTTTTCTCCAAAACAGGCGTCCGAGAGGTAGAACTTAAGTCGCTTTTACCACCGAGCTTCATTTCCTATCTCTGCAAGAAAAGCTTGAAGCCCAAAGTCCAAGGGAAGAAGTTACGCGAAAAGAACGATGATAAGAAGTACTAAACGTCCAACGCGCAGTGAAGACATGATATTGATGACTAATATAACCTCAACAGCAAACAAACCTTTATATATATATATATATATATATATATATATATATATATATATATATTTGTATTTATTTTAACCTCAAAAGGTATTTATTTGTTAAAATATAACCAACTTGAAATTTTTAATATTATATGAAACTGAATTACAACATCCTAAAAGCTAACTATTAGTATGTGTAACCGTAATTGTATTAAAGAGTAATATGAAATATATTGCTATATAGTAAAAAGCAAAGCAATGTATTAGAGTAAATAAAATAATAGAGATTGAAAATGAAATAAAATAAAAACTGACGCCCTACTGTAAAGTATGCTGATGACGTTACGAAGATCCTGGGTCAACTGAAACAATGGAAGATAAAAGTTTTGGATGTATGTATGCTGATAGTGATATAATGTGTAGCGCGATGCAAATAGCTATCTTAAAAATGAAAGTAAAGCGTTATAAAAACGGCTAAATAGGCCATAACAAAAGAAAAGCAAAGCAAGAAAATCCAAAAAAATCACTTAAAAATTCGTATATTTACGCGAAATAGCAAAAATAAGTAATCAACATCGAAGGAGATGTTGATTGGCAATCAATACGTGAAGGCGTCAATGTTAACGGTATATATCGACCAGTAGTGTTGGAGTTAGATCAATATTTATATAATCTACGTTTGAAATGAAACCGATCAAAACGAAACGAATAACATTTAAGGTTCCCTAAAAATTGTCATCAAGTGATACTAGAATACATGCCGTACTAATATAGTAAAACTCACACATAAATGTCCTAAAACATTAAATAAATGAATGCTAGTGAATATTGAAAGCTGCTAATGTAATGCTATGAACCGTTAGTCAATAAATTTTGTATATAATATAGAAGTAATAACACTATGAAGATGGAAATGAAAGTTATCGTTATTGAATATCAATAAATCATCGGCATATCTACAACACAGAGCATTAAAACGTGAAAATTTGACATACTTATGCTCCATAACGAACACATTAAGATCTTCTATATCTGGACTTGCGCCACCCCCCATGGAACTTCTTTAGATTGCCTAAAAATAAAACCAGCAAAACTGACATAGCTTTCATTAATAACAAATTTAATAACTTCCATGATCTGAGCCCTATTAGATAAGATAATGCGGGTTAAACTCGTTATTATCTGTATAGGACAAGGTTTCAGCACCGCAAACTTTGAGATAAGCCTTTTTGGAATTATTCAAACATATGTGCGTTAAATATTTCATTGTTTTAACGATAACGCCGTGCGATAATGCCATAAACAAAGTGGAGAAATCAGCCGCTAAAACCGTTCTTATATGCTTACTGTATTTGTTAATCATATCCAAACCATCGTAAGAATTCTTGACGCTGTAGTAATAATTAATCCCACTTCTTTGATCTGCTATATTACAGTAATTACGTGGATGGCTTTTAAGAAATTGTAAAAAGTTATATAACGGGAGAGATAAAAGAACATATGCTAATGATATAGTTAAGGAATTATCGAATGTACACATATTATATTCTGATGATGTGGAGATTTGAAAACATTCACAGATGTATCACCGACCACCTTCACAAAGCAACTTTATCACTCCTCTGTTTCCCTATTCCATTTTGTTTTCATACTATTAATACTCTTAGCTTTTTCACATTAATTATCCCAGGTCCAAATTTGAAAACTCTTCTTCTGAGGATTACATCTCGGTTCTCCATCGAACAATTTAGTCTCATTCCTATGTATACACTTATTATGAATGTTCACCGTGGAAAAGCACAATGACGTAGAGATAAGGCAAACATTTAACCAATAGCGCGGTTATTTCATTAGACAAAACATATTAATAATCGAACATAACACGCACTGTACACAATAACATACAGATTCGGAAGATCACAACCAGCAATTAAGTGAAATCTCGTCGATGTGAATTGGTTTTCCTCTCAAGCTGAGGTAGCAAACATTACCGCTTGGTGCACGGTTGGGAAGAACATTGACTTTGGCACTTTAATGAAGAATTCTACACGATCGAGAATATCCAAAACGGTTTCTGTAAAGGTGAAACGTTTTAAGTGAGTCATTTGATAGGCTCAAATAGGAAACGCTGAGGTGACATTCATGAACTGATGGAACTGGAATATAAGAATTGCATTCTCGGAAATGAAATCATTGAAATAAAGAAGTCAATTTTAATGCAAAATGTTCATTAAGATCATGGCAACTCTAGGTTGACTTTGTTTCTGCAGGTGCTTATCTGTTCATTGAACCCTGTAGCTGAAGTCAGATAATTTGGTGCCATAATGCGTATCATACGATAACTTTGATCGCTCACAAATTAACGAATAAGCGTTTCAGAAGAATTGATGCGGTATGATTTTTCCTTTTCGCTGAGATATTCAGCAAGTTTCATAAACAACTAATGAAAAGCAGAGTATGCAGAATAATCACTTCGCATTTTGGTTATCTCGACCGCTTTCAAAAACTTTCCATCAAAAAATCCTTTTCTTTGTTGTCTGAAAAGTGCAAAATGGAAAAAGGAAGAGCATAAAATTGAAAAGTGATTTAAGTAAAGGGCGTACAGGTTTTTTTTCACCTTTAGACGTTCATTACTCACTTCGAAATTAATGAATTAAATTGAATTATTCTGATAGAAGATCACCTTAATGGCACATATTGCATCCATCTAATTTTCTTAATCCACTTTTATTGATCTCCGAGCTCAAACTTTTCGACAGACATACGGACATATACGACACGTACTTGTATTGATGCACAGACACCACTCATCATAATGCAATTTGCAAAAGTGCAAAAAGAGGATATTTCTTCGAAGATTTGTGCGAGCGATCGTATCAATTATTACATAATGGTGTCATTTAGCATAATGTTGCTTGTTAGCAAACATGAAATGGGGTGATCAAACGAGCGGAATGCAAAATTGCTATTCCATAGTGTTTATCGAGATGTTTCGGATTTGGAAACATCCAATTAATGCAATTTGTGATCGGTAAAGAGATCGTTTAGTAAAAATTTCATTCGAAGAGGAAAAAAAAGAAGTTTACCTGATACGTTTGCGAAATAAACATCAACACCAACTTTCGATCCATCTGTATAGACCTAAAATTGTTGGTTTACTTTCGAAGATGGGAAATAACTTACTCAACAGGCTCTTCTTAAGAGCAAGCATAATGCGTTTTACAAATCACCTGAGAAAACGGTCCAAAATGTAATCTATTTAAATTAAGTGTAACTTAACGAGACAACAAAACTTTTAAAAAAACTGAAAGCAATCTAGAGCGGCTGTGCAATTTCATACGCATTCTTTCCATGCCAAACAGCCGTTCGATGAATGAGTGCACATTCCATTTTCTGCTTTTAACATTGCAAATAAAAGTTCGTTATTTCATATAATCTACAATTTTATATGAAAGTATCAGCTGACTGTCATTAAGGTGGACGAGACGTTGGAAAGCCTTGGCTGAAAACAGTCGAGAGTCCAGTGGTAAGCTATGAAACCCTCTAGGACTAAGAAGTGAAAATCACATGCCTCTTGGAAAGCATCGAGTCCCATAGTGTCTATATAAGAAACAGCTCCGCAATCGACGATGATTGCTTTGTTGGGAATGTCAACTTTTGCGATCCTTGAGCGTGCATTGCCATTTTCATTGAGTGGATCCTCTTTTTGAGAAAGTTCCTTATAAGTTGAACCACTTTTTTCTTCTATGCTTGCACGTTTCGCACTCTAAACACTGATAACATTTCGAAAGTATTCGAAAGGCAATGAAAAATGGGGAAAAAATATATTCGCTCAGTAATGAAGATCATTTTTCGATCATTTTAAGCAGTACAAATTCTCAGTCCCATACTTATTTTGTCCTATAATATAATCAATGATAGCAAAATTCCTTATGAGCAAGCAAAAGTTGTAACGAAGGGCGCTGTCAGAACACCTCGTCGTCACACGATTCATAAAGTGACAGTAAATGGGACTAGTGATTAAAAGGCGCATGGGGTGGATAAGAGATTGAAAGAGAGCCAAAGGTGTAACGGATATGGGAAGGTCGACGCATGCAGGAAGAGGTAAATAAGGTGAAAATTCAATAAAGAGGAAGGTAAGAAATAAAATTTGCTTCTCCTGCAACCCGCCTCACCCCCCTCCCCCCACCTCTCCACTCGTTGTGGCCCCTTGACCATCATTCTATATTTTTTGCAACTTGACCATACTGTCACCCTATGATGCAGTACGACGGCGAAGCGTTAAAATAGAACTTCCCATTGCTATCGTTTGTTGCGCATGAAAGAGACTTTCGCAAGAATCTATTCAAATATTCCTTCATCGTAAACGAGCAGATTACATTCGTGTTTCCGGCGTCACTCCAAATACTGAATTTAATGGCTATACAGAAAGTGGTCGACTGCTAAAAGCGAATTTCATGCTTATTATTTGAGTAAGCTTCAATTTAGAACCACCAAACAGATTTACACATTTTGCTAACGTCTGAATAAATGGAGTTCTAAAGAGAGATGGCCAGATGACCATGCCACTGCCCTGAGAGCTTCTAGGACTCTTATGCATTATGAGTAGCATAAATCAATTTTTGAAGTACTAGTGAAGCTCCCATCTCTCATTATTGAGCACTTTGAAGTGTTTTTGTAAGCCTGAAATGCCACTGGAAATATTTCAGACAATCCAGCAAGTATTGAGGCGTTCTAGTTCTACCTCTCACTAGATCTACACCAGCCAATATTCCTACTGCCTTCAAAGAACTGTCATGCCAATGTTACGAAACCTCCAAAAAATACTGCCAATCCATATTCACCGCAATCAGACATACAATGGTAACACGCAGCCAGGTATCTTTTTGACGCTCATCTCCCTCTCCCTAGCTATGCAAAATCATAGTTTGGAGTCTATCGAAGTGTGAGCAGATTATTTCCAAAGATCGACCTCATTCGAAGATTTGCTATTTTCATCCGCTTCTAAGTGTATCAGACGGTTCATCGTATTCATGAACGAAG
The DNA here is from genome assembly GCA_006503575.1 of Baylisascaris schroederi. Classification (NCBI taxonomy): domain Eukaryota; kingdom Metazoa; phylum Nematoda; class Chromadorea; order Rhabditida; family Ascarididae; genus Baylisascaris; species Baylisascaris schroederi. The sequence continues at coordinate 235,363 of QEWY01003431.1, forward strand.
TGATATTCGCGAAATGAAGGGGTGCTTCAAAACGAAGCACTTTCACGCCATCTCCAAACGGTTTCAACATCGCATAGCGCTCCTCCGGCTTATAGATTTCATGATTGGATGCCTGACCCAAAGAGTATATTTTCGGCCTGCAAAATTCGCAGGTCATTTGAGTACCGTCAACAGACACATTCCAATGGAAATGAAATTCGTAGCATATTCAGAAAGCGAAAATAACGAAAGGCATTAACATCTGAGCGAAAATCAAGCCTTTAAATTTTACAAGACTTATGCATATGGTTTAAAAAAACCAGTTGGAGTTTTAAAACTTTCAGCATTTATGACGTAGAACTGCACTCGGTTATTTAAGCATATTGTTTTGATGCAAGTTTTCGATTTCATCCCCTTGCAGCAGGAAAGTTAAAAAACGACTGCAAAAATGTATAGTGATTGGAAACAAAATGCTACTAATAATTCCATACAATAAACATAATGAAAACTCACCACTGCTCGCGTAATACTACAGAGATGAGTGTGAAGGCAACGGATATTGTAAGACCAGTCATAACATCGTTTGCAACTGTGGCGAAGCAACTTACAGTCCATACCATCTGAAGGTATTCTTTTGTTGTCTTGTTGCGGTATAAAATGCTTTCTGCCAGCTTAATTTTCATAGAAAGTCATAGAATATATTCATGAGCAAAAGTGCAACAATATCAATGGCGTATTTTATGTCTTCGAGCGTCACGCTGGTTGTAATGTAGCAGTAAATACATTGTGATATAAAACTGTCAGCCACCTCTCGCTTTCATTTTTCTGTACAAGTGGATAACAACAAAAAGCAAGCAATTTAGCGTCAGCACAAACATAGTTAGGAATCAAGTCTAGATAAAGTTTTAGCTGAAATTATCTTAGAAGCTTCTAACGCAACAGAAGCTTTATTTCTGGAATGCTTCAGAAATTGCGAAATTTGTTTTACCTGCAGATGTATGCATTCAAAGAAATAATACAACATGGAATATTTTCTAAACGCATCCATTTTTTATGATCAATTTTGCTGGTAATCTTACAAAATAAATAGAATGAATTTTAGGAATAAATTTTAAATTTTAAATAAGTTTACGAAATAAGTAGGAATAAATTTTTAAAAAACCTGAAATATAATGCAAACTTACGAAATCGAATTTAGAAATTTATATAATGCAAACTTACGAAATCGAATTTAGAAATTTTCCATATTCGTGGCAATAGGCGAAATTGCAAGAAAAGACTTTTGAGACTGACCATAACGATGCACGCAAGAATACACTAAAGAAAAATTTCTTATGAAATGCCTCAAACGCATCATGCTTGAATTGTAGACACAGAAGCGACTTGTTGATGATACGCGATATATCGATTGGACTTTTTCCGATAGGGATGAATATTGAACGGCCACTCATCGAGAGTATTCCTTTCCGCAGTTTTGGAAGAGAATCACAAGAAGTGAGGATTCGCAGTGCATAAGAAAACACACTTCTTCTCTGCTAATATGCTTGCGTCTTTATATCAACACTCATAGCTCCTATGTAATACAAGCGATTCGACGGTCATATGACAATGAAAAAAAGAATACTGCTAGATTTTGTAACGAGGAAACTTTGAATGTGAAGTGAGGTTTTCAAATGTGGGAAATATGGCAAAACCAAGGTAAAATATTCTATCAGCGGATATTGAAATACAGAAATGAAAGGAACGAACCATTGGAAGAGGCTGCAGAAGAGGTCCAATCCAGATAATCACTGCGAGCAAAATTGAACTCGAGAATAATGTGTAAAGCTAGAAATTACAATAATAAAATAAAAATTTTTGTTGAACAACGGAATATGTCGGCGAGAGGAAGTTTTGCGTGATTGCACCCCACGAATCATGCAAGTTTGTTAACGCTGCTGGTTAAGGTGGTTGACAGTTGTGAATTCTGATGGTCGCAAAAAAATTTCGAAGGAAAAAATTCACACTCTCACGTCATATTGCGATTTTATCTGCGCGTGTAACCCTCCTTCCTCCCTACCAGAGTCTGCAGAGCTCCAAGGTAGGTGGTATAGCAATCAATTTTGATCAGTGTTACTTAAACTAACGCAAAAATGAAATGTTAAGCTGCGCCACGAAGCTAAAATGTTCATAGGTAGGAATTTGAAACATTGTTGTCTTCAGTACTTTTTTGAAAAATTTTAAGAAATCATCCTATACTTTAAAAATTGAAGAGAAGGACATTCTTCGAAAAGTAAAGGTAAGTCTCTGCTATTTTTTGAAAGGAATGCCGCTAAAACTCGGTAGCACACAATTGCAAGTTAAAAAACACGTGAAAAAAAACGGAAAACCATATGGTATGGAGATGGTTTGCGATGACTGCAGTTAAATTTCAGAATTTGGCACTGATAAAATTGAAGAATTTTGATACATTGCATAAAACAGGTTATACCGGTGTTCCCTATGTCCACAATCTAAATTCACTCGAATTCTGACTTGCATCCTCTTCCACCTAAGTAAAACATTGAAATTGCTGGCTAGGGCTAAGCAATACGCAGCATTTCAATTTTGGTATGTAATTTGTAAGTGGCAAGTTGCTTCAAACCTTCATCTCCTCCCCTATCCGCGTAAGGGGTAAGAATGCCAAATTTAGAAGCAATGCTTCCAGTGGGTACTTGCTCTGTTGGATGAGACAGTCTTGCTCCCTCACCGACCGCCGAACTTGAGTTAATAAAAATAAAAGAATGGCTGAACATTTAAAATTTCAAACCCTTCTTTTCAACTTCGGTTTTAATCGATGTTGCAAAACGCAAAGCGCTTTCTTGTTGGTAAGAACAGGGTGTGTTAAGCATGGAAATAAGTAGCAGCGAGTTCATACCATTGACACGGGCTACTTTGTCTCGAAGAGAGTCGAATTTACATCCATATGTTCAGCAGATTCATGCTCTCTAGGTCATGTTCAAAGATGTTACAAATTTGAGATTGATCAACAAATTAATACAAAATTCAAGCCCGCTAGTACCATCAAGAAGCGGCAACGGGTTTTGTACCGTATTCCCACTCACATATTAAACCACTTAACGTTAACCGTTTTCATGGCATGATAAAGAAGAAATTTTTGCAATATTGTGGCCGTGCAATTCGATTCTCTGCATGTTTTGGGAATTAAATCTTTTGTATTTATTTAGCTGGTGAAGAAATCTGGATATGCATGAAATATGCCGCATTTCATCATGAAATCCCTATACTATTAATGATCCAACGGTCCCACCTGAGTGTTGACACCAGATCGCTCGCAAACGGCAGATCGCGATAAGGATGCTCCTGACGGATAAACAGGGAAGAACGATGAAAAGAGAGCCATGAAGCCAACTGCATAGAGCTCCTGAAGGTTCAACAGGAAATTAATGCATGCATTTCCTGGCATTAAGGAATATCTGTGCGCAAATATATGGACATATAAAGGGCTCTTTTTTAAATATGGGCTTACTGCATTAGCATATATGACTCAATTAGTTCAATCAATCGGAAAGACAGCGGTGGCCAGATTTTGTACGATGCCCCTCTCAACGGTTAATTTTTCGAACTCAGTGGAATAGATAACAGCGAGTTAGCAGATGTCATATGGTACACATCAACTTCAACAAGAATATCTTCTGAAGCTTGGAAGTGACCAGCCTTTCCGCTACAGACGGTTTTCCTCACCACGATGTCACAATCGACCGTGAGCTCCACTCGAGGTGCAATGTTCCAGTCTTGCCGAAAAACCGTCGAGAATTGCCAATTCTACACTTCGCATTTTTGCAGCATATATTTACTAAGCATTTTGGAAACGCTTTCATCACCTACTGCCAACCCATTTTGGAATATTGCACGTATAATATGCTCTTCTTATCTGGTTTCTCATACGAGACTTTTAGAAAATATCTTGCAACGTTTCACCTATATCGCTTTTCGTACGGCTTACCGCGGCATATATCACAAATTAAAGTTACAGGGGTGAAACTCTTCAACCTAGAAACACCGGAACATCCCAGGCTCAAATTTGACTTGACTCTTTGTCATTAAACTATGCGCGGCTTTCCCTACAATACGCTCCCAGAAATATTTCAGTTTGTTACTGCTCGAAGTCGACTTTGGCATCAGTTTCAGCTTGTCGAAATATGTTGCAGCATAAAAAGGTGTTGTGCACTTTTCACTTTCGCATTTTGCGCGTTAGAATCTGCTTTTGGTAGATGCACCCACCCCCTTCAGCTGTTGATGCTGAGCCATTTCGATCTACTCTTTAGTGCTGCTTTCTTATCTGTTGAATACCCATTCACTCTATTTCCCAGCTTTATGAACGTTTTGCTCTTCTTTGTTGTTTATCATTCCGTACTTTTTGTATGTTTTCTCACTTTGCAATGTTGAAGTCAAATAAAAATCAAATAAATCAGCCCTTTGTAAATCAGCATAGATAACGAGCATGGAAATGCCACTAGAAGGCATTGAAACAACGAAGCACAGATATTATCAGGGAAAGAGAGCCGGAAAACATATACCAGTGCCAATAAACTCTTATAAAAGTTCCTAAAGAAATATGATAAGGCTCAAAGGTCACTTTATCAAAGCATAACTCAAAAGTGACACTACAGCGATACAGTGTGCATGTCTGTTGCATCATAGAAGTAATGAAAGAAGAGAAACTCTTTTATGCGCAAGAAATAACAAAAACGATTAGCACTGCCACAAGATTTCGCCGTTACATGGCATCATCTGATGACAATGAGTGCGCTGCGAAGCAAAGTACTCGTAGTCGATATGAGATCGAAGTGGAGTGGAATCAAAAAGATGAGCACAACGGATGAGGACAGTGCATGATTACTACACAAAATATAAGTATTTAAGAAGGAAGTAGACCTTTAATTGGAAAATTCATAAAGTGAGCAAACTTCCAATTTTAAGCGAACGAACAGACGATAACAGTCGACCAAGCTGAACAAGCTTACATCAGAAGTCCATGTTATAAGCTTTTAATGCAGTAGTTGTTCAACTTGGATGACTCGTGTCGTTTCATTGCTGAATTCATTCGCATACTGCTGGAAGTTTGCTCAATTCATGGCTCCTGATAAGAATTTCTAATTCATAATGTTCTACTTTCCTATCAAAGCTACTCAGTTTACTTATCAATCCTCTTTATTCCCCACGTCATTTTGAATCAACCATCCCCTCCTTATCCCTCGGTTTGCTATAAATACTCAGCACTTGCTGCTATACCGCTAGCGTTTAGTGCCAGTAAATCGTCGTCGGCTTGACAAGTCTGCGCATGGACCTCAACGTGTGTGTGTTCAGCATGCACCATGCTGCCCTCTCCGAGCGTCCTTCTGCATTCAGTCTTATCTCACCGTCATCAAGGATCGCCTCGGAGGTGCTCGCTTGCGTAAATATCACAACATATGCGAGTGAAGGGTTCAGCTGTACCAATTAAATGTTGTGAAACGGACATCACCGCCCCTTCTCTCTCACTATCCCACTATAATGAAGCTCATGGAAGTCCGAAGCACTGAGAGAAATTTCTCCATTTCCAAAATGTGCAATGAACAGTCTTCCGACCCGTTGTCATTCCGCACAAACCTACTAGTTCACGGTAAGAACGAACTTGTCCAGGGTCGATCTTGTATCGTCGTTTCTTTGCGAATAATTTTGCCATCGAAATAACAAACATGTAGGAAACGATTCCTATCGCAATACAATCTCCAATCATATATTGCACCAGATCAATTCTAGGCATCGATGGCATAGGTACTCTGAAAACAGATTCATTCTCTCGCCCCATTCAAAATGCAGAATTTTCAAAATGCAATCAGAAGCACGATGGGATGGTGGCTACTATTATAATGGAAGTGAAAAGATATATGAATCGGTTCATACATCAATTTCGTCCAATGTACGTATGCTCAAAGATTTTGAGAGTAATGACCATTACAATAATCACTGCAGAGCATGTTCAGTATCCAAGATGCAGAAAAAGGTAAAATGTTTTATCCATCTGATAATGGGCATTTCATCTCTTTCAATGTTCCTCAATTCGATAATTCTCTCCTTTCGAAATTTCGTCAGAACTCATAAGCATCAAACATAACGTAAAGGTATTGGTAGTTTGAAGAGATGTTATACTAATTTGGAGTCTCATTCTTGCCAGAATCACAACAGTTTATGTCTCGAAAACAATCTCCGTAGATGAAGAATACTATCGCTGAAGCAAGAAATAATTTCAAAACGCTCACCCTTGTGGTATATAATCGACGACTTTAACGTGATATTCAGTCTTCAGATTCATTACTATTGAGAAGATTGTAATTTGGAGTCTCATTCTTGCCAGAATCACAACAGTTTATGTCTCGAAAACAATCTCCGTAGATGAAGAATACTATCGCTGAAGCAAGAAATAATTTCAAAACGCTCACCCTTGTGGTATATAATCGACGACTTTAACGTGATATTCAGTCTTCAGATTCATTACTATTGAGAAGATTGTCGCAATTATAACCTGAACATTTCATAAAAACTAAGTGAACTTTAAACATCGCAGAAAACATAAGAAGCAATAATAAGACAGGAGATATCCAATGGCTACTCGTAACTGCGACAAAGGTTTTCTGAGAGTTACGAAAAAACTTTCGAAGAAATTTTTGAAGTTTCTGCATTTTCGAATGCAAGGCGAAGAAGAATGAATAGACGGTGCAATTTGCTTTTTTTTACAGATTATTCGTTTCACGATAAAGAAACTACGAGTTTTCTCTCAAAGATGCTGATAATAGATTTTCGGACGAATATATGTAGTAATATTGAAATGTTTCAGGTGACTGCTTGATCACTATCGCCCTCATCGTAGTACAATCGTAATTCATGTTTACTCAGTGCCTTACAATTTCAGTCCTCAATTTTTCAAATCTTCGAGCACATATCAGAGACTACGATCTTATCAGGAAATAGTGAGGCATGTGAAACCGGCTGGTACGATGTGTGCATGTGCCGCTCACTTGCGCAACAAAAAATTTTACACGTTGGCAACAAAATAAAATACGCAGCATAACGCATCCGATCGCCCTGATAAACCTCTCACAAAAATTCATCTTTCTATGATACAATGATCGGCGTGAATTGCATAAAAATCTTTTTCATGTTCAGATACCTCTAACCCTTATTGATGCTGAGAAGAAAATGAACTGTGGAATATGGAATTGCTCTAAAGTAAATATTATGCTCACCAAAATTCGTATCTCCAAATTGAGTAGTTTTTAAATTGAAATTGCTGGTTGACTCATATGTATATGTACGTTTGCATGGGCATGACTAACCATAGTGCACGTTTAACAACGAAGAATTGCAACAGCACGTCGATATGGCTTTCTTATTTTGGTTACATCAACGCATGGACAACTCACCAAAATAAGCTCGAGAGGAAGAGGCACCGGTGATCGTTTCTTGAACCATGGGTTCACATAGTCTCTGCCAATGCTGAGGAACGTTATGCCAAATATTGATAGGCCAAGTGAGACATAGTTCGACTGCGGTAGCGATAGTATGAGGTCACGGACCATCTGCGAACAAAAATTTGCAGCTCTCATGAAGCTTATATAATGCACAACCACAACAGGAAGACTTGATTACCTCATGGAAGGTAGAATGCTTGGGTGGCGAACTGCTCAACAAACCCTACATTATTGATATTGGATACACTCTCCCTCATCTTTTTCATCTGACCTAACGGTTTCACAACTTAAAAGCAAAAAAACAGAATCCGTTGAATAGCACCTCAGCTATACTGATTTGAACTTCGTCGACTGCCAACATAAATGTTCCACAAAATTTCGTATACAGTAAGTAGTTCGACGGGGTAAAGTAAGAATCGGGCAAGCGCAAATGTACGCTTTTTTTGCTATCTTTAAATGCATGCAACTTTCAGTGGTGTTGATCGATCAATGTGAAATAGGGTGCAGCAGGTGAATTCCTAGTTTACATAACGTCAGCAAATTTTGCGACTCCAACTTCAGCGATTCCCCAGTTGAAATTGCTCGACAGACAGACAAAAAACATGCGCATGTTTGCGCAGATACGTGGCGCTTTCACTGTGTATTTTTGAAAAGCAAACTTGCAAAGACAGGTTTTGAAAAATCTCCGGTTCCTTTCATCACCATCCATTCCGAAGTCCAAGAGCTGAGCTACATTTCGGACGAAATATTGCGGAAACTAAAAAAATATTCCCTTTGGAGCAAAATATAGAAAATTTTAATAAGTGAGTACATACGAGGAAAAGCATGCCAAATCCGCCGTACCGCGGCAGTTTCACGCCTATAACTTTATTCAGTTGTGCGATAAATACATGAAAAGCAGATCCTGTTGTGAATCCGGACACAAGAGCATCGGACATATACGTCGTCAGGAAGCCAAGTCTCAGAGCGCCCATCGTTAGCTGTAACGCAATACAAATTAAGCTGATTTCAAAACCAGGAGTTCAATAAAAAATGAAGCAGACATGATCCACATGTTGTAAAAAAATGAAGTATGAAAAAGCTGATTTTATGAAGGTGTACTGAACAGCTCAGCATATTTTTAAAAATTGTAAGAGATTTTAAGGAGAGTTTTTAGCACATAGCGTAATTTTCATTTCGGAAACTTATAATGCCTCATACTGCCATCAAATAATCGTCAATAAAGACGGAAGCCTCAAAATTTTCCGAGCTCTCGGAGTTGGGTCTGGTGGTCACCGATTTGCGAATTGCTTTGAAAATCGATGACATATCGAAGGTTGGGAGCCCCTCATGCCGGGTGGGCCCGACTTTCGAGGACGCGCTTTCCATCACTCGAATTTCATGCTCATGATTTTCTGGCCTTCGAATGCCAACAGCACTACTTACCGCCCACAACACATGATGTCCAAATGGCTGACTAATGTACCAAATAGTCGGCGAGTACGTCGATGCTAATTTCATATAGGGTTTAAGAGGGTGGGAATAAGACGATTCAATGTTACATGACCTTTGAAACGGGTTGCACCAGTTCTTCTGTCACTTTTTCCCATATTATTTTTGATGCATAACAAAACACAAGTGCTTTAGATTTCTTACGTACTCTTTTCTTGTTTTTATATTTGTTTAAAAAAATTTTTGTCTTCGTTTTATCAGATGAACAAGACTTTTTCTTTTTTTGCCTTCCTTACAAATGAAGTTCTTTTGAAAGTAATCGCGTGTTGCAGTAGATCATTTACTGAAGCCATTCGTGAAAGTGAAAAAAAGTGCATCAGTTAAAAGTGCAGAAAGTACAGAAAGCAGCAGCTAATAAGAATCCAAAAGATATTTGTCACTGGAACTGCTTATAAGTGTGCTTGTAGAAATACGAAAGTTTTTCTCGTCGAAATGCTTTCAAGTTTTCAGTGATAGGTACGCGATTACTGATTAACAGTTAACTGAATTTCAGGCACTTGATTTTTCGATAGAAGTGTTTCATGAAAAAAAGCAATTCAGCGTCTTATATGAAATCAAAAGGCTTGTTCCCTTCGCTTGCTATGAAAACACCAAAAGGTTTTGAGCTTATGTTGGAAATGAAGTGACAAGAGGAGTTAAATATATGCTGTACGCGAATGCTTGCTCGATGTAGTTACCTGTGCGCATCCAACGCCAAAAGCGAGGGCAGTTGTGAGCATGACCGGGGTGATATCAGAACCCAAGTCGATGGGACCTTGAACAGGAACCGTTGTTTCTACCTCAGAACCATTGATCGTCTCAATAATTACATCGGGGTCAGGAAGCAGTCGTAACCTCACCGCACCAACCATCATACTCGCTACGGCGAACACACCTGTAATCACATGGCTGCAAAATGAAGCCCACAAAAAGAACACTTTTTTTAAACCACAGGTTTTTCACCAATTATGCAGCGCGCTGCCAGAAGAAAGAAGAGAGGCATGCTAATGCAAAACTTTCAGTAAGACAGTTGCTGAGTTCGGCGGATACTCATAGACATTCTTTGCGTGACAACAGGAATGAAAGGACAGGTTGATGCGAAGCAATACCAGAACCTTTACTGATGGAAGCAAAAGGTTGTACAGCTTTCTCCATCGGGCGTTTTGGAAAAAAGTATCCGAACAATGCAACAACAATAGAAGACTGCGATTTTTAGTGAGTGAAGAGTTACCACTTTCAGAGAGACTCAAGAATCTCCGAATGCGTCAACCACTAACACAAGCTTCCGGTTTAACATAGACATGCGCCCTTGCCATCTCGGATCTTGAACTGATCTGGCGCAAGCATCATGAGCAACAATTTGAGCAGAATTTTGCCGTTTTAATTGCTGCATTTTTTGAAACGACAACTCACCTATTGAAACGTGCCTGGAAGTGCCGAAAAACATGTAAACTGTTGATGTGAAGAACGATGAATACATGCCATAGACGGGTGGAAGACTGGCCAAGCTAGCATATGCCATTCCTTAAATCAACGATACGATATGGTTATAGCTTGTAAGTCTACTCACCTCACAAGTGCTTTCACCGAAAGAAAGAAATTGGTTGAGATGAAGCGCTCTTGAGGTGTGACAATATTTTGCGCTTATCAATATTAAAAATTTGCACAAGGAGATGAAAGTGGAAAATTTGCGTCTCGTTGCACTTTTCACTTCCGTTTCTTTTCCGGTACCTGAGATGACATATCGTACACATTTTTTAAAAATTCGTTTTTTCGCCTGTCTTAGAAACCGCTGAAAATGAATTTCATAAGTCAATCAAACAACGGCTATCAATTGCTAAAGCAAAGCGATGAAACTGACCTTGTGGGACATGCATAATGCCTACTGTGAGCCCACCAATTATATCGCCTGAAAGATCCTTCTTCCACTGATATTTGGGCAGCCATTGAAGGATGGGAAAAAATGAGAGAAATGAACGCAGAACGTTGCTCGGCTTCAGAATCGCCTTGACATGATCACCTGTGATCAACTTATTCGCCTCCACAGGCCTCCGCCTATGCCGCTCTTCAAATGCCTCCTGCAAATTCAAACTTACTGAAACTACATTATCGTGTGGTAAGCTAAAGCAACAAAGAATTGATTCGCACTCATAAGTGCATTTATTTCCACATATTTCAGTCTATACTTCACATTCTTCAAATAATATCATCACAATCCGCCCCAATTTCTGTGCCTTTTCTCGAAAATAATAGCAATCGTTTAGATAGCACTCTCACGACTTGCCGAATATTTTCTGCTGTTGCGGCTTAAGAACACACTTATGAATTAAAGAGCTTGTGAATAAGCATGATGAACGGAAATAGTAATTTATTTGTTAATGACAATTTAAATATTATAGCTTAAATGAGAGTTTTACGATCATAGTGGGGTCATTAACAATGGTGAGGCATGTCTATGATTACTTCATAAAAATTTATGACTGTATACATATCCCCTAGAACGGATGCATCTATAATTAGGCGAGAATTGCAATCGTAGCAACTAAATAATTAAGAGTACTTTAGCTTTAAATGAACTATATTTGCTCCTTTAGGTGAATTGCTAGCTATAAATGCATTTTCGCACGATGGAAGAAGAAAACGAGCGTTAAATGCTTCCTATTTCATTTGTTGATGATGCATACACAAAAACATTATCGCTGTATCGCTGAAATCGCAGCAGACTGCGTTCAACAATACTGAAAATCATTAATCTGATTACCACAGGCTGTTTGCCTAGATATGCGGATGTCTACGGCTATAAGGGCCACAGCCTCTTTATCTCCAAATTCATATATTTATTCAAAAAGGCTCGAATAGCACCGAGTTTATTAAAACGATCGAAATATTACCTGATTCATTGGTAGCACTGCTTTGAAAAGCTTTTGTTTTTCCAATTTCCTCTATTCCAACAGTCACTTTTCTCGGATATTGGCTCCTTCTGCGATAAAAGAAATGACACCGTATCAGCGAATTTTTAATATGATGAAATATCAAAGAGCGGTATGCAGTGATAGTAAAAAATAACTGAAATTGAAGGATGATGGTGTGTTTATTTATTGAAAGGCATTACTGCTCATTGGATGACTAAACGAATCCAACGTTCAATTTATCGAAACGAGGCCATTAATTACAGTACGTAAATGATTGTCCTGATAGCCGCATCACCGAAATGAACGAGTTATAAGGGTACATAAAAAAAACGATTCCACATCCACAATGCACTTTCCCACAATAAATGATGAAAAACTTATTTCCTCATAAGCCACAAAATTATCCATGAGGCAATAAGATAGAATTAATGATCGATCGTAAGAGGATATCAGCTTAGTGGTAATGAAGATGAAAAGAATTTCATTAATGAGAACATTTTCAGCTGAAGTAGGAAAATACTGTGAAGTAATGGAATTTATGGGAAATTATAGGAAAATTTCCAAGCAAGAGAACAATAAAAAGAGCGGAATGAACGAAAATGAAGGATGGCATCAAAATGAAAAAGATGTCTATCGAATTTCTCTTCAACAAAGTGAGTAAACGATATTATTTGAAATGCAACATCGAGCAACTTCGCAATATCACTTTTTTTTTTCTTTTTGCAGCCTCAATTTTCAAATGGCATAACACAATAGGGTGAAGTAATATCCTGCATATTAGAAGATTTGAAGCATCACGACAAAAAAATATCAATTCTCCTTCTATTTGCTTCATTAAGCCCCTCACCATATCAAAAAGGCTTTTTCTCGTTTAATCGTGGGAATTTCTAGCCATACTTGCTCAGAAAGAATCAATCGCACTTTTTGCAAAAATCTTGAAATCCACCATTCGAATTCATCCATCCATCACGGCCAGTACATTTTCATTCAAGAAGTGATACATAGTTTCATTCCAAAACGCTCCTAGTTAGCTCATTGCAAATAAAGCAGAGCAAAGCATACAATAATAGTAACGGGCTTAGTGCAAAGAGCGGGCTGTAGTCATATCTATGAAAGTTTTTTCCTGAAGATGGTTGTGGGAGATTTATAATGAAGGAAAATAAGCAAGATTTCTTATTTCATTTTTCGCATAACATATTCCCTCGAGTCATTCAGATAGCGTTATTGGTCACAGTGAACTCAGAACATAAGGAAAAGGACATAAGTATGAAAACGAACGCGAAGTGCAATGCTCTAATGGGTGCATTGTACATAATGCAGCACAAGACAATGGTGGTAACGAAAGAGAAGGGCGCATCCTTCCCAGCGAAACAACGGCAGCAAATGTACGCAGAATCACAATTTTTGCTGCTTCGTAATTGTTTTCAATTAATGTGACATTGAAATTTGCACGCAGTCAAGCATATTAAAAAGGATATAGTGGTCGATGTGCACGTAAAAATAGAATTCTAAGAAACGCTCGTAAAATACGCTGTTGCTGTCATCATTGAGGCCAAAATTAGTGCATGAATTTTCTAAAAGATACATGAACATTTACGAACTAAGTAATGACAACATTGTTTATAGAAAAACTAGCTGCACCTTCGATGATATCAAGCATATTTGTTTCACTTCTACGACATTTAACGTTTTTAAGTTTCTTTTTGTTGAATATCCCTTTGTTGGAAGCTTTGCAAATAACTTTGCTGCCGATGCTATCTAATATTGATGCTATCTGATACATAAGTCGCTATTATCTCATACCATAACTCAAGTTAACTGCTCTATAAAGTAATGAATTATCAGAGTACAGCTCGCTCAAGCCGACCGAGATTTTCAATTTATCTAATCGAAATAGAAAGAACAATGCCTAAAATAGATGACAGTGAAGTTAATGAGAACCAATGATTATATATTATGAGCACTGGGTGGTTTCTAAAGACGAAGGAGATTGATCACTTCAGAGAGTGATAGATGCCGTAGACAGCAGGTCTCAAAATGATTAAAAAAATTGTGCAGTTTCAGGAAGAGCCTCCAAAATAATTTTTACGAGGTTCTCATTCTTTTATAACTACTCCAAATTGCACATTTATAAATCAACCCTCAAAATTTCATCAAAATGATATTACATAATCAATGCAATACACAATGCGATAGCACAGCTCTGCGCCACAGGCGCACGCTCACTTTAGCTCACGGCAGTGGTAAGAATTCAACAGTACGCAGAGAAAGGTCGTAGCGAAAAGTGGAGAAAACAGCGGCAATTTTGACCACGACCTTTTGCTGTCCGAATGGGCAAAGTTATCCATGATGCTAAGCACAGCGGTTTAATTCTCTCTTCTGAATACTTCTAACCATCCAGACATCTGAAGGTCGAGGCCCGATCCATGCGGCTACCAGTGCTTTTCGCTCCTATCGCTCTCCATGTACTAACGACGCCTTAATAAAAACATGGACACACCTACACAAAGCTATTGGTCACAGCTCATTACTACACTTATCTGAAAAACTTCTCATAAGCTAGCAGTGAAAGGTTTATGAAACATTAATGCCGTAAAAGAGAACGTACTCAAATAATTGAGTTGAGTTGCAGGAATGCACTCAAATAGATGAGTGTCCTCGTTTCGGTAATAAAGGATCGAATTTTGAATATCCACTGCCACCCGCGTTTGTCCCTTCTATTCAGTGAAAGTAATGAGAGCCAGTAATTACCGAGATGAAAGTTAACAAGCGACGAGAGTGCATCCTTTTCATCGAATATCCTTCCCATCCTTCCCTCCTACTTCTCCCCGCATCTGAGCATATCCACTGTTTGCTCAGGTGATAAAAACAAGCAATTTTGTTGCTAGATGCAAAACATTTATCTCAGCGCCCTTATTACGATGATGACTATTGCCTTTAGTCAATCACCAGAAAATTATAGCAGCACTTGCTACATCTCTCTTATAATGATGAAATGGCCGACTGCTCGATAGTCTTCGTCGATCATCAAATTTTATGCTTTTCCATAACCCCTGGTTGAGATAAAAAATTGCAAATGAAATGTAGCAAACGGATTTTAAAAATGTTTACTGGTCATCTTAGCCTTGCTTCATTATTTGGTTATTTTATTTTCACTGTCATCGATTATGGCTCTAAACTGTCGAATTTATTAAGCTTATTGAAGCTTATTAGAAAAAAAAATCCAATTCCCTCAGTGCAACAAAGTGCAAAAGAATGCGAGAAATGCACCGAGATGTGCACTTTGGCGCTTGCGTTGTTTAGAGCAAATGGTTTCATAATTCATCAACAAACAACAAACACGTGGAGTGACGCAATTACCTTCTAGCTGATCTAAATGTTCCTACGAATCTTGCGCAAAAGATTCATTCTGGAAATCTATCATTTCGTAAACGACGATCCATTCGGTGTGAAATACGTACAAATTCCTCATCACATTCCAATATCTATAAGTGAGCATAATTGCTTTCGAAAGAAGAGTTTCAACTTGAAACACATCCGAGAAGTACTTCTAAGTTTCACTTTGTTAGTTATGGTGGTCCAAAGTTGAGACTACAGAATACAAAGGAGGACAGATACTTATGGATGAAAAAACATAAGACAATATTTTCCCAATTTCTCTCGGAATAAACTTCTCCGATTTTGGAGGAAAAAAATTCCACTCAATAGCCTCACTCTTCCACCTGTCACGAGACGCAAAGAATGGTCGTTGATTCTTCGAGCATCTTAATGGTCACGCAATGCTGTCATGCATTATGAAAATTTTACGAGAAAAAAGTAACACTACGAAACCAGCCCCTCAACAAATATAATTCCTTGAAGATCATGGGAAACTTATAACACTCATGGCTTTATCAAGGGCAATTAAAATTTAGTATAGCATCTGGCCAACATATGGGGTCAGTGCATCCATATCTTCAACTCCAGCATAACATCTGTACTAAAGAAATTGCTATCATCCATTAATTTTGCACTCAAAATTGACAGAACCTGAGTGAGCAAAAGTCTTTGAACATCAACTCAGAAAGACCAAAGTTCTATGAGAAAGTGATGATCACTGTGAGAACTACAAAGCCAGTTGTCCCTGAACAGTCTGTTTCCTAGAGCATAAGCGGCGTTTTAACACCTAAAATCACAACGTATCGCAGATGTTTGAATACGATTAGTCATATCACATCTCCCGTTGATACTTCGACGATGCTCACACAGATGGAAATGACGTTGAGGCAGGTAACATAACAGAGACGCTTGAGAATATCATAGAGCCTACACCCGCCTTGTTAAACCGACAAGTCACTCTTGCCATTCAACGTCTCTTTGATGGCGACCCACGCAGCGTGGATATCATCCGCATGACCACTAATAAGCTGCAAATGAACTTCATTTTGACAGCTCAGCCCTATGCGCAGCCGCGACATGCTTTCAGCTGTTCACTTATTTAACCACTGAAGTGGTTTATTTCATCCGGTTCAAGAATTTCCGCGTACCTCGAAAATAACTTACTAGCCCAAAAATTTGAAGGTAGATGAATGTTACATAGGAAGGTGAGTGGGAGTTTCAAGATTGTGGATCGAATAAGTGCATTACAGTGTGATTTATGAAAATATTGGGAGAAATTTCAAAACTGTCAGCAGAATGTAAAATGATCTAAAAAGTAAGCTTGGGACAGAATAATCAAATTTGGACGCAATGAAGGGACCATTAAAGGGAGAAATTAATACGACCTTGAAACAGTATTTTCAAAAATTGATTTGGTTACTGACTGATTGAGAATAAGACCAAAGCCGAATAATATAGATATTCCTGGCAGTGCAGATGGCCAATGAAGGGGTGGTAGAGACAGTTCATTTAATGAAAATTAAATACAACTAGGTGAGGGAGTGAGACGATCTAAGTAATGCAGTTTCTTTTAAATTCAACGTTGCAGCTGTAAAATTATTGTCAGTCCACACAGCAACGCGACATTCTTTTTCCGTGGAAATTCAACGATTACACAGGTGCGCAAACAATCTCTTAGATCGCAATGCAAAATAAGCAAAAATTAAATCTATTTTTGTTGACCATGAAAGCAATTTGGATTCGGCGGTGAATAAACCGAGAGAATTTTTTTGAAGCTCCAAAACTGCGCAATATAGCTCGCCAAATGCTTCTGTTGCGCAGAAAAACTTCGGCAAAGGCGTTAGCTTTTTGCTGAAGGAATATGCCAAGCTACTCGAGATGCAACGATACGCTTAAGTAATGAAGCTTTTGAAAAGACTCTAATGGCGCA
The DNA here is from genome assembly GCA_006503575.1 of Baylisascaris schroederi. Lineage (NCBI taxonomy): Eukaryota > Metazoa > Nematoda > Chromadorea > Rhabditida > Ascarididae > Baylisascaris > Baylisascaris schroederi. The sequence continues at coordinate 252,525 of QEWY01003431.1, forward strand.
CTTCTTCAGACTGGTTTTTGCCAGAGATACCATTTCATATCAAAGCTGCCGAATCATCTATTTCTAAACAAAAGCACAAAAAGCTCTTCACGTAGAGAACCTATCTTGTTTGCACCATTTGCACTTATTGCAAATTACCTAAACAGAAGTTAGATTTATACACCATCAACTAAAGCGAGTCTTATAAGCAGTGGTCGGAAAGCAGTTCTACCACTATTGTGCCCAAGAATATCTCCTTATCTCGGAATCAACTCATTCGAATAGACGATTCATTGCAAGAAGCCATCAAGATATTCTAAAACGAGATGTTCGAACGAAACCTGTGGTAGGCATAGAAATAAATATTGGCATAACGCCAGACATTTCAGAAATGACTCTTTGACGAGGAGACGACGAGGAGAATACGACGGCTTCAAGAACTGCAATTACTTTGACAAAAGTACTATGCAAGTGCCCCAAAGGTATGGACGGAACTGTAACATAAAACATATAACAGAGAAGTGGAGACGTGGTCTAAACCTGTTATGTTAACGTGACCAAAAGCGATCTTGTTCTTTTCATATACATAGCGCATGCCACTAAAATTTAATGAGCATTTTATGTAGGCATAGCATGCAGATTTCAGTAACGAAGCAATCTTTAGAGATGAAAATGAAGTATATTAACTTTTCTGAATCTACGTAAATTTTTACATAACATAGATGAGTAACACTGAAAAAGAGTAACATAGTGCAAGAGCTGTCCACTTAGAAAATAGCCTACGTATAAGTGAAATATAGCCTACGCACTAAAAATTTGCTGAGAAAAAAAGGAAGATCAGGAAAATATGCATATCTCGAAATGTGGAACCACCAAGCAGGTGATTAAGTGACTGATATCGACGATTAAGAATGTGTGTGCGATTAAAATAAAGAAAGCAGCAATCAACAATGTAAATAAACAAGCGAATAACTCGAGAGAAACATACGACGTTCACACAATGAAATGTGTCAAAGCGCAATATTTGAGCAGCCGCTCGCTTTCAACCACGGCAATGATTTCGAAAATAGAAAATTTGAATGACTAACTGTATTTAACCCGTTCTACCTTTATTCGTTGGATTTTATCTATTCACAGGTAAGACAAAGGCATTGACACCAACACAGCTTCCCTTTTTTGTTAGGTAGAAGTACGTCCTGCAGAACGATAAACACCATGCCACTCACATAATTTGATTGAAAAAGTGGATGAAATAGCAAACATTACGTCGATAGCCAGCAGATCAAGTACTATACGCTATTAGACGAAAGCCTGAGTATGCGGCGTCATCTGTTTGATCACATACTTTTATACTAGCTTTGTGGAGCATAAACTCGATCGGTCAGAGACGAGCAAGATGACGACATTGATTAGAGAGTACGAGTTCATGATATGCCATAAAAGACGCAGCCATTGTCAATCACTTGTAAAGTGAGAAATCTTCTCACCCGAAAACAACATCGATTTTTGAACTTCTTTTTCCGATAACTGAGAGCTTCATTGAAAAAGACATTAAGACAATAAACTGCTTCCTCTATGAGGTAATCATATCACTGAAATCTGTTACGAATCAGTTGTATTCTCAAGTAGCGGAAATGACAAGCTAACAATTACAAGAGATTGCACAGCCATATATTGTTCCAGCAAGCTTCAGCGAGAACAACATAAAACCTCTATGACTATAACAAACCTCCTGGTTGCAAAGATGGCCAAAAGCTGGCTAAAGCCCGGAAATGGGTGATAGATATAAATAGAAGTTCGTCAGCATGTAATTTGAAAGACCAAAGTTCTCTCACGGAAAGAATGAGCAGTGTGGGAACTCAAAAGCTGCATGTGCGTAAACATTCTCATTCGCCTAGCAGCAGCTGTTTCCAGTTTCGAGATCGCAACTATCACCCATCCTCGGATTTAATCGGCTACTTCTCATCTCTTATTGCTCTATACCATAGTGCCATACTACGTTACTGCAGTTGCCATTCAGATAGGTATATAAACAGAGGCACCCATAGTCGAGGATGATACTTCTGCTTGCAGTCATCCTAACTATTCGACAAGTTACTTCTACCTGTGAAGGACTCCTTGCTATGGTTTTATATCCATCCTGTATTATCCTGGATGCTCACTTACAAATTATATGCTAATTTGAACACGACACCTTAGCTCCATTTGCACCTTCATGTTTACTTCGTGGTAGCATATCAACTTTTGGAACGAACACCCTAGTGCAGATACTCAGCGCAAAATGTGCTGATCTTCAACGTACTTCTTGGTAGTTTCGACCTTCACTTTGATTTGATTTATTGAGGCGCGGGTTATCCGATGATCCTTAACCTATTTGTTTCCTTCACGTGAGCCTCAGTTAAAAATTTTACCTCAATTCACTAAGACAACTGAATAAAGCTGTCCATTTTTACCTATCCATTATCGTCACGCACGGAACTATACCGTTGTACTCGTTTGCCTTTTCTGTTGATTTTGCTCGATCGATGGTTCTCTCAAGCCTCTAAGCATCGCGATTTTTCGTAGTTTATATATTTCTATAGTGTCAAGTATACATTTTGTTATTTGTTTGTTTTTAAATGGCTTTTTTCACTCGAGAGCAGTTTTCTTCAACCCCCGTGGGAATAATGATTGCACTATTGCTACAATAGTAGAGGCAGAAAGAATCGAAAGAAAAGAAGAAAGAGTTTCAACTACTTTTGCAGTGTTTCTTTTTGAATGGCTGCTGCTAACAGAAACACTTTCGACTCCAGTAAACTTCCGACTTCGTCGAACAAGGCTTGCAGAGGTAGTCGGATACCTGACACTGTTCGGATGTGCGCAACGGTAGGCTCTAAGCAGGCTGAGGCAAATGCCCCGCAAACCAAGTGTTAACCTCCATCTCTTTTAACGTCCAGTGCGAAGTACCTCCAATCTCCGTTCATAGGCAAAACGACATAGAAATTGAGAAAATTGCAGAGAGGCTAACGAGCTTACAGAACTCATTGTTCTCATAAAATCAACTTTTAATGAAACCGGATACACTACTTCCTTACATTGCACCATGCAGAAGTTACTTCCTAATATTACATAATGCGTGCTGCATTGCCTTGAGATAGCGGCGTCGCCCATGCGGTGTGAAGACGGGAAGATGCGAGGGAAGCGAGTGGGAATTTCGCGAGTGGGAATTTCTCGCTGCGGCATGTTGCAGGCGAATAAATAAATACTGCACCAAATCGAACAGAGAACACAATTATTCCTCAAAATATACTTTAACCTTCAAGGAATCCTTCTCCAACAATGGCGTTCAACTGGAAACCCAAATTGAGAAACATCTGCTGCCTTAGCATATTTCCTAGGAATACGAAAAATTGGACAGAAGAACAAAGGTCGATGTGAAGTAATAGAGATGATTACAGTTTTGGCGAGGTCTGATTGACTACAAACATTTATTGATGCATATTTTAGATATAGCATTAGGATAGTGCTACAGAATAACATCTTAAACAAAATGATAGTTGAAAAGCTTCTTATGAAAAAGAAAAATTTTTTGCTTGAATTATTCAAACAGGCAGCAAAATTTGCATGCTTAAGAGAAAATTTTTTAATTATTAGCATGCATAAAAACAAATGAGCGTGAAAATTCTTTAGAATGATCAAATGAACGTTTCAGATAAAAAACTTTTTGACGCTGTAGTTATTCAGAGATAACCCATATCGCATCAGCACTCCACACTACAGACGAATCCAACGATATTCGCAATACTGTTCTGTTTGTTTTGGAAGCGCGTTGTTCTGCCACAAGAAACTGCGCAAAATTGGCATTTATATCATCTCAGGCAAGAAGAAGGGTGTAGAATGTCCCAGAAAGCCAATGATGCAACTAATATTCGCTGAAGGAAGAAAAATACCTGGGCTACCCATCAAATCACTGACGCACAAGTTGCCCATAGCTTGCCCATAGCGCCAATGTGTCAACAGTATTTTAAGCACTGTTGAACGTTTAGCGACTGTAGCACACATATGGCTGATGGGAGTATAATAAACAATGAGGCCATACGTGGAATTGCTATCTTCTGGAAAAAAAACGCGAACGAATCATTAAGTGCAGATGACCTTATTGCTGCATAAGGGCGCTGTACTAAACTTGACGATTGTCCTTTTGTCAGATGGCGCCTTCGCCGTCGGCGTTAATGTCTCAGCATGCAACCACTTTATGATGATATCATGCAAATAGCAATTATCTTCAATGAGTAACGTATTCTATTAAAATAAAAAAAATCCTTCAGCAACAAAGCATTTTGGTTGTCTTTCGCGTGTTCCAATTTAGAATAATATCGAACATAGTTTATATAAGAAATGTTCACTAGTAAGGATGTTTCTTTCATTAGAAAAAGAATTGCATCGACTACTATTTTTTGCTGTTCTGAATATTCCTAGAGGACGATCACCACTCGACAGGAAAGTGCAATACAGCAGAGCATTAATCGAGCACATCTAATATAGAAATAATAGCAAATGAGAATCTTGAATCGTTTAAACTGTGCTGCTACAAATGATAACAAATATGGCATTGTCACATGCATAGCGCTTGTTAAATGTGTGCATCTATTTGTCAATATGTACTGTTTTCAACAATATTGTCAACAAGCACGGTAATAACCTAGCCTTGAAGCACATGCAGAACTTGACTGGTCTCTTTAGAAAAAACCCAGGTAGGTGCGAAAGGTGGCAAAATCAGTGAAGTAAAAACATCGCAAAGTGATCACCAAGAGCTCACTGATGGATAATAATTAAAATACTCACAACGACGCCAGCTTCATAATGCCTGAAACTCGTTTATTGCCTTTTTTGTTTTTTATAAACCATTGCAAACCTCATAAAACAAAACAATGTGCATTTCATGTTTTCATTCCGGTTGGAATTATTTCAACGTTTCAAAAAAATAATAATAATAAAATTATGCCTCATAGTTGAGTGCTCATCTGTTCACATGTTTACTGTTTTAATGAAGTCTTCCTAATGTTGGCAGTCACCCAACAAAACATTAATAAATGCAAAGGTGATAGCGTGCTTCTCATTCGACTTAACCAATTTAGGAATTTTTGCGAACGTCTCTGCGATTGCGAATGTTGTTGAGAAAATAAAACAGACATATGCCTCTTAATTTTAAGAATTCCATGAGCTTCTATTCCTCCGTTAGTTAGACTCAAACAAATAAGCAGTAGGTCAATTTCTCAAAAGAGGCTATTCAATGACTGGCTGCGTTGGGAGGCACCTGGCCGTTGAAATTTAGATTCCACTATTTAAGCAGCTCGGGCAATTGAGGCTTGGATGCAGAATCCGTGAAAAATTAAAAAGACATACTACTTTTGCATGATATGCGCTCCTGCAATTCGATAGAGCGCTAACGCAAAAAAATGCAAAACAATAAATTCATATTGACTTCTACAAATCTCTATATGTTCTCCTTATATAAATCGTCTACGGAAGCTATACTATTCTGCTGTTCTCGATGTGATTGTGATCTGATACCTCAAATGCAAATTTAGAGGCGTTTTAAAGCATATACAACTGTTTCGAGGTTGACTTATCAACTTAAAAGTTGCAGTGGGACCATCATCAACGCATAAATACGTTTCCAAATTTTATAACTCCCTTTCCGCATGTACGCTTGTCCCGGCCTCAAGTCTTTGCATTCTAGGTTTCGGTGTATAGGCTGGTCCCAACAAGATTTTGGTTTTGCCTTACCGCCAAGCTTACATCGTATAATGTCCCGTCATCGTCGGATACTGACCTCGGGTTTGTTTGACCACCACACCAACGCTCGGATAAACAACTTACTAAAAAAGTTCGAGAAAAGCTAACCAGCGTCGAATTTCGCAAAAGTCTAATCACGATCTTGCAGCCGAGATCATAAAATTGGTCGTAAGATATAGGACTCGCAATCGTCGGAATGTTCTTTTCTTTGATGCAATCGTGCCCTTTCGTATAAGATTGTCGGAGACTTCTCCGATATTTCAAGGCCTGCTGGTGTCGAGCTAAAGGAGCGCGAGTACGAGGATTGCAATTGGTGTACAAACTTTGCACGCTGAACGTTCTACTTCAAAAAGCTTTTGTTTCTCAGCTTTTTGGAATTAGCTAGTAGAAAGAGTTGCTGACAACAAAGAATTTTCCGTTCTCATAGATCATCCTCCACCTTTTGAAGAATTTTTCGATGACAAGATTGGACTTTCAACTTTACTTTGTGTGAATGTGCTTCAGCACGTGTGAATGTGCTTCAGCACTCTAACTCTATTGATGACTGCTCATTATATATGTGTTCTACCTTTCACTAATTTCCTTCCCACTGCGTTTTTTTCTCTCTTCCTTTGCCAATAAAAACCTCACAACAATTAATGTTACATCAAATTTCCTCTATTTCGAAGGGATGAGGAGAGAAGAGACTTTTGAAGATTTTGAAGGTTGTTCCTGCAGTTCATACTACGAAATCAGCATTGATAAGAGAAGCAAATTTTGTGCCGCATGTAAAACGCTAGCACATTTTTTGGAAAAGTTTGAGAGAAAATAGACTGTAATGCACTATTCTCGCTTTCGAAGAAAATTCCTCTAAATTCTTACAAAAGATCAAGCGAAGACCGGAAATACGAAATTATTTAAGAATCGGGACAATTCGCGTACATGATTCATATGCTGAAACATAATCGTATTCGTCAATCAGCATTGAATACGACACGAAAATCTGCAATAGACAGCAATAATGAAAATTAAATAAAAAAGGAATAACAAGGGGAGCAAAATGTATCGAAAGACAAAAAGAAGTGCAATCTCATCAAGATATTTAAGCAGGAAATAAATAGAATGGAAAGAGCAAACAAGATAGAAATAAGAGATAGGGATCGGGAGGTGCATAAAAGAACTTGTCGAGAGAGGCATCAAAACCAGAACAGATGCGATTACTCGAATCAACCTTCTTCAAAAACAAGTCGATAAGTGGAGAGATACATGAGCAACTGGGAGCAATTCGAATGAGTGCCCTGCGATAATATCAGCGACTTGCTTCGTCCTTCTGACAAACTCGTAGACGAATTCGCCAAACGACTTAATGCACTGGAACATTCAAATATTCAATACTGTACAATTTTCAGAATGCATCCGTCAGATCGTTAAGTAAGGTGGATTTGACAACCTCACTAATTGGATCTGAAGAAACGGACGTCACTCTGAATTATTTTCATAGCTAATTTGAAAAAAAAAACTCTTATGAGAGGCGAAATACGTAGAATTCTTTAATCTTTTACGACGAATCGACCAATTATGTGAGTGCTTCAAAAACATTGTGATACGTGAGCGTAAAAGTAATGCACGGCTGTGAGCAATCATGACAGTTATTCTGTTTTTCTGCAGATTGTAATGACTTTTAAGTAAACCGGACGCAGGGCAATAAAAATTCGCTGAAACGTCAAATCCCTTTACTGTAGAACTTTGCAGTTGCATGATCATAATGTAGAGAAGCCATACGCGATTCCACAGATGCTAATAGATATTGGTCTTGAGATTCAGATCATTAAGCGATTACGTCCAAATTCATTTGCCAAATGCAGTCGCGGTTATTTTTCGATTCTTAGACTAAAATATGAAACTTTGTACATGACTGCTTTTTTCGTATGCTGACGTATAAAAATTGGGAAATTACATCAATTTAGTTTAGCATTTGAAATTCAAAACAGGTATGGTCGCTGAAATAAGATCGAATGGCCAAAGAAGGTGGCTTGCTCTATTTCAATACTCGATGAATGCCTCGAAAATTCACTGGGCAGAAAAATTTAGAAAGAATTAAAGAACAAAATTCAATGACATCTTCTACTATTGTAGTCTTTTGTTATTTGTTTGTCCTATAAACGAAAGATTGTAGTTATCAAGCGTTCATTCATCAGATCCTCAAAAAAAAAAATGATAAGGCACGATAACAAGTAATAAGCGGAACACAAACACCAGCAAAAAAAAAAGCATTCAAAAACACAAACATATTAAACAACTACGTGAACTAAAAGTCGAACGACAGCATAATTTGCTAATTAGCTAGTAATGATTGCTTAATAATGTGGCGAAATAGAGATGAGACTTCTCAGTACTCGCTTGTGCCACAATGAAGGCTAGTTGCTGACTGCCTAAAGCATTTCTTGCAATGTCATTCTTAGTAGATCTGAACTAAAAGAAAATTCTACATAACTACGTGAACTAAAAGTCGAACGACAGCATAATTTGCTAATTAGCTAGTAATGATTGCTTAATAATGTGGCGAAATAGAGATGAGACTTCTCAGTACTCGCTTGTGCCACAATGAAGGCTAGTTGCTGACTGCCTAAAGCATTTCTTGCAATGTCATTCTTAGTAGATCTGAACTAAAAGAAAATTCTACATATAGAATATCATCGATGCAATGCTTAGCACGCCATTACGCTTTTTTAAAGGGCAACGGGCAAAGAAAAAGGTAATTATGAATTTATTCAGGTGTCTGTTAACATCAGGCATAGAAAAGGAAATTAACGACGTGAAAATGCGTTTTTCCACTCGAACGAGCATTTCAAACGATGCAACAACTCGTTTATGAAATCCCAACAAAGTGTCAAGACATTTCGTTAATTCTCATTCAAAATGTTTTCAACAAAAATTTATGCGATTTAATTTCAAAATCGATCAACATACAACCGGAACAGTTCGCACATACACCTCTTCACGCGGGATATGAAAAATGCTACAAAAATAACTCAAAGACTATTGAAAATAAAAACTATTGAAAGAAATGGTTTTTGGCGCGAATAGTTTTGCAAGTATTCTGACGAAAACTACGATCATTTGGCAACTTGGTATTCAAAGATTTGATGTGAATATTGATTGCAATGAGAATCGTAAAAGTAAAAAGTTAACATGGTGACACATAGCATTCGTGATAACGTTAGAACATTTACTCTTTCTATTTCATTTATTTCTGCTATTATAAAGTTTTGTATATCACAAAAATTTTGTAGTGAAACATTGAAAAAGAACCGCTGTTTTTCACTTCTTGCAACAAAAAATATTTTTATTTCATAATGAAGAAAGCATGGGACAGGCGTCCGACAAAATGAATATGCAAGGAAACAGCACAAACACCTGTAACTATAAGCAAGCTACACAACTATACGTTTAAAAAGCAATAAAGGGCAAAAAATAGCGCAGAGATCATACGGAATGGAGACATAAAGGAATGCAGATATGAATATGCAAAAATAAGCTAGGCACACTTATAGTTACAACTACCGAGCACTAGATATTGCAGCCAGATTGCATTGCTTTAAGCGCCGCTTAAAAATACCTTAAATTTCTCAGCAAATCTGCGCAAAATTTCGCACAGTGCGATATGATACGTTTATGTACTTGCAACGACAAATAACAAAAGGTAAACGGAAGTATTGCATTTTTAATGAAGTAGAAATGAGCAGGTTAAGCCGACTAGTAAAGCAATCCCTCTAACTTGAAATCTATCGCGAAATTCTCCTTATAAATCTCATATCGTCAAAAAGTGTACAATTTTCGAACTCCAAATTTACGTCAGCTGTTGATGGAATAACGAATTTTGGAAACTAGCGGATATAACTCGGGCTTTTACAGCACGACGCGTCACTATTTGGAAACTCTGAAGGAAATACTATTTTAAAGACAGTTTGTAATAAAGGCACAAAAAGCGTTTGCAATGTGGCAAACGATTCGGACACTAAGAAGAACAAAATTAGGAGAACGTGAAAGCGTAGCCGGTTAAATGTCTTCTATCAACACCACATTATGAGTAGAAATGCACGTGGTGCATTTGAACGTGATAAATAACCGTCATTTCCAGGCTACATATTTCATAACGAACTGTCGCCATTGTTGAAAAATAATTGTGCAGATCTCCGATTTTTATAAAATAAATCTGTAGAAATGACGTCCTTAAAAGTTAATGGGACGCTCATAATAAGATCTCCATGAATGATAATTAGGTATGCACAATATGAGAAATAAGCGTCATTGAACAAGAAACATTAACTTGCACAATTTGCGGTTTGTAGCGGGCATAAGCTGCATAGTAAACGAAAGAATAAATATTCACCAAGCAAAGAAATAGCACTGAAAACATATTCGCCCAAAAGCTATGCAAATTTTTCACCGAACAACAACATCTACAGCGGATTGCTTAGCCGTGTGTATGAAGCATGAAAACTTGTATTAACCGTTGTGTAAGAAGTTTTCTAACTGAAATTACAACTTATAAGATTTTTTTTCTGTCTTCTATTACCCGTTAACCCGTTTACAAGGAGAGAATGTAGGACGAAAAACATATGTGGGATGATAATTGATATACATTATACTTCATAAGCTCATGCTCGTAATTTCAGTTGTTCACAAATGAAAGCGTCGGAAAGATGCATGTCTACAGCTCGATTTGTACTTTCAAACAAGCAGCAAAGACACAAAGATTCGCATTCAAAATTCATTCAACCGCTCAGTGGCGCAGTAGGGCAACGTCAGCAACGTTTTTGTTACTGTACGACTATACTGGATTGTTGAACTGCAGGACGGATTATTACACGTTGTTAACTCGATAGTCGACGGATTTTGCACCTATGCAGCATTATCTATTGCCCATATGCACGGTTTTGAGTGACGATACCATTCGATCAGAATGCAATATGCAAATGAACCAGTCAGTCAACCTGTCTAGTGGCAGATGTAAATACGAACGCTGCGCTAGCATAGGAATCCATCATCCTTCCACCATCCTCATTCGTTCGTTTCGATTGCGCGCGTCGTCAAATCATCAATCCATTCCGACATCATGATCGCTTTTGCCATAAAGTCGGTAAACTAGTGAGTCATTGATCTCTGTTTGAAGAAAAATGCTCCCTCCGATCGTTTCGGCCGTCAACATGCTGGACCGCATAAATCGTTGAAAAATAATGCCACTTGACAATTGTACACGAATGAGGCGATGATAAGATTGCTGGCTTTAGTCATGCAAATGCGAGAGGATGATTGTAGAAGATGAACGTTCAGCAAAGAAACAATCCAGCAGGCACATTAGACCTGTTATGAGCCTACTATCTGAAATTTTTTCCGGTAGGTACTGAAATCAGAACAGCTTGAATCTTGGCTGATATAGACCTACTTTTAGAAGGTGGCAGAAAATGATGGGCCAAACGATTGAATGAATTTTTCAGTTTCGTTTCTTTCCGCAAAGATTATACTAAGATTCATCTAGTACACTGCCAATCAAAGCTGTACTTCTCTGTCAAACCAAACATTACAACGAGAATCAAGTTACTAAAGCATTGATTCATTCTCAAATCCCCATGTTGATTCCAGAATTTGATATTACTGATGTGCACATGAAATAAGCAAAAAAATTTGAGCATGCAAAGATCGGAGCGAGTTTAAAGTGCCATTGACATTTTGAGCAAATTTAGTAGATCTAATGAAAGCGTGGCGTATGTTATTTTCATTTGCGAATGATAAATTTACCTATTGACGAGATGCCCGTTTCAAGTATAACTTATTTATTTTGCGGTGTTACGACATGCAGAAAAATGTTCATATGCAATCGCACTTAAATTTTCATTCACCCACTTTAGCTGTTCGCTAAATTTACTCTTCAAAGCACTTCATAACCTTTCTTCTGTCAACGATGAAAGAACACAAAAAATTTCTGGATATCTTAGTGGCTATTGATAAAACAATGTCTGCTATAAAACATGGTCGAGTGGGCCTCTATTGCTCATTCTATCGGTCAAAGATTACATAAAGTTGAGCGGTTGTGAAGATGCAATGATTTTAGCTTAGACGTGATTGCCTTTTCAATTTTACAGTTCATTATGAAAGTGAAGCGGTGACTAATAACGCAGCAATAGTTCGATTGTGCGCACATCCCACACCCACTAAGGGCTTCGTAATTGAGGTGCTGCGCTTGTGGGATACTTTTACGCTGAGGGAGATCTCAGGAAAGGATGGAGAGGAGTGAAAAGAAGACGAAGTGCGCCGATGGAGTTAACACTCGGCGTTGCGGCTGCTCCCGAATGCAAAAAACAAAGAAGTTGCCTTTTTGCAAGAGTTGTGCCACAAAAGAAGGTCGCTTCTTTTTTCTCTTGAACTTTTTAGGCGTCAGCTCTTGCTGGTGTATATGTGCGCGTGTATTTTGTCGTTATCGTTGTATGCTAATGTTGGGTGCATATTTGTAACGGTATGCGCCGTCGTCGCCGGGGTGAGCGGATGGTCGTGCTTTGTTATAGGTATGTTTACCGTCGCTTTTTATGCCTAAATATCACAATAAAGGTTCAATTACCCAAGTTTGAGATGTGGTTCACGAGTCAGCGCCAAGGTGCGAAAAGGATGTGTGCATGGCGGATTACGATGTTGGGATCGCAAAGCGAACTATCTTAACAATGTACGGTATATTATTGGGTACCTGGCAGAGGCGAAAGGTGGTCATTGCTGCATGGAGGGCATCATCATCTGGAGTAGCGCGCAACATAGGCCGGAGGTAAATCGGGAGCACGGCATATCAGCTCAGGTGTGACGACAGCAAGCATTAGGGCAATCGAAACGTCAATACGAATCGGTGATTTCGAATGATCCTATTAGTGGCCATGAATCCCAGGAACGGGCAAAACCGACAAATCAACCATCCCTCACTAATAACCTGATATTTGGTGAATGACGCTGAATAACTTCAACAGCCAACGCAACATATAGAGTTATTAATAAAAAATAAAACAAATTACCGGGAAGTTCGATGCAATAAGAAGCATAATGCATTGCGGAAATTGATTCTGCAGCAAATAAAAGAAATATGCTCACAGCTTTTGGCCCTCAAAGCAAGGTTTCCTATTATCGCTTCTCCGCTTGCTGCACAGCACCTCAGAAAAGTGTGCTGAATAAGGAAACAAACAGCACTGACACAAAACAAGTTCTCTGTTAGCTTTAACTGTAACTAAGCACATTAGTGAAAGTATAACCTCGTAGCTCTTATGCCAATATGTAAATAAGAAGCTTATACATAATTCTTTTGCTAGTTGAGCTCAAGTTAAGCTCGAGGCCCTTCGAAAATGTTTTCCTGCAGCTCCTGGCCTCTTACGCTTTTTCAGTAAACTTTCTTTGAATGTTCAACACAAACATATTCTACCTTGATACGATGACTCGGAAGGAGAAACGACAGGCCCTAGAGAGCACAGAACTTGGTCAGGCAAGAAGAACCAATGAGGCAACTAAAAACGTTTTTTTCATGGTGTACAAGGTTTTGCTATTAAACAACAAAACTAATTCACAGCCATAATCACTACTTCGAAGAAAACTGTCACCTAAAAGTGAGTGCTCGTCGACTTTCGAAGCACACAGCGCACCACTACCAGATGAGGGGCAAACGCGTCGCCCTATTTATGGAGGCGAAGAGAACGGCTATATGAAAAAGTTGCACGAGTTGAAAGAAAACAGCTGCAGTGGGTGGATCATACAGTCATAGAAATCGAAAATTTTGGTACCCCATAAACTGCGAACCACTGAGCTCTTTGCACTTCACAAAGTTTTGATGGTTGACACATCGGCTTTCAGCAGTCATTAATAACCTCACAAATGGATTAGACGACTAGAAGCGTTAACGTAGGGTAAATAAAAAAGACGTGAGTTTCTTTGTATACACCCACCTCACGAAATGGTGAGGCGGAAATTGCAAATCCTCTTTAAATCTTTGAGGATTAATGATGCGAAAGAGAACGGATTTACCAAAGAATGTCGAATTTTTAGGTTTTCGACATCAAAATCATGAATAGAACCTCTTACCCACAAATTTTCGCTGAAAGTGTGAAATTTGCCGATGAAAAGTGCTGATTAGCTTCTTTAAAGATTAAAACGAGAGGAAAACATGTTTAATAGCCGGAGATATCGATGAAAACAACCTAATTTATCGAGTTCTTCTAAGAGAGATATGTGGGAGGGGTTGCTTCAGGTTTATGGAAAGTTCTCTTTGCATGGTTTTCTTCAACTTGTGGTGTCGATTCTGGAAGTGCTCTTGAAAACATTGGCGTATTGCAATGAAAAGGATTTTTTAAACTCAAGTAGATATTTAAACAGCGATATCACTTATGGGTAGCGGCATGAGTTAATTGAGATAAACAAAAAACAGCAATGTTCATTGCGGTAATCTCGATGATATTGACCAAAAGCATGAAAGCGACGAGTTTGTAAAATGGCGTGAATGAACAACAGAACCTTCGAATGCGTACGTATTTTCATTAAGTCTAGCGAAAACAGCGTTACTAGGCGAATAACTTTATAAGACCACTTTGTGAAGCAGTTCCATTGGCATTTGCAAGCTTTTTGCAAAAGTGCATCATGTTGTGCTTCTTTGTATATTTATCGGTAAGTATAGCAGTTTGAACTAAGTTACAAAGTACAATAATGAAATTTCATGAGCATATCTATAGTGCGATTGATCATTTATCTTCAATTTTATTTCGAATCGCCATTCTCGATGCAAACTGATGATGTTTAATCGTATTATAAAATTTGCTATCAACTTTACTTTAGATCTCTACGACTGCATGACAGAAGGGATACAATTTTGCTGGAGATTTCATGAAACTAGTGGTAGCTTTTTAATGAACTCTTTGTCAAATGGCCTGTTCTTTTTATCAGATATGTGTGCAACCAGTTGGTTTTATCAGCTGAAATGCAAGTAACTGAGGAAAGGTGTTGGATAGGTTAGCACACTAAAGGCTTCTCCTTTCATCAGATCAACTAGTTTCACAAATTGCCAAAAAAAACTAATACACATGACATAATCGCCTCATATTTCAGCAGATGTGATCACCCATTCAAATCTCCCACAGAAGATTTGTTCTTTTCTGAACTGATCCACTGAAAATGAAATACCACTCTAACATATGTGTAATTTTTTTAGAGCATTTCAATGCCCATAGCTCCTTTCAAAATCGATGGATCAACATAGTAGAAGAGGTCAACTCACAATGTATAGTGCTCTTAAAGAATTAGCGACTATTAGACTGAAACTACGGCGCGTGGGCAGACAGGCAAACAGTCAGTCACACATGAGCATATACATGTTCACACAAGATGTTACCGTAAAGCGCTTTCACAATAGGGACAAGAGAGCATAAAAAGCGCAAGTTGCAATCATTCCTGGCATCCTTTCAATTTACTCTCCAAGGCAATTTTAGAAAGTAAATGCGTTAAACTTTTTTATAAAAAAGGAACCCTACGTATAAACTTATGGATCTTTTGACATACATTACCGTCAAAGTGCAAAATCTTCCAGAAAAGTTATGTGGTTTGTTTATTATGCACAATTCATAAATTTCTGTAAAACGCATCATCGAGACATCAAATGTGCGAGTGTTTACGAGTAGCAAAGTACAAATTGGGACCAAAGCAGTGAATCAAAATGATGACGGGGGCACGATTATGCAAAATTGCAGCATTACATTTTTTTAACATAAAAATAGCAATGGAAATGTAGTCAGTGCAATTTAACTTGCTGCGAACAGGTTATGAATAGTGTAGGCGTGCAGGCTTACGAATATATGTGCATTATAGTCTCTTTTAAAAGCTCTCTCGGGATTCCCTAAGGCATTCAGAAACAGAAACATGCAACAGTAGTATTTAGAACGTATAAAGGACTGCATCATAGTTCGAGCTTGAGAACTGTAAGTACTACTAGGTAAACCGACTTCATTGAAAACATGTGGAGAAGCATTCTAGAAGAAGCTGATCCGTTGTACACAGTCACAGCCTCTCATCTGATCAACGAATTTCGCGATTTGCCAACAGGTAGTAAGTATGTAAAGTAATACCTCCTTACTTTAATCCCTGCTCACCTGCATAAATCTCCTGCAAAATCCTTTTTTTCTTCGAAGGCTGATGAAAACGAAAAGACGATTGCTGTGAAATGCATATAAATTGTTTCCACCACTGAATGCCTACAAGTCCTTTCAACTTTGATGGATCAACGCTGGTCTACGCCATGTGAAATGATCTTATGGTGTTTGTTACATCCATTCAATTCCGCAACATTAGCTTCAATTATTCCCCGATTTGGAACAGTCAAGCAGACGTACGCACAAATAGGTGCCACTCAATGAACTTTTGTGATGCAGATTTGCAAAAGTGCATAAAAAAGGTAAAAGATGTAAAATTATAACATGATAATAGTAAAAAAAATCTGCCGACTTTTTAGTGGTAAGGAACCCTCAGAACGATAGAACTTAGGTCACTCTCGGTGGAAATTCACTATGCTGGCATGGTGAGTATCACCGTTAATATCATGGCCTTCTTTAATGTCAGTCTTAGCAAGAACTATGGGAATTATCGCGACAAATAGACCACACTCGTTAAGATACCGAATTACTCTAAAGTAATGGAGGCAAAACGATCGCGTTTTGGAGCGTTGGAATTGCTTGCTGGACAGACACTTAGAATTTATGTGAATATAGGAAATATTATAAGAAAAGAGATAGGATGTAGATAACGAAAAATGACCGCAGTAAACAAAATATGAAGCAACGATATTTTCCCCACAAATAATTTCGTAGACGAAAATTGGAAAAAGATTGTTTAGGACGAAACTGAACACTCGCAGCAATATTTTCGTAAAACTTCATCAATATCATTTGCGTTGATGCCAGCAGAAATAATTTTTTCGTTGCTCGTTGAATTGCATAGCAACCGGTTTATGGAGAATATTGCGATAGCAAGAAATACCGCAGGAAAAAAGAGAAGGAAAAAATTCGTTAAATTCTTTTTCATTAAATATTAGAAAGTTAAATAACGTTCGTTATATAGAATCGAGGTTCATTGCAGTTATGCTTACGCCCATCAGGTGATAGCTGTAAGTGCAATAACTTCACAATGTGATATCTTTGTGAATGAAGGCAAAAATTCACATCAATAGATGCCTGAAGGTTCCGTTAAATTTTTTATACTCATATGAAAGAAACGAAATTAAGTGTAATTGTTCCTTTAAGAGCACAAAATTCTATTAAAAGTGGATGACTGATGCCGTCGATTCGGTCAATTATTCCATTTGTTTTGGAAGTTTTCTGTTGGATATTTTAGAAAAAAGTGATGCAATCTATGGGAAAGAAAGGAATAAGAACGAAGAAATCCGTAATTGTCGTCAGCAACGAAAAGAATGAACGTTTTTCGTTTGCTCCGTCAAATGTTTCCGTCAAATGTAGAAAAACATTGAAGAAATATGACCCTCAAATCTATCACTGCAGAAGCGCATCAATAACGACATTATGGTCAGACATCACAATACTTTCTACAAATAAGCGCCGACTGTTAGAAGCATTACTTAATTTTATGTTGAAACCAGAATTGCACCTCTTAATGTTCTTATGGTCTAACCATGTACTGCATCGCTTTCACAGAAGACCGCATTGCAATCTGCAAGACAACGAACTACAATACGTCAATGGACTGAGGCCGCGAGCAGGGATCTAAGAAAGCGCGGGGAGTCTTTTCTCTCTTAGAGGTTCACAGGCGAACATGCGAGCTTCTGTACCTAATACACGAGGGACATTTATCTTTGAACTTTTAATCAGCTGCATACTCATCAGACGCACTGATGAGATCAAAAATACAACTTAACTTTGTCGTATGTCTCTTTCTCAAGGCATCGTTACCCGAATTTCTCGCATCCCTTACTCCAGTCCAAACCTGGTGTCAATACTGCGCTGGTGAGAAGTAAGCAAGTCATCAGAACATCGCCTTATGTGCGCATTAAAGGTTAGATGAAGTTAAACGCGGCGGGTAATACAGCTGCCTTCGCAAGTGAGCAACCGACAATGGACACGCTAAGTTAAGCAAAGATATCAACGGAATGCTGAGCAAAATAACAGCATGAAAACAGCAAGCATGAAGACAGCTTGAACATAAGTCGCTTGACAATGAAAACATACGTATGTCACGGAAGGATAAAGAAATAACTTATGTTGGTTTCATTCTGTGCTATAGGAAGCGTCGTGATGAGCGCCCCAAGAAAGCGCCAGCAATTATGGAGGCTCCATTGACAGACGTCACCCGCGCATGCTTACCAGAGTGCGCAACCAAGCGTCTCCCCTTGGAGCTGCCATTTTCGGCAAAGATGACGCAATAGCGCCTTACTAGGGAAGGAATTGTACTTAAAATATCAGATGGCAGTTTTATAGAAGTATTGATGCGACGGCTTCTACCATTATTAGAGTGAATTAGCAACTCAGCAATAAACTGATCTAATCATTTGAGATGACTTTTACCAACATTAAATTGACAAGAATTGGGGAGCCATTCGGCATGAAACTTAAAAAAATCTCTTTGTTTGAATCGAAAAATTCCTCATTTTTGCTTAGACGCATCATTATTTGGTTGGCATCTATTGCATTCAACAAAAAAAGATACGCACATAGATGTTTTTCAGAAGTTATACACTTCTGCAATTTAACGAATCAACTCGGTCAGTTTCATGAACTGCCAACAAATAATAGAAAATGCACCCTAATTCATTCATAATCTTAGTGGTTCGATCGATCGTGCATAATCTTCGGCGAACGATTCGCTTTTCTATAAGTAAACATGAAACAACCGATGATTTGAGCGAATGTGAAACGCAAGTAAATTTCAAGGATTTTTTTTAGCCCAAAAATGCTTGAAATGCAGTTTTGCATAAAATTCTCAAAGGCTTTCAAGCATTTTAAGCATAAATGCGAAACATTTACTCATTTTGAAATTGATACGACCTTATTTAGTGCAGTATCTTTCAGATCAGTAGACTTTTACCGAATAACACCTTTTTGAATTGAATGATTAAATCAGCGTATCGCAAATATTTTCTACACACAATTGATAAAGTAATGGCGTAAAATGTGCGTTGAATGGAAATTTAAACAAACTATAGGAAATTATTGAAACAGCAAACAAACAGCATCCACGTCATGCATACAAGCATAAAATTGGAGTAATACATGGAGCGGCAAATAATGTTACAAACGGCATAAAGCTGCAATGATGCATACATATAACAAAATAAGCGAAATTTTATATGCAATATTAAATAGGATTAACGCGCACACCGTAGTACTTGGCATCATCTATTTTTTTCAGGAATTCCTTGAATTAATGTAAGACGCAAATTCAACTAATATTCGTTCAAGGGGAAATTCTAAAAAGCAAATTACTTTGTAGTGCCCGTGCAATCGAAGTTGGCCACGTCAACATTATGACCTCTGATATTGATCTGATTGCACTCGTATATCGTAAAATTCTACCAATTTATGTTGAATACTTGTGATTTATTAAATAGGCTGGTGCTTATGATCAGTCCTCATAATAAAGGTCTCATACTTACCTTTTCGTCTATTATGAATTACGACTTATATCTTTATCGAGAGAGTTGTAATTTGGACTGCTGAAAACAGCTAAATGGCTTTAGTAATTCAGTTCTTACAAGTAAGTCTTCAGAATGCCAAATTACATATGGCAGCTTTCAGTGATTTCTTGCAATCATAAAAGCTTTTGCCTAGTGATATGTTTTTACGTGACGATAGTCTAGGTAATGAATTAGTAACACTTGTGTCAAGTACACTGATAATGTTGCATTCGCAAAGTAGATATTTTAACATTTGCAGAGGATTTTTTTCTTCAACCAACGTAACACTGGACTAGGATAGCGTCTAAACGAAGCAAAATTGGTGTAATCTATTTTCGAAACGCTTTCATGGTTCTTTTAAAGCAAAATATGGACGCAGTGAGCGATTAAGCCTTGTGCCTGTGCTGGAATGGAATGAACTTTTGCATGAGTCAGAAATGAAAGGTTATTGAACATTGTCGCATTTGAAAAATCAACCACATCACTTCCATGTCCAATATCAAAACAGTCTATCCAATCCTCGATGCGCGAACCATCGGAAGTGAAACAGTGACGGATCTGATCTATGGCGAATGTAACTCGGTACTTCTCGGTGGAAACAAAAGAACAAGGCGAAAATTCGGATAGGGCGGTGTCTTTTAGGTTGGTATTATCTATCATAGTTTAGAAGTAGTTGTCCGTCCCACTTGATAACAAATAGTGGATAAGCAAGCAATTGCTTGCTTAAAATTAAACAAATAAAAAACTTATAAACAATTAAGTAAACAAAATTAAACAAAAAATAGATAAAAGTACGAATTATGTTCATACTTCCTCGTCCATACTTTCAGACTAATGAACATACCGTGGCGATGAGGCGATTTGTTCAATTCTGCGAATTGCATTCGTCATTAATAGGCAATTTAATATGGCTTATCTTCTCAAAAAAACAGCTTTTCTCTTGTATTGTATTATCATACAAACCGCTTAGTATTACTTAATAGCGATATTTAGTGTTGATTAAAAGTGTGATTTGTGCACATGTGGCGTTTGGTAATTTTTGAAAGTATTATAAAGGAAATATGACCCATAGATCAAAAACGGTAAAAGTGTTGTATTGAGATAATACTAACGTAAAGTCCTTTATGTGCAGACGTTAGAATAGACTCAGATGAATATGGTGCTCCAAGAAAACGAAATTAAGAAAGGAAAGAAAATTTTTTTTAAGGCAAAAGCAGAAATCACGCAGGTATGAGCAGGGACGCAATAGACGACTGTTAGGAGACTAGATGTTTGCACGAAGTAAGACGTGGATAGATTACCTATGAGAACAAAAGGTGACCACGTTTCGGCCCTTATCCGTTGACGTGTGCACCTGAGTTATGCGCGGGCCATCGTCAGAACGAAACGCATAACCTTGTTAGTACAAGAATCTATATAGGCAGCTTAAATAATACTAGAAAAAATAGAAAGGAGTGGAAAAGTAACTCTTATCTGAATAAATAAAAAATGCAAGTTAAGAAAGTCGTAGCAAATATAAAAATTGCAAACGATAACACTAAACTCACCACCATGCTACGAAATAATAAAGGAAAATCAAAGCTTAAGGATGGTATAATAAAAGAACCATTATGTAAAGTAAGGTACATTTACAATTTATCTATGAATTTAGAAACAGAGTGCAAAGGACAAAAATTAAAATATTGAAGCGTATAGTCGACATAAGTGAAACATAAACATATGTGATGATAACTGGTAATCGATAAACTTAACTGTAGATGCTACCGACGTTGACTGCACAGTGGTAACATGTAGAGCAATATTTATTTGATCTGTGTTTAACATCAGACCTATCAAAGCAATGTGAATAACAATGGAAGCTCACTAAAACATTCTTAAGCCGAAATACTAATATAAAATACTAAAACAAAATCCTAACAGTAATAAATATTGAAGTATTTATACTGCATATTAATATGAAGGAAACACACAAACTACAAAAGAGTAGAATATATTATGGCAAAGGAGAGATTTAAGATATTTTAGATGCAATGCTTAAGAAGGATCGATCCATTGGTTAATTTCATTGAATGGATCAAAAATCGAAAATGAATTTGAAATAAAAATATTTTCCATATTTGTCGCTGTCATATTTTATAAGAACATTTCTTGCATCAAATACTCGCTTATTCTCATATATTTTGTTGTTAGAAACAATTGACAGCAGTGAGAGCGACTGGGAAAACCGTCCTGTTTACGGGAATTTCTGCCAACAATTGAACGACGACAATTTTATAAGTCGTCGACTTCGTCGGCTGAATATTAAATTATGATAATGCTAAACATATTATTGTTGGATTAATCTTACACATAAATGAGTCAGATGTTGAAGTATAAATAGAATTGCGAGATTTTTGAAGGAATATGAAACATCGAGAAGTAAGAGCTTTTCTTCATAGCTTCTTTAAAGGCATATTGCTGTTTACTGGAGAAGAGTAGTAGATGACAGCAAGTGAGTGTTCCTGCAGGTTTCCTTTGCATTTTGTGAAAACGCTTGTTTTACTAGAGGAGACAACAGACATTTTGAACATTTTGAACCTGCACTGGTTGTGCTGTAAAGGAGGAGAGGCTGGGACAGGTACTGAAAGGGGTTTCATTTTGGAAATAATAGGATTTACACATTAAGTGAGTTCTATAAGTGGCGAACCAAGAATACAAAACGCTTTTTTTTTATGCTTTCAAATGAACCCGATGAAAAATGTAATATTTTAGAGTGGAAGCAGTCATCTAAAACATTTCAAGAGCTCCGTTAACCGAGCTTCAAATGCACAAAAAGTGCTAAACTCATTTCGGTACCTTTATTTGCATTTGCTATACGGTGTAGTTAATGTACGGGGGCAACTTGAGAGGGAACAAAGAATTGAGAAAAAAAGGAACAACTGAAAGCTCAGCAATATGACATCACCGCTACAAACTTTTTCCTTATGGTCACTGATCTGCAAAAGTGCTCATTATAGTTGCAACTCGTTAAACTCCAATAATCAATGAATTCCCCTCTGCAATAAAAAGAGGAATTTCCTATAGTATACAAATGAAACGACTTGTTGTAAAAGTTCTTGTGTGTCGATACGCCTTATCGCATCATTTTTCCTATTTCATCCAATTTGAAAGAAGAAATAATTTCAAATCGCTTTTGCGTTACTATATTTAGCTGCATCGCATGTAGCGTTCCGTTTAATATCATTCTTGCAGTGAACATCTGAAATTTGATAATGCGCTATTATGGATTATTTAAAGGCTAATAGACATTTATTAATGAGCACAGATTTTAGTTCAAATATCATTGCGGCTAATAAAGTGCAGCAATAAATTTGCTCTGCACATGGCTATATTGCTTGATCGTAAATCCGAGAGGTAATAAATGAAAAAGAGAAAATTCCGTTGAGTGATATGCTTTTATGGAATGGGTCTTTCTCGCTTGGCGGTTTTTTCGTTCAACGATGGTTTCTGAGCACTTAAACGTTATTGTGCTTGATATGCTCAAGTTAGTTGCAACGCTTAGAATGATCCCATTAGCAAGTATTGGAAATGCTATGATGATAATTTGGAGAGTATTTTGCTCTTCGTATGATTTTGTTTACTCATGGTAATTTTTACTTGTAATTACTTTTATTCGTTATTATTTATGCTTAGAAAAGACACATACAAGAAATCAATCTATGACTTTAAATGTTCGATTGCATTAAAACTTTGCTCTAATACGTTCACACGATTCACTCCCTCCTAAAATACCTGATTTCGTCATTTGAGCAACCAGGTAAAACCTAAATGCTTTGTACGGTTACATTCGCCTGGGAAGTTGAGAGACTATAGAACATAGCAACCGATAAGTGAACAGTCGACCTATATAATCAGTCGCTAATAAACAAAGAATTCCATCATACAAAACGAAAAAATAAAACCTCAGCAATGCAAATCATAACATTTCAGGTGAATTTATAATAGCGTAAGTAAAGTGTTGTATTTTTTAGCGAAAGTGCTTATCATTAGAAAAATGCATCAAAAGACCAAACAGAAGAGTGTGTCAGTTTTGCAAATTTGTTCATCAGAACCAATGAAGTCAACAAAAAAAAGATAAAAAATAAACTGTTTGTAATAATGCGTCGCCGTCCGCACGATCTTGCTCACCCATCAAAATTTTTACTTGTGACGAAGAGTGATGAACAGCATTCGACCTATTAATACTTTGAAAAGACGCCTAAGAAGAATCAATCTAGGACTATAAATGTTCAATTGCGCAAAAAAACGTTGACTGAATATGTTTACGCGATTCACTTCTTCTTATAATATCTCATTTCCTCAATCACCTAAAAAGATAAAACGTGAATATTTTGTCCAATTATATTCGACTAGGAGGGCGTTAGAAGGCGAAACATATTAAATGATAAGCGAACAGTCAGTCAGTCGGTGTAATCAATCGCTAAAAAGCAAGGAATTCCATCACACAAAGCGATAATGAAAAGACCTTAGCAATACAAATCAGAAAAATTCCACAAAATTTACAACTGCCCAATCGAAGTGCAACATTTTTTCTCATTTACACTTTAAGTTTGCTTAAGTGAGAACACAATTTTGCATTCAAAAACATATTAATCGTGCGAGAGATTCATTCTTCCATCCTAACTATTTGCTAGATGCAATCTTTCAGTGTAAAATGCAAAATCACGGCTCCTAAAATAAATGCTATTTTCGAAGGACTTTTTGCAACTACAATTCCTACAGGAGTGCATGGATTTATTTGAAAGCTCATTAGATAGTCAAGGACAAATTTTCTAACTTTTCCTTCGTTGACTGCTGGGTTGACATCATGCGCATACGCATCTAAACAAAACATAAATGAGCATCAAGCACAAGTTCACCATAATGCAAATATGCGAGACATCAAAAATGAAAGATTAGAGGAAAAACAAAAGATTAGAGATCTAATAATATTGCAGCATGTGAAGTAAATATATTTGTGGCTCAACTATAACTGAACAGTGTGTTTGCACAAATTATGTTAGGACACGGCATCGTTAAATACAAATGCTCTTCGATGACGATACCTTCTTTAATAATTAATTCGTTACGTCAGCCATGGTGATGATTGGTTGCCTCAGTAGTCCATAATTTACGCGATGCGGGTAAATATCGAATTTTTGCATTGAAACCCGCATCACTTTCAATGAATTGTGCCGCATTTGCATGCCACCAACGAATAGGCGCTGTTTTGAGGCGATTGTCGATCGGTTCGGGTAGATTCTTATTGGTTCCTTTATTCGGTGGGCTTTTGTGCGGTACATCGTCACGAATCTATAAGTTGAGGTGGTACTCATTTGCATTTGATATTCGATTCAAACTTTCTTCAATCATTATTGTCTATAATATCAACTTTCAATCGTTCATCAAATTTCAAGCATATCTGACAAAGCGGCAACAAGAGATATTGTAACGAAACAACTCAAATACAAAGCATAAAATTGCTTGCACTTTTATGTATTTGACAGCAACGATAAATCCGATGATTTTTGTGGAATATCTTTTATAAAACATACCGTTGCATAGTATTGTACTATTCCAGGTGAATCAGTATATCGGTCACATACATGCTTCACTAAGCCGTTATAGCCAGTCTCACCAATTTTCAATAGTAACCAATGTTTTGTTTCGTTCTGATAATAACATCCTGCAAAAAAAATCCTCAATTAAATATCTAAATTTAAGGCAAATATTCGCACTTTATCATCACAATCAAAAACTCATCTTAAGAACATTATCAAAAATAGCGAATTCGAGGAAAATTCACTCTCGTGCCGAAAAATGTCATTGGCAGGTAACATGACCAATATTTGAGCGAAATTCCAAAAAATCCAGAAATTATGTGCTCTTCTTGATTTTGAAATTATTGTCGCCCTCAACGATAGACGAGGAATTTTTGAGAGATGAGACGGTAGCACAATGCATCGACATACATTTGCGTCACGGTGATAAGATGGGGTGTGTTTGATGTTATAGCCGATTTGGCCGATCAACTTAGCATTGTTGAACTCTCATTTATTTGAAATGACAAGTAGCAATTTTTTCATATCTTTGTTTAATTCGACCAGTCAATTTTTTTGTCATGTGACCAGCTTCTAAGCAAACAGGCTAAGTTTACAAACTTGCTACCAACATTTATTGGTTTTAATATGCTTATTTTCCTATTGAGTTAAGGCTAGCAAGCAAAGTTGTAATAGTGGTCATGGATAGCACATAAACTGGGTCTAAATATTTTTATCTTTTTTGTTACGACTGACGTATTTTCTTGGAAGCGAAAAAATGAAGCGTTTTTTTGTGCATCTAAGGGTGGAGAGAGACCATATCTCATTCAAAAACATCGATTCTATGGCATTTAGCCTGAAATGAGCATAACAATCAGTATCATCGTCTTGCCTGAGCGAATAGGTAAACCTAAAGCTTAAACTGTGACCTGGGAAGCTGTTTTCCTTTCCTTTAGAACTAGTCGATGCCACTGACGTGAAGGCTTTGGATGGAATGTTTGTTTAGTCTGTATATTGTATGATCTCAAGAAGCACCAGTATATAATTATACTCGCAATGAAAATTTTTATTACCAGTAATCCATCGACCAGTTGCGAGACATACCCATTGAAAGACTCCTTCCCTGAATTCTTCGCCAACGTGATAATCTGTCGAGTTGACCTCACAATACGGCTCTGTAAAATGAGGGATGTGCTTCGTTCACTGGCAAGTAATTAAATCGCCACATGCCAGCCTTCGTCTTTTTATAAATTGCACGTATCATTGAGAAATGGTTGTTGCAAATAGTACTAATCATGTCAACTATTTCGTATTTTATGATGTATTTTGGAAAAGTGCTGCGCATACTTGCGGTCTTGAGCCTCGAAAAAAGGATAAGTTCGAGAATGAGACACGCTGAGACAAAGTACGCTTTCTAGAAGAACTAAATGCATGTAGAACTAGCACCCGCAAATATTTCTGCGCATTTATAAATACAGCGGGCCGGATCAAATATTTCAATTTCTCATAAAGATATCACTTTCTTCACTTAAGCGCCATCATTTGCGTTAACCTGAGTACTTCTGAATTCAACTAATCTGTGTATTTCAAAAAGAATGAAACTCTTTAATGTGAATAAAAATCTTTGCACATTTTACGACCGGTCAAATCACATTTTACATTAGCCATGTCGCATACGACACCGCTTAGGTCATATTTTACTATCGGTCGGGTTGAAGAACAGATCAGTAGTAAACGATTTCCACAAATAGTCGGATCACCAGCGAATGCTTCGTTGGTGGGCATTTTGCTATTATGATGAATTATAAATGGACCGATAGGGATAGTTTTAGTAAATACGAGCAACAAACTGGCAGAAACAAGGAGCCAGGTGAAAGGTCATACAGAATTTTCATAAAAATACACGATAAATAAAAGCAGAAGTATTGGGATAGATGAATAATGCCGCAACCATTCAGTTAGCTGCCTAAATTCATTATTGTTCAACAAAAAACAATTTTTGGCGATGCAGTGAGTGAATGACATTGCAATCACCTCAGTTGGGACACAGCATAACTTCAACCACCGAAAACGGCGCATAAAATTCACGATTGTTCAGTTTCATTAACGATGCCCAGAAGCGCTAAAATTTACATTAGTGTGCTCATGTGGGTTCGCTCCATCTTTCTTTACGGTTTCTTTCTTCTTTTTTTGCAAACATGGAATGTGGTCAGTAGTAACGAAAAAAGGATATTACCTTGTTCGTATTTGATTCGCTTCGAATCGCTTTCACAACTAAACCAGAATCCGTCTATTGTTTCGTTGCTTCCCACGAAGATCACTTTCTTCCCACCTCTATCGCTTGATGTGCACCCAATAAACGCTGCCTCCTCGCTGAAGAATTTTTAATTTCAATGTAAACACTCACATTTATTTATTAAACAAAAAGCAACGCTCCAGGAAATATAAATCTTCCAATCCTCTGAAAATTTTCACGCTTCATCTCAAATAACGGCTCCACTGGAGCCTCACTCTCAAGTTAGGAGAAGATTTAATAGAACTGATTTTGCACTCATAACTACCTCATCATTTTCAACTCATCTAAAACATCTCAAATTTTACGCTTCCAGTCTCAAATCAAAAAAATTAGGAGAAAATGGTCACGCTTGCTCACGATGTGTTTAGAGATTCCTTTAATAAACTAATAGAATAAAATAATAGAAGAAAACTAATTGTATATAACACGAAAAAAATAAGCCATCTGATTTTGCGCTTAGCAAGCGGAAGTCTTGAAGTTACTTGATTGTGATAATCCACTCATATCCACTCACAGCCAAGTGACACACTTGAACACTAAAGGAAAACATTGTTCACAATCTATTAACGAATATATCGCAAGGTTGACTGAGTGTTGTAATATGTTTACATTCTAAGTTCCCAAAATTTTGCCGTTTTCGTTTTCAGATGCTTCGATATCAGTCTGAAAAAGCATAGCACAAAGTCAGTGCCAGGAAAAATTCGGTGAAGAAAGCGGTTTCACATTTTCTCATTCCTTTTTAATCCTCCACTTGCACAAGGATCGACAGACTGCACAGAAATAGGCGAATGCATTGTAGGGGTGACACAAATGGAGAAGTGAGTGCTAATGGTTCATGCGGCAAAGATGAATTGTTATATGTAGTGAAAATGACTTTTATTATAATGGAAAGTGTGGATTTTTGCTCTAATGGAAAATGAGGAACGGCCAACAGCCAAAAACTGGATGTATTGGGATGAACGGGCTCGACAAGTCGAATCTTTTCGAACGGGGGCATTATAACCTCAATGACGCACCCATCATATCCGTTGCATTCGTAATTCCATGTTTCATCATCGAGCCATTTTTCTCCGTTTGCTTTACATCCACCATACCAATCGCGACAATCACAGTTTGCTGTAATTTTATTTTAATGTAAGTTTGCGCTGGTGATTTAGCTATCGAACTTCAGATGTAAATAGAAGTTTCGGTCGATTTTCATTGATGAAGATTTGCCTCCTAGTTTCACAACTTCTTTAATCGCTACTCAAATTCGCTTTTAATTTTATGCCCTCAACATGCGATACAACGGTATTTTTGAAATGCATACGGCTAAATTTCGGTGACAATAGTCTACTTCGACTCAACTGCCGAACGAACAAAAAATTTAATTGCTTACATGGCAAATGCGAGCAAGTATTCAAGGTTAGCATATGCCACAGTAGAAAACTCGAGCTCTTCTTTCCAAAACCATCCACGGCTCAATAAAAATTCCTATCGGCAACAAAAAAAGAGCTGACAAGAGAAAACAGTTCCCATATTCTCCTTGCGAAGTCCTCATACCACGTAAACATTCCTAAATGATTGCAGAATAAAACATTTAAACTCCCACTTTGTCCCTTATGAATAATTGAGATGATCAGTGATATGTTTCACTCAACGAAAGTAATGGATACCTGGAGTGACCTCGATGCCTGTTGCTGAAGTTTCTATAATGTGATAAGATATGAAGAATAGCAACCAAAATGAATTTATAAGCAACGCCATATAATCCTGAAAGAAATTAACCGTTTTGTGGAATAATTATTACGTTCGAGAACCATCGAACGAAAATATTCAATTAGAAGAGTGCAAACGGTGTTTTACCTTATCAATTTCCTCAGTGAAAAAAAAATTAAAATCTGTCAGTGAGGAAGCAAAGTTAAGGATTTAGCATAGTGGTTAAGTAACAAAACGACGAGTGCAACGCATATACTCCTCATTCTGCTAGGCAAATTGTCAATCAAGTATCTGGTGGATGGACTCGCATAGCGAGGGCTCAAAGGATGTTTTGTGCTGCCTTGCTGTACAATGTGGTTGCTCAAGTTAGTGGAAGATTTTGACGACTTAAAATGGTCGTTTCTCATGGATCCTGGGGCACTACTTAGGAGAAAACTCCACTCCGGCGAAATTATATTGCACTCACGGTACACTTTCTTTGGAATGCTGTAAGCACCTACTAAAAATGTATTTTTGATCGTTAGTTAATGAAATTTTCCCATATAAACAAAATTTAGGGTTTACATAGTGGACATTTCGGTGAGAAAGTCGAAGAAATTTTGAAAAAATGCGCATATTAATATAATTCAGCAGCAAATCTTGCAAAAAGTTGCAACAACAGCCGCAGTGCCAGCATATCCACCTCTCGGTGACCGAATCCATTGTCGAATTCCCAACTAAAATGAAATTTTGGCGACACTCTAGCAATTAATTCTAGCAATTCATGTACGAGGAAAAGTCATCATTCTTTCAACAAAAGGGAAGGACCCCAGATTACTTCAGAGTGCATCTCTTTCCGTTGGTCATTACGATTGCAAACCAATTATATTAGAAATTTGCTTGACGTAAAGAAATATCCAAAGGTGCGCTGAATTCGTTTCTGACTGAAGAAGTGTTCTTTCCCAGATCAAAGTATTGTAGCATCAAAGGAATTTCCGATTACTTCAACCTGTTAGCCGAGGTGCATAAATCTCCAATCCTTTATGAAAAAAAGAAGAAACTTGATAACAAGTTCTACTAGAAACAGGGAAAGTTTTTCCATACTTCAGCATTACATTTTCCGAAACACGCATAGGTAACTGTCTTATAATTTCCCATTGTCGGCGTTTCGCTGAACAAGAAATGTAACCCTCCATACCTTGGGATCTGTTGGACAGAAAGGACAGGTCCCATGGAAATCCCGGTAGCCAAAGATCACCTCATCAGTTGGCATATACATGAAGTTAATACTTCTAAGGTCGTTATCGAAGTAAATTTTTCTCCACTCCAAATTAGACAACCTCATATCAGTAACCTACCAACAGCTGAAGCTCGCTTGAAACTCTTGCCGAATTTGCGTGTCTGCTGCAGGAATTTGACGTGCCAACACGCGTCTGTGTGTACACAGTAATAGAAGTTTCAGAAAAGATTTTGAAGGGTGAACAAGAGCTCAAATGGTTTGCGAATTTTTGCAAATGCTTGAATGAAATCGCACATTTGCTATGATTTGAGGAGACGCCCCCAGCGAAATATTAATGAACTTTCAGCTCTCTATTAGTAATCTATCTTTTCATTCGGCTTTCTTCACATAAAAGTTTGTTTAAATACGACAACGACTGTTTTATTTAATATTATTAGGGAAGCCTTCTATTATTCCTATCGGGAGCAAAATATAGAAAGGGATGGAGTTTCCTCTACTCAAGGATTTTGTACGCAAACAATATCATGTTCGTCATAAATACCAAATCATTTAAAATTGATAAAGAGTGCTAGATGCAAGCATTCACAATATACAGTTCAAAAATCTATCAGTCATGAACAAAACAAATCCAAACTCAAATGATCAGCGCAGCAAAGGAAGCAAAGAGTCAGCAATGAATACGCCAATTTCCATGAATTTATCAATGAAATATACGGAAAATACATGGGCTGACCTTTTGAAAATAAAAAATATCACCTGAACAGGAAGAGATAGACGATAAAAAGATATTAATGTTCAAACAAGTGAAAGAGTTGAGCAATAAACGAACGGCTTGTTGTGCTGGAGATTATATTGCGAAGATCCGCTCTGCAGCAGTGATCATTCGAGAACCGGCCAGCCCTTCCATACCCGACTCCAAGTTCATGGGCGCTCGTCATTAAAAACAAGTTTTCCGATGAGGATTCTCACCGCAAATTTTTCTTTGTGATTGATCCGTTTGCAATATCCCTAAGTATTTCTTTGAAAGAAAGATGCAAAATCATACAAGTAAACCACGATCACTAAACCGTTGAATAAAATGAAAGCGAAAATCATTCTTGCAGTACTTATAGTTGTGACTCCTAAAGCAGACCCCACGTAAATAAATATTGTGCTCAAAAAAATGGAAAATGCAATAGGGAAGAAATTGTTCAACAACTGATGTCCGAGGTCAGCGTTTTTTTCATATAAAACATTGGCTGCAGGTTTCTGTTTTGCTGGAATTTCAGCTTGTTATGTAGAGGCTGAGGCTTGCACTCTGCTACTCTTTGTTCCACAGTATACTTAGAGAAACAGAAAAATTGTTTTTTGACAATTTTTGTGTTCCCTTATTTTGCAAAATAAAGAAAAAGAAAAACACAAGACAAAACAAAACAAAAGTAATGCATGTAATCCCAGTGATCAAAACTCGACGTCAATTAAATATAATCTCATAGATTTTTTTCTGAGATCAAAACGTTTTAGATGATTTACAAATGCAAAAAAAAAAAAAAAAAACTAGACGCTGAGACAACGTCAATAGGGAGTTTATTTCATATTCTAATGGTCCGGGAGGGAAAGAATTATGAACTGAATTTAATGTTGTGACAAATTATGTCGATTAAAATAAGCAAATATTGAATCAAATTCAATATCAGAGAAACGACCAACAATTCTAAAGCCCAATATAAGGCATAACTCAAGGCGTCGATATTCAAGCGATTTTAGACCGCTTGAATATCGACATACAGTATTCGTACAATGCCCAAAGCTTCCGTCGCAGTCACATGGGGATAGAATTACGAAAAACGGCTCATCTGCGCCTCAATTGATCAACTGCTTCCCCGGAAATTTGCAGGGTTTTGGGCGTTTAACATACACGGTGAAACAAAGGAAGCTTTTCATACCATCACGGAGCTCCTCGGATACCTTGGCTAAATCGTTTTCGAGAGCTTCTTCGAGAACCAAAGCCAAACACGAACGGTCCTGCTTCGTTCTCGCCGGCAGCTAGCTATCGTATTTGCTCTGCGCTGTGCATTTTCTTCCACTGCGAACCGTCTTACGCAGTGGCTGACATGCTGACATGAAGCTTCTGTCGCATTTCTCTCAAGGTTGAGAGTGCGAGTAGTGCTCAGCATTGAAATATCTCCACATTGCTATTTCATTCAGTAGAACGAAAGTTTACACCATCATAGCACAGTAAATTAGAGTGCGGAATAGAACTCCAGCCGCCTACTCGACGAACTGCCCAACACCCTCTGCACTAAATACTTACTGCGCCACTGCATTGCCATCCATACTAATAAGAGAGTAGAGAGCAATACAACGGTGTTTATTTACCACAAACGCCCGCTGGCTTCTACTTGTTAGTCCTCTCCCTCTATTCCCTCTTGTCTCTCAAATTGATTCAAGGTTAGATATTGCGACTGGCTACCTTCAACGTCACCCGTCCGCTCACTCGCGACTGCTCTTACCATAAGTCAGCACGAAAGCAAAATGCCCAAATGGGGCAACAAAAACGGTAAGTTAGGCCTCAAAAACTGACTTCCAAAGGAGCATTGATGATCATCAGACGGTGGCAACAGTTGCTTAGCATTCGATCTAAAGTACTCTTCCAAGCAATAAATATCTAGAAATCCGACTTCCTCACACCACATTCTTCAAAATTACTTTCATCAGGAATGTAGATTGAGGTCAGGTGACTTCCTCCTAAGCTATTTCCACCACCTGATGTACCCACTATTGCCAAAACGCTGCAGCCGGCAGAGTGCATATGAATATTTATACCTCCTTTCGATGGATCAGTTCGTATGGCTAACTTCTTCCACAAAGTTTTTCACAAGTTTCTAAGATGTGCTCCGCATTTCTTGGTTCCCATGCCCTCACATCGCTATCATTCATTTACTGTGTCACCATGTTAACCTGACACCCACATGCAGAAATTCCACCCGGTTTCGCTTTTATGAACAAATTTCAACTGACAGCACTACAACTTCTATGTTACGAATCCGTGATGTTCCCATAAGCTGTAACCAGTGAATGAAAAGACTGCGCCTAAACCAGATCAGCATTGCCGACCCCTTCCGTGCTTCGAAACCCCTCACGAATTGATTTGCAAGTGAAATGCAGATCAACGCTTAGTCTAACCCGACGCAATGCATCAAAATGAGCATTTTTGATTGGATGGAATAGACAGGCAGATAAACATTTCATTTGCAAAACGATGATGGTTTATTGTGACGGAATAAAGGAAACGAATGCGAATGCACCCAACGATTCAATAAACTGCAAATAATAACGATAATAAATTAACGAGATGGAACACAACGCCGGAGCCATCAACGACAACTGCTTCCTCTGATTTGAAAATTCGGTTACAACAAATGAAGAACCATATCGACCATATCCTGCACCGCGCATAAATCCAATTGTCCTCTCTCCTTTGCCCTCCCCCCGACCCTCCCGGTACATTCCCTCTTAGTTCCACCCTACCACCACTAATTCAAGCTGCAGTTTATCAAAAGCATAAAAGCTGAGACTGCATCAATGAACTCAAGATGGGATCTCACGACGGCACACATATAAGAGTCGAAACAGGAATACTGTATAGAACAATTCGAACATATAGTTCACCATAAACACAACGCTCTTGCTAATACTCAATAGAAGCTGTATCAATATCATTCCTGAATGCAACCAACCCTCAACTATACGTCAAAGATGCAAGATGAAGATAGCAAGCATCTTTTACCTAATAAAATGCAACTGCGCCACTTATCACAACACCTCACAAACGACTGCCCAATCACTCATACGACCACAAATTTAACTACCAAAGATAGAGAAAATAATGAATGAAACAAGCTGGCGCAGCGCTTATTCACAGCCACACTCGTTTGGGAAAACAGCCCACAGCAGTTCATCACAAATCGCAACTTTGCACAATGGAAATTTACATCGCATATGACCCACCAGCCGGGTACATTGGTGCACCGTATACACCTGGAGCAGGTGAACCACCATAAGAACCACCTGGTGTTGCATAAGCGTTCGGCATCTGAGGTACCGCTCCCATCGGCGCCGCTCCGCCGAACGTCAGCATCAACTGCGGTTCCACTGCAAGTATCCAAATGATCATATTACCATAATATTTATGCTACTTCAGCATATGAACCTCGCTGCCGATGCTCGGTGAAACCGTCCGCTTATCAAGCGTCCTCGGTAAGCTTGTGGTGCAAAGGCATATTAAGAACGCGATTCGTACCCGCACTACATTTATGCAAAACATCTTATTATGTCAAATCACAGGAAATTTGGTAGGTACCACTTGAAAACGCCTATCGCTATTAACTGCAACCCCACGGGAATAAATCCTATCGATTGGGTAAAAAAAGACAAAACAGTGCGACGTGGATACTAAAATTTAGAAATACGAAACCCAACTGAAAATTTTCAACAGTAGTTCCCACCCTTCTACTTGCGCGACTCTCACTTTCTTACTACAATCGAATTTCTGCTTTATGATTGGGCAGGACTAACACTTCGAAAAATCAAATCTCGTATGCATTTTAAGGCGTTAATCGTTATTGAATCAATACACTTGAGCATATTTTCTCTCTAATGCTACCCAAACACGAGTCGTCCATATAATTCCAATTTTCCGAGAACTAAATTCGAAGTTATATACCAAACAAAAACGGGAAAAAACTGAAATTCTACATTAAAAGAAAATGCAAAATGTAGAATTTTTAGCCCTTTCTATACTCAGGCCACTCAAATGTAGTCACTCGCCGAGTCAGTCATCACCGATGAGTGATAAACTTTTAGTAAACTGAGATTGGATGGTCCAATGTGTGACTCAAGTGTTCTTTTAGCGACCCTCACAAAACACATTAAAACTTACTCATTCCTCCGTTGTGTTGTTGCTTTTCACGTACCTCCTCTTTCCGTTCGGCTTCGGCACGTTCAAGTTTCTCGATCTTAAATTTCAAACATCAAACAGTTATCATTTTATTGAATTTTCCTAGTCCCTTGATCTACTTTTAAGCACACACATTTTTTGGAAAAAACATGGTGACATAGCTCCAAATCAAAAAATTTCTTGAACTGGACGAAAAAGAAGGTTGAAGGTCAAACAACAACTAGTGAATGGATTTATTATTCCTCGAAGTGTTCCTATTTTCGCTAATTTAGTAAAAAATCCAGCAGAAGAAATACGATTCGAGTCTGAGACAGTCTCCCTAATCCCTCCCCCTCCCTCCATCCTTCCTTTCTCTACCAATCAACAATCGGTGACGCCAAAGGCAGAACCTATTATCAAAGATAGTCAATAAAAATAATAAGAATCACAAACCCTCGTTTGGTATTCGCGCATCACTTGGATTATATATGGCATAGCGAAATCCATGATCTTATGCTTCCAAGCCAATTCCAAAATAACATCTGGATGCAACAGGTCATACATCTGGTATAGAGATGCCGCGAAACAATCGTAGAGCTTATTATCCAAGAAATACGCCAATAACTCTTCCGCAATTTCCGGTTGACGCGACTCCGCCGCATATTCCATTGCATCCTTAACAGTTAACTCTAATTTAGAGTGCCGATGTTCCCCATCAAGAGAAGAACGCTTACATAGTCACTCAATATTACATATAACATTCAGATCATATTTCCGACTGACCAATTAAGGTGACCTCAAATTGTTTGCGAAAAATGAAAGCGGTTCCACTGGTTGTTCTATATAATCTGTGAGCACCTTCTACGCAATCAAAGATAAAGAAAAAAATGTTAGATATGTACTTTATAGAGCTTGTCCTTCTTGCACAGCTCAACACTCTGCTTCCATCGATTGTTACCCTTGAAGAGATAAGCAGAGATTCGTCTAAACTCGAGCAGTTCATGCTTTTCAAGTTGTTGGGCAAGTGCGATGTTGTCAAAATTGTCGTATGCATCAATCGAGGCACGCAGTCCCGTATAATCCTCCTCGTCAATCAACATCTGATTGAGTGCCTCATTCAGCGATTTATTATTTTGTGTCTGCACCTGCCGCAGGTATGGCTTTACAAGTGGTAGTTGATTCACTGAAAATGTTAACATAATGTAATTTATTTCAGGTGTTTTAATGATAGCTGAATTCTGCATAGGAAACCTCATCGTTTCGCGTTCCCTAGCTAACGAAGTCAAAGCTATCTAGGAAGAGTGGCTTCTTTACAGCATAGCAAATATCCAACAAAAAGTTACAACATCCAATTAGTGAACAACATAACCTACTTCACAAACAACAAGACTTCATAAAAATTTGACTGAAAATATTACAGACAAAAATTTGTGGAAACGAAATAACATTTTGGAAAAATAAGGAACAAAAGAAAGAAATGGAGATAAGAAAGAACGCACATTTCGCGAAAAAGGCGACCGTTCTCGAGTGGTCGAGTCGTGGTGTCAGCACAATAAGGAGGTCATTCAACAATAATGGCTTATAGTCCAAATAGAACTGCATTGCTTTATAATACAGCTCAATATTCGCCACCTAAACACCATAAATCAATCAGCCGTTCATTCCATCGCGTACACAACAACCGCAGTCATAAATCATCAAACAATGAATCGAACATAAATCAGCTTTAATGAATTCCAACAATTTCTTAAAACAATGGTGGACGACATCAACGCTTCATTGGCAGCGTGAGTAATTAAAACTGCTCCCGGAAATGTCGTATTACTCAATTGCGGATATGAAACTTATTAAACGATTGGAAAGGGGCACAAAAAGCAAAACTTATGGACATCCTGCTCATTGCAAATACTAATGAAAGTTGCTTAAAGACAACCGGTACAAATGGTTTCATATATACAGATATTCCACAGTCCAAACATCTGTGCAACTTCTACATTTCATACATCCACGCACTCATCTGCAGCTTTAGTGCCACCTATATACCTTTGATTTTCACAGATGAATGCCCTTCAGTCGATTTTTGCATGAATAAAAGAGATAGCAAGAGAAAGAAATAACTCAGATTTACAGAGAAGTAAGGAAGTAAAGTATAAATGATAACCTTGGTGATGATCTCCTTGAAATGTTGCTCCCTCCACGCCTCTGTAGGATGCTGCATCATAGTTTGGACGGCATTATCATATTCCTCGTATTTATCGTAGAGGAATACCAACTCGGCCCATAAATGAGCATGTTCCGCAGCTCTTAATACCTATGAAGAGCAAACCTTTTTTTACATCAGCTTCATCGTACTACAAATGCAACAGGCACTTTGTTACCTGAGACGTCAACCAAACCAGAATAACGCAAATCGAAGCTACAGCAATGCAGTTCTGTCAGCCTTATGATTGTGACCACTAATATCTACCTTCCCTCTCTCCCCCTCAGACAAACGGCGATTCATACATGCCGCACTGTACATATCTGTTTTCCATCGACCAACATTTCAGCACCTAAGAAGTAAATGTTGCTGGAGCACATATTACCAAGATCCGTTCATCCTTTGAATGGATTCATTTATTTAAAAATAGTGAAATAAATCTAACCTTAGGAATGTTGACACGACTCCAGAATAGCTCCAGATGTTCCCTCATCTTCTCGGGTTTGTACTTGCTATAGAGAATGGCGAGTTCAGTGAACATGCCCATGTGGGCTCTCTCGAGCCCAAGCGCAGCCTCAAGAAGCCCTATGAGCTCCTCGAAATAGCCTCGTTCCTAGAAAATTTAAATATATCGATCTTTGCTAGAAACCCATTAAACCAATCAACAATATCCGCACTAAAAGTAGAAGGAAATATCGCTCAACACTCACATAATGCAAAACTAAAATACTCCCACGAATTACGGTATATTATCGGAAATGCTCACAAGCACTAATAGAACTAGGGCCTGCTTGGTTTTAGAAATTCATATAGACAGGGAAGCAACGTTCGCTAACTGCTCGCAATTATCTTCAACTCAAGACTGCAAAGGAAAACAGGAGAGTTTGGATAAACACTGAAAAAAATTTTTAGAATGAGAAAGCTCATAATTGACACGCTTTTCAAGCTGCATAGCTCTTGGTGATAAGGCAAAATTTGGAAAACTCCACAACTCTATAGCGACTTCCGCGAAGTGAATATCATTTTCAAGCAGCTCAAGAACCAAAGGTACTATAATTTATTGCCAATCCGGGCATACCCACCTTACACAAAAGAACGCAAACAACAAACTTGATAATAGTTGTTCAACTCTTCAAGTTCGTCAGCATGCACGACAATATGCAGACCACACATCTGTGCCAGTCTGAATTCCTCGTTGTCGACACAAGCGAAGCATACCTTAACACAGCAAACTCAGGAAGGCGACCATCTTTGATACTTTATTAAAACATCATCGCATTTATCAATAACCGCCTCCTCTCACAGCAGAGAGGCATCACTTGCATGGCTTCGTTAAGTAACAATAGTCGCGTAGACTGAAACATTCAGACAATCCTTCATTCCTTACTCCTTTCTAATTTCAAGTATCACCACAACAGAAACCAAACAAACCCAACAGGCGCTAGCCAGGGCTTGTGCAACTCGCCATAATCATACAGCATCATATGCAAAATTCTTGCTCGACTATCTCTAACATCTTTGTTGACATCGCAAATGTAAATGAAAAGTTATATCAAAATTAACTGCAACAAATCCCTCTTCCCATGCATACTATCAATCATCTCAACACAACAACAGCAAGGTACCTGCTTCCACGTTTTGGTGGAGTTTGCCTTGCGGGCCGCATCAACAGCGCCCTGATATTCGCCAAGACGCACCAATGTTACCGACAATTTCGCAAAATTCGAGATATTATTGAAGAGGATCTTTGCCGCCTCGAACATCTCGTTATCGAAACAACGATCGCCTATCTGCAAGTCACATATTCGATGATGCACGAAACCCAACATTTCGCAGCAACCTCATTCGAGCATAGTAGGAACATTCGGTTTTTCTACTACTCTTACTTATCACTGCCCTTCGTTCAAGAATTTAGAAAAGGCTTGAATGTATGTGCCTTTTGAAAAGGCGTAATAGAAAGATCTGTTTAACGAATAAGACTCAAAGAAGGCTGATTACATACTCATTAATCCCCATCTGCTTGGAGAAGGATTGAAAGAAGTGCGTAATTTCCAGGTTACCTTGCCTTCTGCATCAAATAATGCAGAAGACAAGTCAATAACACCCCAGAATCTATAACAATACACATTTCCTACTTTTGTCCTTAATTTAACAAAAAACTGGCCGCTAATTCTCGAAATATTTTAAGAGGAATAGGAGTTTCCTCCCACCTTTATTTTATGTCTTCGGGAGAACATTTCGCCGGTACTCTAGTGACTAGACGTAAAGCGCTACTTATATTCGCCAAAATAACAAAAGTTATACCCAGTAACCACTACGCTAATTAAATCATCAATATTGAAATTAGATCTTGCACGGGTCATTTCATCTCCATCCTTTCCGCTCAAACCATGAATCTTTATATTCTGCAAAAGAGGCACAACCTGCTTTCCAGGTGAAATAAGAAATCAGGAAGGACATAAATGACCTGTTGAATTTGAGCATGATTTGGTCCTGAGATGAATTCTTCCAAGTCTGCGAGACGATTCGTTTTCGCATACGCATACACCAGCTCAGTTTCAATATATGACTCCCTCGACTTCTTGCGTGCCATTTGCAAATACC
The DNA here is from genome assembly GCA_006503575.1 of Baylisascaris schroederi. Taxonomy (NCBI): domain Eukaryota; kingdom Metazoa; phylum Nematoda; class Chromadorea; order Rhabditida; family Ascarididae; genus Baylisascaris; species Baylisascaris schroederi. Next base: position 292,450 of record QEWY01003431.1, read on the forward strand.
TCACAAGATCTTCCCAACTATCTGAAACATTCTCGTATTTGAAGTCACTTATAATTCCTCACTAAGTCACTCGTAATGCCCTATTACCCCTAAAAAAACACCAAAACGACCAATTCACTTCCTTCTTCCTTTTCCTCTCCAATTTTGAAAGAAACCAGCAGCAGAAGAAAATTAAAGCGAAGCACAACAATCAAGGACGATATGTACGTATACGACATCAGTAGTTAACACCAAGTTCCAACGTCTCAAATTAGTGCAACCTTCCCTCCTCCTCCCTCCCACCCCCCCCCCCCCCCCCCCCCCCCCCCCCCCATCACAAAGCATCAACAAGCCTTCCATTTCCCCAACTCCCTTTGAAAATCTTCACAAACTTACTTGTTTCCGAGCATTTGCTAACGACTTCCATGTATGCAGTGGGATCGTCGGCCTTGATGAATGAGTCTACTGCTTCCTTCACCAAACCCTCCTTGAGCTGCGCTTTGGCCAGGGATGCCCATACACCTGGTTCATTGCAGCGCTCGGCGAACTCATACGCACGATCCAAGTTCGACACGTTGTCAATCAGCACCTAAGTAAGTTAAATCCATTTTGAGAATTATTTTTATTCAACATAAAAAACGTTATACAATACTGCGCACCTAGCGGAAAACTTTGAAGTGTTGTGAAGAAGAAAGTCGATTTTTCAATTTTAAGTTCACTAGAAACCCTCTTATGTCACTCTTTATCCTTTCCTTTCGAAAATCCCATCACATCTCTTTCAAAAGCGAACTGAATGTAATTGAGGGAAAATTTTCAAAGTTTCCGACATGCGATCTTTGTTTTCGAACCTCGATCTTTTGGAACTTTGGCATTATCGAGGATTTTGTCGTAAAATACGTACTCCAAGAAAAAAGTCCCCTCCTCCCACAATACAATTATTGTAGACGCGCACCAAGGCAAACCTGCTTTCCGCTACATATCACTAAGAAATAATAAACATAAAAAACTCTGATCGTTGATCAGGGTCGACCTGATCATAACACACTGAATGCTTATTCGTCATTAGAGTTTTAGCAGAGATATCGTTTTCACTCTGTGAGGGATTCGACCACAATACATTAGAAGTACAATAGTGAGGTCATTTTAGAGCTTCCCTTAACTATGTGATGTGACCCAATTGCTTTTTGGCTGTGATCGCACCTTTTACACAATCTCTTGTCAATTTCAAAATAGAATCGACAAGATGATAAGCAATTAGATGTTCGAAAAGAATAGATTAAGCACCACATCGAAACAGCACAAACCAATTTAGCTTACCTTTTGCCAAGAAACCTAATTCAGTTAGTTGCTCGAGTAAGCTTAAAACCTATGACTTTTGAGCGAACGCCTGGAAGCAGCATTTAACTGCAAACCTTCTGATGATAGCTTCTAACTCAATCTTTAAATGCAGTACTCACGCAACATTTTAGTCACTCCAGCTCAACCTTTGAGCTATAGCACTCTCGCAAGGTGTAAGTCACTCTAGCTCAATACCTCAGCTGCAGTACTCACGCAAAGTGTTAGTCATTTTAGTTTAATCCTGTAACTGCAGCACATATGCAACACCTTACTCACTGTAACTCAATTATCTAAGCTGCAATAGTTTCGCAATATCTCAGTCATTTCATCGAAGAAAGAAGCAATCCAGTTGCATACATTGATAGCTGCTGTGTTGACGTCGAATTTTTTGAAAATAGCGAATGCCTCTTCATAGAGTTCATTCGAGATGGCAATGTTCGCAATGTCAGGTGCATCGTAGTTGTCCAGCTTCTGAATGTACTCCATCACTCGTGTGCGATCCGCTTTAATTGCCGTCAAAATGAGCAGATTCTGCAGGTTCCTTCAATAATGAAACAGCTGAGTCCTTGCTATAACCACATCGCTGATACAACGCCGATACAGAACGATCAAAGCTCAACATGGAATGATCAAAGCTCCATATGGAATGATCAAGGTCCGATACGAAATGATCGAGGTGATCAACCCATCCACTCGAATTCGGAAATTTATCGATATTTAATAATATGCTAAAAAGAACATGGCAAAACTCTATAAAACCGAGAAGACGATGGAATGACAAATAAGGTTCAAAATTTGCCGTCGACTTCAGCACTCTGGCTCAATGCAAATTTCGAACCGTGTAAGATACAAGAACAGATCTAAACTTGCCACGGCCAATGGTCAGATACTGTAAATGCAATGGCTCCGACGAGCACAGGTAAGATTTAGCCCAGATGAAAACCCAATGATCACAGCCGACGCCCCATACCTTGCCAAAAAAAAAAGCGTAAGGCCTAACCTGTGCTCAGCGAAAGCTGAATTATCAAGAACGATCTTCTCGAGCAACTCAATAAGCTCATTTGGCAGATCAGCGGCCATGAAAGCTTTTACCGTCGTTGAAATATCCTCGGGATCTTGTGTCTCCGATAACGCTGTTTGCACCACCTTAACAACGGAAAACTTCGTCTTGAATTCTAACAAAAGAAGTCACCACGTTAAAAGGGAATAACCACAACGACACAGCTACACAATTTTTTTCCAGGTGGCTAGTAAACGGTGCAATAAGTTGAAGTAACCGCAAAAACCAACTTAATAAACAAATCGTGAAAATGACTTTGTTATAGATTTTACACCAGCTTGAACATTATAGTATGATCGACTGTCAAAATTGACCGCATCAATCTAACAAATAACCTACGGCAGTGATAACATCTATCACAGAAAAGAATATAAAGAAGAAAAAAAACGAAGCCTCCACTCCTGCTGGCGCACTTCTATCAAAACTCACAAACAATAGCTACCTGGTCGATGAGTTGACGCCTGTGTTGATTGTCCTCAGTAAGCACTTGGGCCCATAATGTAAAATCACGTCTTTTCACCAAATAGCGTGCCAAATTCTTGAATAGGGAGTTCTCGTTGCATACCTGCAAAGCATAAACTATTTAAACATCAAGCACAACTTATCTCGCACTAAAAGGTGCAGCGAAGACAGTAAGTGTTGAAAATCGCTGTTGAAAATACGATAAAAAACCATCTGGAATGAACAAAAACAGGAAATGACCATTAACCGATGCTTTGTTTTATTATATTCATAACATACACGATAACCTATAATACCACAATAAAATACATATGGCTGCATTTTCGATGAGGGCGAGGATGCCCCATCCTACATCATGATCGTATAAAAGCTAGGATACTGGGAGGGGACAACTCATTAATGTTATGAAGTGAATCATTTCTGCTTCGCTTCTTCTGAACACATTTTTCAAACACCCGTAATACTTAGGCAACCTACATTGACGAGTTCAGCATCGCATTGCCCACGTTCATAGGCGAGGTAGGCGAAATGAGGATCCCTCTTTTCGCAATATTTGCCCACCACTCGCGAATCATAGTACGGATTCTCCTTGAGGAAACGCTCTGGATTATTGTTCGCATCGATGTAAATCTTTGCTAATGCATTATGCGTCGCTGCATCGGTGGCGCCCTCTTGTACGCGCATTTCCAACCATGGCGCCAACAGTTTCAGCCTGCAATATATAGTCGGCCACAATCAACATTACTAAGTAATTGGTACCAAACCGTATTCAATATGACAGTGTCGCTTGCCCTGAACGACATGCAGAATAACAAAGCACACCCTCTCTCCCTCCGACTGCATCACTTGCAGCTTTCCTTTCACCCTTATTTTATCACCCTAAAGGTACGGCCTCAACAAGTTCGCCTAAAATGTGCCGTCAGCAATCGAATCCCAATCAGGCTGAAAAAAAAAGAAAATCAGGAGACCGAACTATAAAAAGAAAGCTTAAAAAGTTGAATTCTAAAGCTACAATCCCCGGTGAATAAATACATGCAAGGGTCCCGAAAATTTGGCGGATAAAGTCGGTACTTGCCTATTTCAATCAACGAGTGGAAATCATGAACCACCTGCAGAACGCTTACATGTAAAATGTTGCATCGTGTTCCGGCAAGACATACTCTGCCTTCAACGCAGAACGCTAAACGTGCTATATTCCAGTTATTTTAGATATTTGATTAATTCTACTTACATGTGCTTATTAACACACCGATATTAGCTCTCGAATTTCCTATAAACAGAAATAAAAGAGAACGGAAATGGCCACCGCATCTGAAGAGTGCATTACTTCGATTCTTATAAATAGCAAGTGTTAACGCTATCATCCCAAAATTCTATATCTGGACATTGCAATTTAAGATTCATTACTAATACGATATGACAACTTATCTTTTAATAGGCATTGCCCCTTAACAAGCCCACTTCATCACTTATAAAGGATCTCTCAAAATTAGGAACTGTTTAAACAGATAGCTTAGAGAAAAGAGGATACTCGGAAACATGTAAACGATTCTTTTTCTATAGCAAATATTCGAGAACTGGAAAACATTTAAAATAAAACTAGTTGCACACCTATTTCTTTTCTCGACCTCTTCGACCAGTTCATCGATATCAAACTTGCCACGTGTATTGATGATCAGCTGCTTAATGGCATCTTCTGAGCAGTCAACATCCAAAAGGCCGCCCACCACAATTGGCAAACGAGCCGGATTTACCTGTAATGTGGCACATTCACGTAGACTTTATCCACAACAACGTAGACCGTTTCGAACTTAAAAAACCTAATAAAATGCAGATGTTGTCGTTAAATCCACTCAGCTAAACACTGCAAAGCTTCTCGCATCGTAAACTGTACTGCATTATGCTACTCTATCACATAGCACAGGATATTGTACTTTTCAGTTGATAAATAAGAACAATAATTTAACAGTTTAAATACATTCCCGATTTTGCATTATAAGAAAGAATAGTTGTGCGCTGGACTAAGAAATGAGAACTTTTTTTTTCGAAAATTGCACTTCAGTATTCTACGATTTTAGTGTACTCTGTTATACTAAAACTTTCATTATTTTCGTCTGCTCCTGCCATTATTAATTGCAAAACTTTAAGCTCAATTTTTATGATGGTACATAGACATCATCAGACCGAACTTTTCTCACAAGGCTTATTCTCAGAGCTACACTATCCCCTCCTTTCCCTCTCCAACAAAATTTTCCAGTAAAAAAGGAAGTGCCGATCAAAACAGAAGCACAGTCATTGAGGAACCCACAGATCAATTACTTACTCTTCCTCCCACCTGAATCAATATGTAAAAGTTGAAACACTTCTTCGAGGTTAAAAGCTTCATGATAGCTGCACCTGAGAAAGAAGGTAAAACAATGTAATGAATTCTAACCTTCTGCACAAACACTTCGATGTATTTCTGAAGGTTATTTCTGTACAAATAGAGAACGAGATCATGCACCATATCGTGGCGATCACATACTATTATCAACGGCAGTTGATCAGCAAGTTTTGCCTCCTTCAGGTAATTTTTCACTCGTTCAGCCTCATAGCAGTTCGACTCCCGACAGATTCTCTCCACCTCTTTGATCTGACCCGTTCTTGTGGCAGCCTGCAGAAAAGTCAATTATGCCGGCTCTCATTCTATCATAATGCAACAAATGTAGTACAACTCAGCTCAATAAACAATATTAAACAACTACATAGCAGCAATGCCACCTGACAAATTCACAAACAAAATTCGTTCAATTATGCCCCATTTCCTAACTTAATGGAAAACCTGGCAAACATTGGTTGGACAGTGAGATTCATAGGCTAATGCCTCTTAGATGTTTTAACTTCTCGATGTCAGATGCGATAAAACCACTTAAATGAAATCAGTGCAATGGGTGAAAGCAATAATGAAAAAGTTGAGAATTAGTCCATTACGCACATTTCCAACATTAAACCACCGACGCCTTATAATTAAAGTATCAAACTCCGACGTAATTTTGCCCACACGCACAGGGAAACGCTCCACATCATTGCAAACTTTTTGGCATTGCTTTCCTTAACGCCTTCACCATCAATTACTTTCAAAACATTAAAAAAATCGACTAAATTTTCTGATTATTCGCCTCAACCTTGCTCGCTAATCAGCTACGAACGCGGAATTAATGACGAACAAAACATCAACGTACTTCAGACCATATTACATAGAAAAAAATAGTGAATAAATAAATAAAACCGAAAAAAACAATAAACCGCTTTAGCAATTATTCGGAACTGCAGCTACATTCGCAATATTTCATCCGAGTGCATAAAATACGTCATTTCACATTACACCTCCAACTACATAACAAAATATGAAGTCAACATATTCAAGCACAAGAAATGAAAAGACTGTAACAATTAGAATCTTGAGCATCTCATCCATTCTCTTCCCTCTTCCCCCGAGACCTACCAGAAGGAACTATCCCAAAGGTGTCTTCTGAATTTTTTTACCGGGAAACTGAAGTGTTGTACTGATATCCCCTTTTCCCCTAAGCGTTAGCAGTACACTAGCAGCGATAATTAACATACCTGAATGTATTTGAAGTGAACTTCAGGATCCTGTGAGAAGTTAACGATGGAGCCGAGGAAATAGAACAACCCTTCATAGCTCTTGAACGATTCGAAAAGATCGATAAGCGCATGCGTAGTTAGCTGCTCATGGTACTTGGTCGCGATCTGCACAACAATCTGCAGGTTCTGACGCATATTTGTTTGCAGCATTGCCTTCAGGCACTCCAGTGAATCCTCCACCGACAACTGCCCGAAGTAGTTCACCAACCACTGAAATTCTGGATTCATCGGCGCCACAAAGAAGTATATGAATTGGAAATGAAATATTTAAATTGAAATATCAATGCAGATTTCAATAATTTGTTGCTTGAACAGCAGGATGCATTCCTATGTTGCTGAGTGGGAGCAACTTCAGCCGCCTTCAATCATCTGCCAGAGAGTTCAATAATAACCAGCGACATGAGCCTGTCTACCTCATGAAAGCTTAAATATTGCTCCAATACCTAGAAGATGACTCCAACTTAATATAAAGAGATTGAAACCACCGAAGAAGAAGAAGCATGAAAGCAACTTACATCGGGTTTGAGATGCTGTGTGTGTACAACTGTTCGCTTGATGTCATAGAGGTCGGTGAAATGCTCGAGCGCCCTCTGTAGAAGACCAGCCTTCTCGCACAGCTGCCCGATGGCTGCACGATCATAATGCGTGAACATTTTGTTGCCCAGTATCGCGTCCGCCACCTCAATACACTTCCGTAATCACCATTCGGGATACTCCCCTCACCGTATTTCTTTCAAGGGCCAACACTACTCACCAATCAAACGTTTCGATTTGCCCGCGCCAAAAACAAATCACTTATTCAGGATCCTAAACCATCCGTATTAAAAACAATCATCGTAGCACTTCATAGTCGCGACTGTTACCACGGGGTGGTGATACTGCTAACCACAGAGAAGTCCTACCACTTCTTATAGCGTAAAAAACTGAAACTAGCGTTGAAAAAAAGGGACGGGAAATATTTCCGCTTTTTTCATTTTTCTACTCGAATGATTTGTTTTTAATGAAGGAGCGGTTAAGTGAAAATGAGAATACATCAATCAAAGAGGCGATAACGAAAAACAATACCTGCGGTGCGTACATGAGATTCATTTCAAGAAGCTTTGTTTGGAGGTGGCCTTCATTTTCACGGTCACCTTCTAGCACCTGCAGCAGGAAAGACGTACACGGCTGGATCGCTTGCACCTCTTCGAAACACGCCACTATCTGAATTCGAAGCATGCATTAGCAATTGCTCAAAATAAAAAAGTGCTAATACGAAACAGAAATCTCGACGGTGAATATGTGGCTATGAGGGAATGGGAAAGGGATGAGAAAAACGCAGGGAAGGGAAGGAAAGCGGCGTTGGAACGTCAACTGGTCGAGACGCCGAGGAAAGTCAATCTTTAAACGATTCTTCCGAGTAGAGAGGAAAGGACGTTTAACCACAAAAGACTAGATACTAGTATCTACTAAATATTCGGCGCCTTCCGTAAAAAAATTAAAAATGTCCAACTGTTTCAAGATCACCGAATGATCATTGTTCTCTTCTTTTGAAATAAAATGGGTCGCATTAAACCTGATACTAGCCCAATTAGACATGAAGCAATTAACCGAACCTGATTGATATCGGCGAGCGGCTCACCATCACCCTCAGTGACCAGCATTTGAGCAAATTTAGCGCCCATATCGGGATTGGTGCGAAGTACTTGCCGCAATTGGAAAAGATAATCAGGCTCGAAGTTGACCTTCTTCGCATACATGATAATCTTTTCAAATTGACCCGTCTCGGCGAAACATTGCACCACCTGTAAGGTAATCAACCACTCAATATAAAACAACTTTCAATCATTTTTGATCATTTCTAATAACAGCTTTAATATATAAAGAAAATTTCTACAGCTACTCAAGTCATAAAGTTCGTAACGCAGAAGTTAAAATGGTTACACACCATACCTTTAAAAGCCTAATATTTAACAACTAGGTTAAACAGGTTACAGAGATCTTGGTTTTATCTGCGTGGATCGATTTTGTAGTAATTTAAGCAACGCCGGAAAAAATTCCAACAAGCTCTGCTTCCTCTCTCAGTTGCTGATCAGCAGAAATAACAGTAGCGAATCTAGCGTTAATAGGTGTTCTGCTCAAGCACTAATTATACCTCTTAATAACACCTATCCTCTCCATACGTACCACAACATCTTTTCCGATCCATTGACCAAAAACAACTCAACAATTACGGAAAAATTCATTTGAAGTACTCAAGGTAAATTAGCATCGATTAAATGAACATGCCCCATAGCAGCCCCAAGGTGCTACCAAATGTACAAAAAAGACTGACACATGTTGACGATGATAAACAATAACAAAAACATGCCAACCTTATGCGGTACATTGCCACGTAAATAAACAGATAGTGCAACGTTGGGATCATGGGGGCGAACGAGGTCTCCGAGCTCTTCACTGCAATCGAGCTTGCCTTCCGTCAGCCACTTCTCAAGCAACTGCTTCCTTCCCTAAACAGATACTGCCTGCTGAGATCAAATACTTCTTGACTTTTATTCGATACTTCTTGACATATCACGCTTTTGCCGATCAAACATCACCGGAGGGCACTTCTGCTGACAGAACAGTAAAACTCCTTGAGGTCTATTTTCCACTGTAACCAGTAAATATCACTATAGTACCAGTAATAAATACCACTTATAATACCATTATAACACCATTTCAGTATAACCAATAAAACCGATGCTGATAAATTATATCGATTTTATTGGTTATACTAAAACTTTTCTCTGCCCTGATCACTGTATTACCTCATTACACTACAAATAAAGTTAAACCGCATCTACAGAAAGCTGGGTCAGAGCCAACCCAACCACAATAGGGAACGTTAGTCAAGTATACCGCTCATATAATCAACTGCATAATCACTTTATAAAAATTAAACGATCATAACCAAAACTGCACAGTGATTTTATACTACTTATACCTTTAACGATTCAATATTATTAACAGCATCCTCAACAGCAGTACACGGAAATCAGCGCATTTCATACACAGGAATGAAGGGAACATTCATGCATTGCAATAACACCTCTCACCACATCATCATGTAAAGTAATCTCCATAAACAAAAAAGCAAACTGAAAGAAACAGCGACTGTGCCGCGATGAACACCCGCCTATGCGCATCAGCAACAAACGGCAGCGTTACAAGTTTTCCGCTACGTCGTTTCTAACGCTCCATTTCCCAATCTCCTCAGTTATTTCCTACCTCTGAAGTCTATTAGTTTGAAATTCCCGTTAGCTTTGGGGTTTACAGTTTCTTGTCCGACCACTTCCCTCGTACCGGTATATCCTTAACAGCTGAGTGCCAATTAATGAAATGCGCCTTCAAACGAAACAATATTAAATTACAAAAGAAATTAGAATATTCGATCTTGGGAGTGGGCAATTAATCAAAAATTAAAATCAGCAAGTAAAAAGTTCTCAATTAATCGTCGAATTCTTTAATCATCCTCGAGTAACCGTCGTTTCGACGAAAAGAAACGAATATATAGAAGTCGAAATGGTTTATGAAAAAGTCGATGAATGAACCTGTGCAAGCACCGGTCGACATAATTCGAGTGTTTCGTATTTGTTAAGTTGGCCTTGATCGAGAAGGATTCCAAAGTACTGCAGCAGAGGAGGGGTTGCACCACCCCCCTTCACTGGACATTGTTGGAATTTCTGAATAGTTTGCGGGGTACGCAGGATCCCCTGCAAAAATGTAACGTTTATACGTAATTAAATATTAGACGACATTTGCATAAATTAGAAAGGTTGTATTCGAACAAATTTATAATTCATTATTACTACCTTTCAGTGAGACAGCATTCGGCAATTTCTTCAATCTACCCCACCCTTGAAAAATGCGGCAAACGAATCATGTTGCAGAAACAAGTGGGCTATATCACGAAACGAATCAATCGATATTTTATGGTTCCAATTTATTGCATTATAATGTAAAGATAAAGACAATATTTGTATTATATCTGTGATCGCCAATTTGTTGTATCTGAACGCCAACTGTCGTGTCGGTCAGCGACGATGTTGAAGAGGGAGGGTGAGTGTGGAATGTGAAGTACAGGAAGATACTAGAAATGGTTTATTGGGAAGCACAACTGCTTCCAAGACGAGTATAACAAGAGGGGTGAACGGTGACAAGGTGAAGGCCGATAGGGGGAACTGACGAGTGGGAACGGACAATGGGAACTGACAACTGGAGACTGACGAATGAAGAAGACTGACTCTGACGGACTTATATAGCCCTCAGATACCGCCTGGGGCAGCACAAAAACACATAAGTCGATCAATGGCGTTATGTGAAGAACAATGAACGAAAATCGACTATACGAGTAAAAGTGATCACTGCAATTTTAGACCACAGTAGATATCTTGGGCCGGCTCATCGGCGCCATACCCAACAATTTGCCTGAGTGAAAGCCTCCTGACTTAATTTTCGTGATTTGAGAGCAGCAGTTTCATATTCAGACCATTATATATATATATATTCTTTCCTTATTTCTAGCCGATTAGGTATGGAACTGAATATGAGTTTGGTGCGTAACACAACAACAACCTATGGTGCCGACCTTATATAACAATGCATGAGGTTTTATTCTCTTTAGGAACCTCTTCACCCTTCAAGGTGCAAATGCGAAGACTATTCAAAGCAGCATGCGCATTTGAGCTAATACCTTCGCACCCAAAATTTTCCAATCCTGGAGTCTATCATCCTCTCCCTCAAAGAAAACAAAACACCTTCGCCCATCAAGTCAAAAACAAAGAACTCGTCTCCCTTAAAAAGCGATCACAGACTCTGTTGCTTCACAAATAGATCAAATGAAAAAAAGGATAACGGTTTTCCTCCACAATAACCAAACGTCAAGCAAACAATGATGTTCTCATTGTTGAATTTTTCATTTACACAATCGTTCATAAACCGTCATGTAAAAGTGATCGTTCATTAGAGTGATTTCAATATCTGTTACGGCATAATAAAATTCTAAATCAAATGAATTTTAATTGACGGATGGTGCTGTCACTACTAAGCAGGCAAGCATGACCTGACCCTGACCGTCGATTCTCTTTAAAAAGTGAAATCAGCAGTAAAAAGCAAGTGCAGATATGATACCTGAGGAGCAGTAGCGGCTACTTTCGCAGCTTCCGCGTAATTACCATTTCCAAAAAGCAGATTGAACTTTCGTACAAACAGCTCTTCCGCACCTGGTAGGTCACACCTGACAGCAAGCCGCAATGCAAGGTCCGGGTTTTGTAAAGTTTGTGTAACGTATGGTATCATGTTCTGTTCATCAACGCTAACTGACAATACCTGCAATAACACATGCCATGCTATTCCGCTTGAGTGCCCAATTAAATAAAAAGCAAACATATAATTTGCGTGACCCGTCGATTATTCCCGATAGGTGCATTAATTCTGATAAACAACAATATAACCTCGAACATTTAATGCTGCTCCTAAAATGACCAGCCGCACTAATTCTAAGTTAAGAACCCGGTATTTTCCAACTGCCACCGTCCCGTTATGTGCCCAACCTAATCATCATGTGAATCAAAATGACTCAGAAGCAATCTCAACATGTAGAAATAATCAACACAACTTTATGATAAACTCTTCAATGATTCAGCAGTAGCAAATTCGGGACGCGTATGCATACATACATACACTGATATACATAGGCACGAATATAAGCACAGATAATTTTGCATGACAAAAAACTATGTCCTGTGTAAGGGGAAATGAAAATGACTATGATAATCCCCTCCCCCGTGACAAAATGGGGCTTCCAAAATTGTCTCGCAACGAGCTCCCTTCAGTTCGATATTGAATAAACAAAAACAAACCCTGTAAATCAATGAAACCCTAGAAATCTCCTCCAACTCCACCTCTCTATCCTCTTCTCTCCAACAATCCTAAGCTTCCCATCAAATGTGAAATATAAGCTTTGCTTTTTATACTTATGATATTTGAGGTATATCATAACCTACAAGCCTTAACCGTTATAATGAAAGAAAGCTCTCTTCACAGGGAAAGCAACTGTCGAATTTGTGTGCAGCAAATTCTTAGATAAGTTCCACAACGCATAAACTTTCTCTTTTTCACACTTGTTTCGTCTTTTGACTAATGGATTGAATAAATAAATAAAACATTGAAGGGGGCGGAAAACAATTTAAAGCACACCTGTCCTTTGCGATTGACACCCATAATACCTTCGGTAGCGGTATACTCGGTAGTGACGAAAATCGTTTCCGATGAAATTCTATTCATGTAGATGCATGTGCCGGTCTCTATGTCGTATAGATGAACATAGCCATATTTCGTCACCAAATACACTATCCCATGTTTAGCTGCCGCCTGAATATTTACACCTGATTTATTAGGCCGGATACCTTGATCGCACTAAGAAACCAGCCACTTAGTTTCGGTAAATTCACTACGTTATAGATGGGTACCTATACAAGTATATTTGGTGAGTAATCATGAGCACCAATGCTTTTCAGTCACCTTCTCAGCAACGAAGACAAACCACCACCCTTCCTTCCTTGCCTCTTTCTCGCTTTCCCCATCCCCCACTCCGCCGCCTTTGATTGATTCAGATAGAATTCGTCATCATTAAACAGCAGTTTGTTTGTCTGCATGCTCATGACATTTACGCATGCCGCGTAAACTTTGATCAACAGGACACGGTTTCTAAACGGCGATATTTGCGAAGCTTCCACAAAAGAAATCATAATTTTTCGATTCACGCTCTATTTTCTATAAATTATTAAATGCACCCAAGAAAATTTCTTAAGCATGAATGCTCGAAAAGCATCTAAAGACAAAAGTGTATATTCGCGAGTCCCCTCCCTTCTTCCCTCCGTCAACAAAAAATAACTACATTATTCGCTCTAGTACGTATTAATTAATTAATCCCGCATTAGAAATCTATAAAATTAAAAAATGCAAAAATTTTTAATCATTTTTTTGCTTGGAACGCAAATTGTTGGATAGTTTTAATGACAAAAAAAAAACCATCGGAATAACTTTGTTTCAAAAGAAAATCTCGCCCTCCTTTTTCATAATTAAATAGATATTTGCAGTTCTCCTATGCTATAACACAAGTATATTTCTCCACTTCAAATATTGCCAAAATTTTTGCATCCCTGAGAACAGATCCGAAATGATCGCAGAGAAATTTGATTTGCGATGATGAGAATATAAACAAAACCACAGCGGCAAAACTCAACGTCGACGCAATTCAATGACACCACAACACTATCCAATTACAATGATCGATGAGTGCTCATCATCAACCAAAACTATTATCATAATGAAGCCCAATTATTGAAGCCATCTCTCTCTCTATACTGCTCACTATTGCTTCTTTATTAACAAAAACGACCTTAAAACAATATGGGAACTTGGGTGAACTTGCTAAACGATTAGCTATAAATGAGAACATTTACCTGCATGGCAACAGGAAAGTCGGTGGCTGCTTCAGCAGGATAGTATACATCGACCTGTTTCTTTTGGAATGGTTGATTTCCGGCTGGTGGTGATCCGACCTCGATTATGTGCAACTATAATCAATTATAATGGTAAATTCAATCATGCACCTTCTCATCACACTCAAAGACTAACTGCCGTTAACGTAAGTAGTAGCTTTTGCGACACCTCGTCGCATCACCAATTACGAATTTTTGGCCGCAATTTTCGAAAACTTCCGAACTTTCAGTTATATTTTTCTTCTTTCATTGCTCCTTCTTATCTGTTACAAAATGCAATAATACAACGTGATCAACTAACAAACAAACAACATCATAATATAGTAGAAAAAAACCTTAATAATATTGGAAACATCTATCCTAACAAATGCAAATACATCTTTTGATATACTTCTGAGCACAAAAACAAAACATTTTTCAAAAATGGGATATTGCATATAAATTAATGAATTCAACAAAGAGACCTTTCCACCCTGTGGAGTTCTGACGGAGAAACAAAAGAGATTGCTAGGATGTGGATTACCCTCGGCCTTGAAACTGACAAAACATGCCGCATGCCCTTCGATCGGTTGCGATACTTTGCGCTCTGTGCTGTATAGCTGCATCGCGCCGACCACACGATTATCCTGAAATTTCATCAATCCATAGATGCACTAAAAATTCTTGTTAAGATACGCGATAATAAAAGAAAAAATCTTAACAAAAATACGATCAGCAAAGGTGGCTGTATCATTTTGTCACTATCAGTAAGTACAAGTGGTTCTTTAACATAAACCTCTTAGCGTGACAGAAATTGCCATGCTTACGCTCGTTCGGCAATCACTGCTCCTATAAAAAACAGCTAGAAGGACGACCCTATGACCTCTAAAAATTACGCGAGCATATACAGCCTCGTGATCGACATCTTTGCCCACAAGGGCCATATATCTCTGTAGTCCTCGGAAATGCAGGGTGCTATCTTCAAGGTTTAAAAGTTTTCCATCCTAATCGTCAACAACCCCCACTCAATCATGCCTTCATACGGTTTTATTTAGCCTCCATGCTCTGAACCGAAGCATAACCTCATGTCTGACCTATTAAATCTTCAGAAACAAATGTTGCATATAGAATCGGCTCATATATGCGCAGCATTCCCGACAGGATGGACGATGAGTTACATCCTTTGAAATGCCCATTTCTTGTGAAAGAGATGTCGTAGATAAAAAACGACAGATATTTGAGCTTTTCAGGGAAACTAATCGCGTTTTCTTCAGTGTGCCTAAAAAGTTGAAGACAAATTTATGGAAAATCCTCTCAGAGAAATCATTTCCATACACCCCTAAATGAGAGCAGACAATAGGAAAATCAGCATCGACCTTGCTGTACTAAAAGAAAATTAAATGTACGAACTTGATGGCAATAAAAAGTTTGCATTGAAACATATCAAAATGGACGACATATTCACCACTTATTTGTTACTATTAAGTGCGAGAACACAACAGCAACGAAATCTTAAATCCTTGTGTATTCCAGCAATCAGTGCGACATTAGACGCTTCACAAGTTTCTTGCCTCTCTTCACCAGAAACGAATTCATCCCATTCCACTTTCTTATACTTCTTTGCGGCCACTTATGACACATATATCTTCCATCCTTCTACTTAGCTGGGTTCCTCAATGATCTCTAGATGGCCACATTTTTGAACAGTTTCACAACATTTTACCAACGCAAGCAAATCAATATTCGAACATATCAGCACATTCATTTACTTACCTCCTTATTACTCAATAATACAGGGTTGTTGTGAATGTCCTACAAGTTGTTACTGCTAAACTGTTACAGGCAGCATATACCACAACTACTAAGCAAATCCATAAAGAGGCAGCAATATTAAGAGGACTTCGCAGAGTTGCATATCGTTACAATTCTAATCAGCGCCATTAATCGAACGCTAATAATAAATTATTAAAAATACCCGTTGAAATTGTCGTGACATCAAAATGGTGAACATATCCCATATAATAATGTTAGAAATAAATTGTTTCAAATTGTTTACTCTTTTAACAGTGTAAAGTATAGAACTTTGCAGTTATATCTTTGCACAAAGCCGAATATTTGACTTTAATTACATCTGACAAGTGTGAACATCTCAACTGCCTTTACGAATGATCACAAACACGAATGAAATTGCAAAGAATAAAAACCTTAGCAGCGATGCCAATAAGAAGTAGCCATTTGCATTCGAGATCAGTGCGGTAGTTGATCACCTGGAAACCGTTCAGTGTCGAATGTCGTTCGAATATTTTCACTGGCCCCGAATCACCTATAATTAACATACAAGTAAGAACAAAACACTCTCACCGGAATATTCATAGTGAACGAACAGAGCCAAATAACGATCCAAAATCTTGAAGTGAGTAAAGATATGTGCGATTACAGAATAATTTTTGGCACCTTTGCCACCTCCGGAATATTGAAAATGACTTAACTTCTTTTGTAGAATGCGATACTTCTCAGCTAACTTTATGGTTTAAAGGTACGTTCTCCTTCCCAACAGAACTCCTATATATTACAGCTCACCTGCACACATTCTGCTGGAGGCATAAGCAAAAACATCATTTACTCAATCATCGGTCTTATGAATTGAAGCAAAAAAGCTAAAGGAAGCTAACTTAGAAAATTCCACACTAATCTCTTAATGCGGAAATGCTAATAAAAGCGATTACAGTTTCTAAACGGATGAGAGGTAGTAAGCAATCGATCGTCGACAAGACCGTGGCAACTTTATGACCAAACCTCTTCACCCTCAAACTTTCTTTCCGAACATCACCTTTCCTGCTATTGAGGTACATATTATAGCAGTTATATGAAAAATATGAACCTACATGTTCAAACCACTTGCTCAATGAGGCGTGGTAAAGAAATTTCGCAGCCAAATTTGGGGAATATGGGGAAAAGGAACAAATAAACCGCCAAGAAAAAGATTTTTCCAAAACAACAAACACATTTTTTGCTCTTCACATGGCAACCATCAACTCATGCCTTAGCTATATTCAGATAATGAGGGTGAGCTCATGGCTTGAAACGCTAGCTTCTTCCATCAACTACGGGGAATCAAAGGAGAGACAGAAAGGAACGGAGAAAACTTACTATACAAAAAAAAAAAAAAACCATTACCAGAAATGAGTGTTCATCATTAACTCCTACAAACCAATCTTCGTTTTTACAAAAAAAAAAAAANACGAGTGTTGTTTACTCATCACTAATGTTATCACTATTGTAATATCATGCACCTTTTATACTGCTAAAGCTCTAGAAGCTCTTCTTAAAATCAATTTTACAGATAAAATACTCCTAATCATCTGACAATGCTTCCCGGTATACATTCTCGTTCATAATAATTAAAATCGCCCCCTCCCTCACTCCCTTGCAAGCACAACATCAGTCGATGTTGCCTGCTCGGACACCCTCTCCTTCCTTTTATCATAAACGGCATTTCTGAGGAAATAACAAATTTGGTTTCTCCGAAAAACAGCATCCTGCAAATGTCACATCAAGAAATTTCAATTATAAAACAAAGATTGTACTAAGGTGAAAACGAAGGCAATTGGGAAGAATCAGACAAATGTTGCATCCTTTAGATTGCACTACTAACATTTCAAGGCGAGCACTTTGGTTGCAGGATTCATGATAACCGAATCGGCGGTGATCGGCCTTCTCAGGGGATTATTGATATCGTTGAGGTCGATGATAACAACCTGCGATGAGTCACCCACCTTCTCGCGAACCACAATAAACTTATCCGATTCCATTGTCAACGTTGCGAACCCAATATTAGTCGCATTTATTCCAAGATTTTGTAGCTATAAAATATATCCCACCATCATCCACCATATAAATAGTCTCTTGCTTAAACAAAAACGTCAAAGAAAAAATGGGAACCCTAACCACAGCCACCTTTGTCATACCATTTTTCCGTATTACTCTCAAGCACTCTACAATCAAAATGGCAAAGAAAAGTAACCACTTCTAAGACATCCCCATATAATATTAGTGGCTAATAATCCACTCAAAAACATCCCCGGAGAAAAGGCTCATATAAAAGGAAGTGTGGTAATTTCCATGTGCATATTTATAATTTAATCGAAAATTAATAGTCATCTGAAGTTGTTAAGTTGAAAATACGCTAGTCTTCTCATCATAAGTGAATCGATGAAACGAAACTCACAAGCAAATGCTCCTGAAATTTGATGGGAAGGAGTGCAGCCATTGTTGCTATGGGAGTAGTCTGTTTGCGTTAAGCGGTCGGCAATTGCATACAAGACACAAGTCGATAGAACACGATGGCTCCAAGAGGACACCTTTCCAACACAAATACACAAACAATGCGATAGACGAATCGCTGAAATTCACCATCAATATTTAATTGAACGTAGAATACCTTTCGAGAAAACATCCACGCACCTTGAACTCGTATTTATATTTGAGTATAAAAGAATAAGCATAAGTAAATAAAGAAATCACGATCAGCACTATCTCAATTCAACACACTAAGTCAATCTGCACACAGCACATCCAATATCTGAGGAACGTACAGCAGAAGTTGCAACGATATACACACCTCATTTCATTGCATTCGATCGATCAACCAATTCCAAAAATGATCAAAACATAATAAATATGCAAAAAGTTCTTCACATTAAAGTCTTTCTTGATTTGATATAAACCTCCTACCAAAAAATCTTTCTTTAGCCGCACCGATATGAAATTTGTGCAAACTTTGTCCCACCTTCAAAGATTTCAACTGTAATTGAAATTGATCGATGAACATGAAATACGAGAAAAGGTTGAACTACCGTGCAACTACCTTCGTAAAATTTGGCAACCGCAACTGCAATGGTTCCTTATTCGAATCTATCGAACAGACACAGACATACACATACAAAGATATCATCCTTTTATAAAACACTAATACTAAACAAAATGTGTAATTATAAATCGAATGACTGCGAAAGTCATCAGGGAAAAAGCTTCTGGCTAGAGGCTATAATCAATCGACATCGTGACAAATTGGATGCGTGAATTTTTTGGTGCTCCCGAGTGTCAACAATAACAGATGTCGATCACATTCGCCTAACTTGTTGTTGCAACTTAACAGTTCGTTAGCCGCAAACATCACACACAGACAAATGCATATATGACGTCAACATAATGCATCCTACGATTAAAAAATCAGCAAAAGTTCATAAAAACAACCCATTTGAAAAGTCACCAAACCATAGTAACTAAGGGGATTCTTGCTTGGAAGAGGAAGGAGGAACTTATAGACGTTTGCAAACTGCCATATATCACAACTTTCTTAACGAATCCCTCGTGATTTATTTCTTCAAGTCAAGTAGGTCTGACGTGAGAGGGAACAACTTCGCAACATGCCAGCATAATCCCCACATCAGAGATGAGCAATACAGTGACGCATGCATGCCAGCGGGAGTGGTCTCTCACGATCCGATCGATAATTCACCGTTCCCTCGGGATGAAAACAGGTTAAGGTTAAGGTGATGGGGTTCCCCTCATAAGCAGATACGATCACTGGCCGTCAATCTGGTCGCTGCTCCCAAATAGAAATCTTGTTGCAGCTGCGACGAAAACGATCAATATACATTCGGAGATGCAAGGATAGGCAACAGCTGAGCAACAGCATGATCACGATTGGTGATGACAGGTAATCGATAATCAACGCATATTGTAAACAAGGAATGAAATGGATTAGCAACTAAAAACATTACAATGAACACCAATTCCCCAATTACATACAAACAAAAAATTTTAAAAAAAGTCTTTACTGAATAAAAAAGTAATTGAAATTGGAAAGTGCAGAGCCCTATAGTATACAAAGAAACGATTTCAACGTTTAGCCTTAAAATGAGGGTCAGACCATAGCGGAAATCCGCAATTCACGATGAAATCAACAGGTCAACGACGTTCAATTAAAAGAGGTCAAGGGGATGCGATGAAATGTCCTTTAGAAACGTAAACCAGCACATCCTCTTTGATGATACTCCTAAACAACAATCAATACGAAACGTTACGACCAGCAAAATGCACTCATTCACTCATATATTGTGAGAGTTTTATGGGAGAACGTCGAGAATCCTATTTCTCCATAAATTATTTAAATGTGACCTCATTTTCAAAAAAAAAAGAATAATGATAATAAAAGATGTACATATGACTCAGTAGCAATCATATCCGAATAGGTGGATTCTGAACAAACAATGCAAAATTTCCACAAATGTCAACGAGAATCTCGCTGAGCACGACCGATAGAAGCGTTCCATTTTTCATAAAAACTTGCCAGAACACTTCATATAAGGTGATAAGATGCACTTCAAAGTTGTTGTATAGGACAACCAGTCCGTTAATCCCTACAACGTCTTTGCAGCCCTTCCATCTCCCCACCTCTCCCTTATGTATCAGTATTACAGTATTTTTGGTAATGAGTGGATTATGGGGCGAACGGCTCCAATGGGAATCAAATGAAGAAGCAGGGAAGTGGGAATGGGTTGCGTTCTTTGCTCGATATCCTAATAAGCTTAAAATGCGAAACGGATGGTTGATGAAGGTCCCTAGGGCTAGACCAGCCTAGGCCTCATTCTGAGTTATTTGTCCCTCACAACCACCATCACCCAAAATAAATAATTAACCTCCACACAATCAAAAATGAGCAATGGACTAATTCTGCGAAAATACAACACCCAAACATATTTTATGCATCAATTTCAGCACCAAGCCCATTCGTTGCAGATTTCATTAAAAATTTTATTACCTATTCAAAAGGCTTAAAAAGATCATTTCCTCATCCACTGTCGAAATATCGAATGCCAGTTCAGATGAGAAATATCGAATGCCAATATTTCTCTATCCCTCCGTCTCAACTTAGTTCTATCGGTCGGATCAATCAACGTGGGGCAATCACTAAATGACTAAGAAACCTGGTCAATTCGGACCAAAAAAAGAAACCAAACTAAGAAAGGTATTGAATCGAAGATGACGGAACCATAAAACAGGTTGTCATCGATGAGTGTTGAATGATTCAGCATTGAAAGTAGATGGTAATAGAGCAATGCATGCAAACATAGGTATTCGCTTATTGCCTAATTGCGTCAACTATGAATCAGAATTGTACCTGTGAATTGCTTCTGATCAATTGCTGCAGCACTACAGCACAATAATAATTAGTGTCCTGCAAGAGCAGAATAAACCTGAAACTCGAGATCTCTACCGTCCTCAAATCAAAACCCATTTAATGATGCCTCATCTCGAAGATCAAGCTCCAAAGAGACAATGAAACCTAATCATTCAGTATATCGGATAACACATTCCACTACATTAACTAATAACTTCAGATAGTTAAGTGGTCAATACTGTTTAACGATAGCTGTCTTGGAATGAGGCTCAAAGAAGGAAACTGGGAACTTCACAGACCTCCCTTAAAGCATTTTATATGAGTTAACCTATTTGTGGACCTCACAGTACAACCGGCCGGAAATGGAAAACAACATGGATTGATAAAATGAAAATTATTATAAAAAAACGCTCTATCATAAGTAAAATACTCTCAACAAATATAACTGCCAAATTTGCTCATATCACTGAAAAGTTGCCTTTGATACACATTGAATAAAGTGGAAACAAACAAGTTCCTTTAATTTTAACATAAAATTCAACAAAAAAAAAGACTCAGATAATAAAAACACAACCAACCCTTCAAAGGATGGTAACTTCGATTAAATGGGAAACTAGCGGCCTTCGATTAAAGAACTCACCGGGCACTTTAAATTTAATCAAATCAATCAATGGCGCAGTGCGCAACAATACCCCGTTAGCCATTATCGTGTATTTGATGAACAGTTGAGAACTTCCTTAGAACTATTCAACAATCACTTGCGAAGCAATACTCACAGGTACTTCATAAATACTTTTCATACTTCATAAATACTTTTCAGTCATATTTTAGATGAAGCGAGGCGAAAACAAACCTACATAACGCATCTATAAGAAGACTAAATCACCCATCAAGAATGCGGGCAAACGTCATTCAACAACGAACTTTGCAAAGAATAATGAGCCAAATGAATCTAAACAAATGATAAACCTTTCTATCAATAATTTTTGCTATGAAAATGCTCCTTATCGTAGTGATCCATTAACACATTGTAAAATGATAAACTTGTCAAGATAAGTTGTCACTATCCAATTTGCATTTCGAATCAAATAACAAAGAATTTCGTCAAACTGTCAAAGAAATAGTTAATTTTGCAATTAAAAAAAAAAAAAAAAGAAAGAAACTAAACTTATTTTTTCCAAAAATATTCTAATAACTTCATTGGTAAACAATTAGAATATTTATATGCTTCACTAATGAACGTATCAAAAAGAGCTGCGTTGTCTAAAAAACGATGCATAATGCTATAATAAACTAAATTCGATAAGCCATTTGTATTTCTTTCCGGAAAGTTGATAGTGCATCCACAAATATATTAATCTTGCCAACTATATATTAAACTGAACTATCTAATTCAAGCTATCTAAAAATTTCGACCGTTAAAGCAGTTTTGGGAGAAATAAGAAAATTTTTTTTTAAAAAATCTTAAAAATAGATAAAAAATATAGCATAAATAAGTGTAACCTTCTTCAAAAAGAACTGAAAAAGGCTGAAAAGATCCCATCAAATAAGCACTTCAAAATGCGGCTCAATTATAATGGCTCAATTAAAGAGTCTGCATCATCAAAAATCGGCAAATGGGCAATAAAAGAAGCTATCAGCGACCGACTGGATGTAAAATTAGAAAGAGTGCTGGTCGTCTTGTTTAGCTGAATCAGCTCCTCTTCATCCGTTATTGACACGCACTCAAAAATAATTCAACATTTTTAACAATAAATCAAATACAATGAAACTAAATAAATATATAAGATATGAAAAGACAAATTTCTTCCATGGAAAAACAAATTTCTTGAAGCATTTTTCAATGTTTTTTTTTTCTGAAGAATCAACTTAGAAGAATAAAATACTGGCTATCGATGAGGTGGCAAATGGAAGGGGATGTGTAGGGCATAAAACAATGAAAACAGAAAGGTATAAAGATCAGAAGCGATTTATAAGCAGAGAGTACAATCAAGCGAAGCAAATCAGCTCGATAACGACGAGCTGTCATATAGCAAGTCAACAGCCTTGATAATTTCCATGAGAATTCATTAATAATTTAGTTGGTGGTAGTTGTAACCTCCCATTCTCCTCTCGAAAAAATTGGTCATTCGATTATCATTGAAATGTGAGGAAGATGGCCATCGACAAAGGGGAGTCGAAGAAGAATTTTATGTGACGAGTCTTCGTAATTCATCACCAATCCTTCTGTTTCCTTCCCTCAGACCTCACTATAGGCCAATGGTTCACCCTGATTCAGTAATACTAATTCTCGTAGGATCAATAAGCCCACTTCAACTGCGTACTTCTTTCGCGAATATCAGCAAGGGAGACTCACTGCAGCTATCACCATCAATCCACAACTGTGTGCATTTACATCCCAGAATTGGCCGATGCAAGTGATAGTTCCCTTATTCTTGTGTGATGATTCAAGAATCGAAGGGTTCTCGTCTCCTTGTGTGATGATTCAAGGACCCTTCGTTCAGCAGTGCGTATGCTCTGCCCTAAGCAGTGTTATAACATTCAATGCTTCAAATGATATCACCGACCTTAGGCTGTTATTTGACATCCTCACTCTTCAATTCTGCCATAACTAGAGAATCTTCAATTATCTAGCAATAGCACAGCTACTACAATCCTTTTCTTATTTAATAAGCAAAACAGAAAACAGCGTTAACATAGATTCCACCCAACAGACAGGAAAGAAACTTCCCCACCCTACCCCCCCCCCTTCCCTCTCGAAGCCATAAATAGCGTTTGTCTTAGGAAAATTTACCTCTCGAAACTTTTTAAAATATCACTGGCTCATATGACTGACCTTATTTTAACTAGCTTCAAAAATCACAAATTTAGTATTCATCGTACCAGTCAGAAATTCTCATCCTTTGTTAACTATTAACATTATATATATATATATATATAATATATATATATATATATATACTGTAATGTCCATTTATATTTCATTCTGTTTTCAAAGATATATGTTTCTTCTAAAACGATTATATTTATTCACATATCTATTTCATCGTGCAAGCACTTCAAGGAAAGGAAGAAGAATCTATCGCTTAGGAAGCGAAGCGAATCCCAAAAAAATTCCAAATGTTTATATCTTTAAATCCTTTGCCACAATGCATCGAATGCAATTCTTAAACTCCAAACAAAAAAATTGCAGCAAATCAATATTCAAATCAGAAAAAAAATCATTTTAATTGCCAATAAACGAAGCAAAGATATGAGAACTAAATCCCAGCAATGTATGCATCCTATATCTTAAAACTACCATCAAATCTTTGTTTAAACATCACCAATTATCAGGTATTGCGATGAAATAAGTAAAAACCCTCAAAAACGAATTATTAGATTTGCATTAATTTCTTACTTGTTAAACTACTGAAATGCATATATAACATGTAGTAACTCTTTAATCCCTCAGCAGCTTAAAATTATTGGATTTCCTTTATAGTCTTTTACTTCATTGCTTTATTTCTAACAAATAATGATGACGTTCTCATTTTCCTTTACACTTGTACCAATGCACTGGCAGGGAGGGGGGGGGGGGGGGGGGGGGGGGG
>QEWY01003431.1:317759-543586 GCA_006503575.1 Baylisascaris schroederi
GGGTTGGAGAGAGGAAGCAATCACCGCCCAAGGTAAATGCGAAATACTGTGTAAACAGAAGACAGCACAGAGAGCCAAAAATAGCAAATGTGGCAGAGATATTATAGGGCCACTCAACTTGATATGTATTACGTCTGCCTTCCTTGCAAAAATTTCAGGCTGTTCTGCACGATCTTAACGATTTGAAGGTTGACTTATGACCTGGAAAGGGTATCGGTAAAAAATTATTGGGAGGTAGACTATGAAGACCGTAACTTCCGGATTACTGTGGTATTTCATCATCACCAAAAAAAAAACAAAAAAAACTGGGAGCATTAACGACATGTTCTCATAAAAACAATGAGAAATAAATGAAGAGCAGGTGGATGCAAGTGAATAGCATTCTCTCGAATATTTGAGGAAAAAATGTCAAAATAATACAAGAATAAAAACATGACACTTGCGCCCCATGCAGCCGCCATATAATATCGCCTTAAAAGTGAAGGGAAGTTCCGCTTTCTAAATGCTGAATAAATACACTGGTATGGAATATGTTCAACAAAAATTATCGCGTGAAGTAAAACCATTTTGGTGGTGATTTAATAATAGATAAGACATATGCTTTCAATGCTATAAGAAACTTTGACAGTAACAGTGTAATTGTTTAGCTAAGTAGGGCTTATATTCCACCACAATACGTTAGTGATGAAGACAGACTGAGAAGAAACTTCTAGGCATTCTAATGAAATCAATTTCTACGATGATGAAAGAGAAATATGTTCAAAGACAATGAAAATACAGTGCTTTGAAACTAAACAAAGGGGAATATATGTTCAGCAAGGCGGCAAATATGCCCTACTGAGTCAACCGGGCGCATTAATGAAAAAGTACTGTAAATTTTCCCCTGTAAAAGTACTGTAAACGCACAACCGGACGCATAAATAAATCTTCAATTAAAAGTCCATGTATACCGACTCCAACCGGCTTTAAAACAAAACTGACTCGATTTTACAGCACCCCTGAACGACAGGAACTTCAGTGTAGCACACAACAAAAATTCGTCGACGATTCTAAATTATAAAATGGCATACACACCACATACTACGTCATCATTATGAACTTTTAGGAAAACTCATAAAAAGAAATAAAAATGGCCGCCATGAAGACGACTCCTCAATGATGAGAATCTCGTGATGACACCACCTTACATAGCTTCAACAATTACATTCAATTACCATTTTAACATAGAAACACACAAGTTTAAAAATATTTGCACTCAGGATTCGCTTACTTAATGCCCGTAGATGAAAAAGAAAAATCGTAGTGACACCACTTCACTCAACCACACCATCCGAATCAACGCGCCAACAATGGCTAAGTTCACGAAAACGAGTCCCCGATCCCTCGCCGCAAGATTATAACCCCATATAGCTCGAACTCAGCCGATTCGTCAATCTGCTGCATACGTCACTACGAATGAAGTGCGCATCGGCAGCCGCTCGCCGATTGTTAGCCGACAGCCGCGCACACACCTAAAAGAAACCGTGCGCAAAAGAACTTCCATGTGGCCGCGAGAGCAAAACGATAGCTTACGGTAAGGCGCCAAATTTGAAATGTGTTTCTGAAAACGCTCTGCTAAATTGTAACCATTCAAAGTGGTATGTGGGTTGCTGAATTTCGGATTTACATCGCTCTTGAAAAGGTTTGAGATCGTAAGAATAGGGCGGATATAATTGTGGCTGAATTTTAATAACGGATACTTGCAACGATTGAAATTCACATATTTTTATTGTTTTATTGAGGAATACTGTTACAACATGCTTCTACTGGAATGCTAACAAAGCAATCATTGCTCCACAATTATTGATGAGGATTGTGTCGATCCGATAAATCCCGAGTTCTAGATTTAGTAGTTTTACGAGAATTCTAAACTAAATAACCCATTCTTTACTCGTCTTTAGACGAAGTTTGAACAACATTGGGCAGAGGGAAATTCTTTTAAATAACTATATTTATTTATCGATATAATTTAATACAAGCAGGCTCTGTCTAGAACATTCTTCGATAATGGTTTAGTAGACGCACACACAGGAAAACATTTCGACAGCGAGAGAAATCGAGAGGGTGAAGCCAGCTGGTAAAACAATGAGCATAAAAGCGATAGAGCATAAACAGTCTCTAAGAAGGTATGTTAATATAGAAAAGCACACGAAAATAGCTGCGGCTCAAGAATTGCTAAGAGGGAATATCCGCATTAAGTGAATGCTGTATGTGTCTGTCTGCTTGTCTGTGCGTACGTATGTCTGGTGGTTTCAACTGGTGAGCCGGAAAAACTTGAGTTACTAAATTTGGCGAACACGACATAAAGCATAGGGATGGCCCTTACCGTAGGGAGGACCTGTACCGTATGTCACATCTATTCACTAATTCCGATGGAAGCAATGAGCATCTAATGGAAAAAATTTTGCAACACCTAAGAGCGATCGATTTTTTTGCCATTTTACATCGTTTTTTTTTCACCTTGAGATGCTAAAATAGATAAATGAATAAATAAACGTCGCATATATTCGAATGTCAATGGGGATTTCCCTTTATGAATAAAAATTCATCGAGCAAAAACCGATTAGCATGAAATAGGGAATATTTATTTCTATTTTATTTTATGCAAAAAAATGAAATTAGTTGGGTGTAAAATAAGATATGACTCTAAAATATTCTTTTGAAAGAGAGAAGAGAGAAATAGCGAGTAAATCAGAAAGAAGTGCCCAGCAAAAGATGGAAAAAATGCACTCCAATTTTAGCATGATAGTATTGCCAAAATTTCCACTCAAAAACCTCTTATTGCATTGCAAAATTAGCCGAAGTGGCAGTTCTTTGCGGCGATTGCTCGATGCTTTACACAATTCTTATAAGTGATGAAATGAATTGTAAACGCAGTTTTTTATTTATTTTCTAGAGAGAAATGATCTTTGATCTGAGGAAAAAACAACTCGTGAAATATTGACGCACTTAATCAGTGCAGAAAAAAAGGAACCGAAAAATTGTGCATCCGACCAATGAGTGATCTTTGGCTTTCAGTAATCTTCGCATTGAAAAAAGCACTGTTGCATTTAATAATTTATTAGAAATCAAGAAAATATCCTCACAAAGATGCATGGTCCATTCGATCGGTATTGCTCTTAGTATTCATTTTCCAAAAAAGGAAACAAATTTAGCGCACAGCAATCAATCCATTTTAATTGTCAACCCATAATGAACGAAAGAACAGCAAAATATTTCATGCAAATATTCCACATAATAACAACTAGCAACTTCAATAAGTCGACATCAGTGATTATGATCGGTTGACTAAGTGCGATATTATAGGTTTATCCGCAACCGTACTTTATGGTTTATCCTATACCATCATCACACCATCTCTATATAAGGTAAAGGGACA
Organism: Baylisascaris schroederi; assembly: GCA_006503575.1. Taxonomy (NCBI): domain Eukaryota; kingdom Metazoa; phylum Nematoda; class Chromadorea; order Rhabditida; family Ascarididae; genus Baylisascaris; species Baylisascaris schroederi. The sequence goes on from QEWY01003431.1 coordinate 321,178, forward strand.
TGAGATAGGTTGAGCAGTAAACCCCTACATGATTAAACCAAGACGATCATCCACTTCGCTATTATCGCAATTTCCCGTCACCCCTTCTGGAAGCTTTGATGATAACAGGCGTACGACGCCGTATGGACGCTCCTTCCCGGCCATCGAAACGTTGGACTTTGAGTTCTTTCTGCTGCATTCATTCTTCATTTCTATACCTCAATCCCCTTCCTAATAATGTACCATTCAATTTATCTTCCATCTGAATAACTGCGACTGAAGTATTTAAATAATTCAAGAGTAAAGAAGAGAATTACATTCAATTCACTCAACCCGAAACCTGTCCATTGTATTGTGACCACTCTTGCAGACTATTTTTTGCACACCATTTATGAAATTATTTTAATGTATTATCCATCAATATCGGTGATATACTTACTTAAAGCATCGATTACAGTAATGAGAAAATAAAAACCGCAGATTGCAATTTTGAATCCAACAACAGAAATGAACAAATTTGCAAACGATGACTAGACAAATGAGGAATTATTACGCAAAAGATAACTACATAGAAAAAAAAATATCACGCAAAAGACGAGTAGACAAAAGAAGAAAAATGTAAACAATGATTTAAAAGAAGGGAAAATATCGCGAGAGCGAAGACTGGACAAAAAAAAAAATCGCGGAAACGTTGACTAGACAAAACAGCCGAATATCGTGCTAGATTTCAACGGAACTATTGAAATGATGGAAGGATTCGGCACAATTGCAAATAAATAAGAAGCTTCAAATATTTCCGTCTAGTTCATTTTATAACCAAAAAAAAGAGATATACAAAATAAAAGTTGAAATAAAATATTAAACTTGTGAAATAGAAAATTTACATAATAAGACAACACACTGGAAACTGCAATAATACAAATACAAATAGCATAGTAAAACACATATAAGCTCTTCCAATCCCTTAAAATTAACATATAAATAAAATATGAAAATTCCGGCCAACGCATCGTAATATATTCAAAATCCCTTTTCATTAGCGGTTTAGAAGAATAATTTGTTTTCACAAATATGAAATATTATTTTCTATTTCATAAATCGCTAAAATATTGTTGATAAGGATAATATCCATCTCAAAAAGAAGAACTCCCCGCTCAATAAAAACCCTTTAAAATATTGGGAAATTCACAATCCCGAGGTTTTATTGCAAATATTGCAACGTATATCCATACGAGACTTAAGGTGAGAAAAAAATTCCACCGCCGATCTGAATCGACCAGTGAACTAATGTCGTAAGATTTATTCGTAAGTTCTTAGGCCTATAAATACCCCACATTTCTGGGAAATGTATAATCGAGTAAAGATTCAAAATCCTTCAACTGTTTCAAATTAGATATAAAAGTAGGAGGGAATATTTTTAAATTCTCTCAGAGCGTACATGAAGTAAAAGCTGAAAGATACACGTACAGTGCATAGCTAGCAACCGACATATATGTAAAAATGAATAACTATTGTCACATGGAGATGCTTTGCTTTAATCCAATAGGGGACGATGAATTGGGAGGGATCATTCAAACGGAAAGAGAGAGTGCAAACAACATTTAAGGGGATTATTAACTGTATATATAAATCAAGGGACACTTACAATCACACTTATTGCATGTTGGACAATTGACTGCTAATCTTGAGTAATGCTGCACAGATGAAAACAACCTCACATATATCTACACAATTAATTAGCTCAAATGTAATGGCGATATTCTCAACGAAAATTAAATATTTTATTGTAAAGCAACAAGATTCCTCTTTCCACCTCATCCATTTCCCCATCCAATTCAATGCCTTACCAAAAAGACAATTAAAATTGAAATAAAAATCTAAAATTTTAAGCAGCAAGGTTCTGCTATCATCTACAAACCAAATTTATTGTTAAAATCTATTAGCCATGGCTTTATTCATCGAAGTTAATCACAGCATTCACTTCCACTGATTTAACAAATAATAACCCTTCCCTGTCAATAATATTCAACCGACGAAGTGAACGCAAGGGAATATATCTAATTATTATATACAAAAATAAGTTAAGACCTATAGATTCTCAATAATACATTTTCAAAAGTCTTCATCCTCTTTGGCTCGACGTCTCAAACTATTCGCCTCAGTCATCGGTTTTTTAATGGGCCATCCTCTTGATGCGTGTCTGTCAACAGACTCCACTTCAGACAAATCTGACTGCTCTTCGTTCTCATCACCAACGCGAGTTTTTCTTTTCATCTCGTGTCTCTGATTCCTAAAATAAGAACTATCACCAACAAAATTATAAGCCAAAATAGTAGGTAACTGCAATCATGAAAGTCGAACAAGCCACCAAATTCGGCACGACTGAGACCGTTCTCAACTTGTTAAACAACAGGTTCGCTATGCCAATTTTAGCGTTTCGTTTAAGTTAAACTACATATTCCTAACACTTATTTTTCCAGTTTAAATACTCATCAGTGTTGCCTAATTTCTCCAGTTTCACTTATAAAACACCACTCCCTTACTAAATATCAACAAGGTCTCGCCACTCATTTTGCTTACGTTAAGTTAACCGCGTTGGTAAAATCCCCCTTAATATATCACAGATGAAGTTCAGGTGTGTTGGACATCCTTTACTCGGTAGAGCTCGATAGACGGCTGAACCGGTAAGACAGGTTTGATACCTCTGTCGCCCTTCGTTAACAACTCTTTTACGTCCCTCTTTCAGCCACGTTTTCCACCAAACTCATAGTCTTCTTCCAAATATAAGCAATCTCAACAATTCATTAATATAAAGAAAGTGCCTATCCATAAAAAACGGCATATCCTCAATTTCATATGACAACCATTTACACTACGGATACCGCATTAGACCGCTAAACTCCACAACTTTTTCTGAAGACAAAACCAGGAAAGAACACTTACGAGAAGTATCGCTCAAGACTTCTTTCGTAGAGATCGTTCTCTGATGAGCTTGAATCGTCGGAAGATTCTCGACTTCCAAATAAGTTCATTGAGGACCGCTCTTCAGGAACCGTAAAATCATCCAATGCCTCCAAAAGCCTATCAGCCCAAGCATCTGCCTGCTCCTCCACACCTGAAATTGATCGCAGTTCATTTCCAGAACGTGATAAACAAAAACACAGCATAGAAACTTGATGTTTCCAAAATTTGGGGACGATGAAGATTACTAACGAGAGTTTACTCGAACAGTTTACAACACTACAATTTTCTCCCTACTATCGAAGGGTTAAGTTCTTGCTGAAGGTGAAAAGGACAAGTTTTTGCTGAAAGTTTGCAGTAGAATGCCGAAAACCTTTAATCACTAACAACAGAATCCAATATGTGCATAAGCTACCTTAATGTTCCCGACAATGAGAATTCATAACTGCTGCAGAAAAAATGCAAGAGATTAGAGCATTAGATTGGGATGATTATAGTCAAGAAATTATCGCATTCAATTTTTAACCAACAATCTTTTAATATGTGATTTTGTTCATTAAGCGATAACATTTCAGGAATGATGGCTTTTCAGAGATGAAAAGCTGAAAAGGAAATTAGATAAATTTAATGAAAATCTAGTCTTAAATCAGTGAAACTCAGCTTCTAATTAATATAGCTCTAATAGCCTTAGAAAGTTTAAACAAACTTTCAATTCTGTTTCTATCAGCGGAAGTCAGCGCACAAAGCGGTTTTGCACCGATAGCACGCAATCGTCTAGCCAGTGTTTTCGCTGCCTGTAATATGTTCCTTCTTTGAGATGATAAAAGAATTGAAAAAAACAGATATTTGAAGCAAGCAAAAGAAAAAAGACAACGGTAATGGGTGGAAAAAACAACCGCCAAGGAATGAGCAGACACAATTTCTTCAAGGAAAACCAACCAAACGACTATATACCTGGGCAGTTTTCATACCTGTCTCCTTTTTTTTAAAGCATCCGCCATTGAAATACCCATTCACATCACAAAGAGATTCGCCTGCTTGATTGAACCTCTCAATCATCAAGAAAGAATATAGAATCCCTCGCTAATATAGCACAAAGAGAATAATTCCCCACAAACGAACCTCATTAATTCACTTTGGACCACTGTCATAGTATACGCTTGCCAATAAAATTAAACTGGTAAAGTATTTGGCACATTTAATTTAGACAAAAGATGAAAACCAAAAAGTAAATGCCTGGAATAACAACACAAAGAACAATCGAAAGATGCGTAAACGAACTCAAATAAAAATAAAGATAAAGTGAATCGATAAAAACAAATAACTCTGTCTCTATATATTCTATGTGCTTCACTCTCTCATCGTTCATTTCAACATCTCATCTTTCCTTTACTGTTAATACTACAATGAAATTTTTGATAGTAAAAGAAACAAATAAAACGAACGCGATTATATCGAGTATGACCATGAATTGAATTGTCAATACCAAGCACAGCGAAATGCATTCTTCGACATCCACGATCTTTGCGTTTTTTTGATTTCCTCTCAGCTGAAACGTCCTCCAACCAATCAAAGAACCACTCCACTGATTCCGGCTCACGTCCTCCTTTTATACTGTTCACCACGAATATACCGATACCCTTCAATCAGATTTTCATGTTTCAAGTCAAATCTGATAGAGAAAAAAAAAACACTTATAGAACAACTCGCATTTACTTCTCAATCACATCGTATTTGTTCCAAAAAGCGAAGCTTGACCTTGCGATCTAAAGGGTCATACTATTTCCTTCGACCTCACTCCTTATTACGACTTGTAGTGAGCGGCATAAAAATTCAGTCTCAATAAACCCATCACGGAAGATAACTGAAGTCGAGTTCAATCAAAGAAGAAAAATGCCGTTAGAGAGCGACTTCCCTTCTAAAGAGGCACTAAACAACCACAGGCAGCATGTTCCTTCAATGAACATCACGTATTAATTACATATAGTTAACTCATCTTATGAGACTCCTTAATAATTAAAAACACTCTCAGCGATAAAACTGCAGCTAACCAATGGCAAATGGACTCGTTCAGGAAAAGCAGAGGAACGTTTCTGGAAGGAAATCAGAAATTAGTATCAATAAACCTCCTTTCTTTTATTTCAAGGCGCCATTCGGCCGTAGGAATCAGTGAAGTGAGTTAATGAATATACTCATGGTCATACTTTGCTAATCACCACGAAATTCCATGGATTGCAGTCGGCGATTCACTGCCGTTAGAGAGAGGAGAGAGGTGGCGATGAAGAGAGATAACAAGAGAACTTTATTCGCTCTATCACTGAATACTATGAGAATCGAATGGGGGGCTTTTCTTATCAATGCAAACCCCAACAAGCAATTTTAGAGTTGTCTTTAACTATTTATTTTCTATCGTAATATATCGCACTATTAGAAAAGATCGACCAGACTAGCATCTTTCAAAAGACTCCCCAAGTCTTTCAAAAGAAGCTCCAATTCAAGGAATTTTGCTTTCACATTTGAAAAAGGGCTTTACATTTAACGTCTCCTCTCTTACCTCTTCTAGACTGTATGAATGATTTCCCATCATTCGTTCAAAATTCTTTTTCGAGGATCCTAGAAGGCATGACGACCAACTTTGAATGACATTATCAAATCTTTTTTATATTCCCTCCCTCCGTCGAAGATTCCTGTAACCACTCTTCTGAACTAATACAGCACTTCTAGTGTTTGACAGCAAAGAGAACCATGTATTGAGAGAAATCCTCGACATCAATGTTGGAGAGATCAACAATTGGCGGTGATTCGTGTGCTAGTCTCTCAGCCACCAGATGAGCCACTCGTTCACCTTCGTTACCTTCGGATGCGAAGAAGACAGTAACGGCTGAACGAGCACGCTCCTCGGTTAGACGCTCTTCCTCCCGCTTCTATAATCTTATCCTTATTGTTATCTTCTTCATGTCTGTGACTATGCCTGTGCCTGCAATCTTAATCGCTCATTCATTCATATTTGTGACTATCTCAAAGACTCTATTAAAACTAAACTGCCGACGTAAAGAAGTGATGCGACTGGGTTCCCCGATAGCCTACAAACTGTATTATGAAGTTCGTACAAGAAGAAAAAAATTCCGACCGGTGTACCCTAATATAAAGTACAAAGAAGCGTAACTTTGTTGTTACAACACACCGAATTTACCACCCAAATGTTGCATTTTTCTTCCTCTCGTTTCCTGATGCTGATATCCCTTTTATGCTGACATACTGCTCTAATTGACTACAATATTAATATCAAAGCAACTGAAAAACAGAGCACAGGTGAGCGCATTGGGTAGTTCTTCAAATCCCTTTAGCTCTGATCACCAATTACCATTTACAATACAAATGCTCTGAAAAAATGAACCATCTAATAAGCCTTTCGTTGTACAATTGCATATCAAAAGTACATAATCAGGACTCAAATAAAAGTCAGCGATCGGAGCACATGGTCCACCTTATGTCAATGACACACGTGCGAGGTGGAAGCACACGTCAGTCGATCTCGGCTACAACTATTTTTAGGAACTGCGCTAAATGTGAATCAGAATCCAAAGCAGATCTTTGCAGCCACTAAGCGATGTATTAAAGGCAACTCTCGGACGTACCTTCGAATATTCGGAATACACTTTGTGGATGTAGTGATAAAGGACGTAGACGCATCCCGGCATAATAACTCCGCAGAATGCAGTCAAGTACAGCAACAAGTCATCTTTTTCTGCGGCTCGTACCAGCGATTCCAACGAGTTGGGTGTGCTCGACTGACCTGTACCCGGGCCACCAGGCATTCCGATTCAACTTACCCTCTGGGACAACTTCAAAAGAATCTGGAAAAAATGTACACAGAGCCATAACCAAGCATCAGAAAAGGAAAGAAACAGGGTGATCAAAAAGATGAAATTACGCCTTCAGAAGTTGCCGATTAATTGTGCAGCCATGTCCGGATGTCGTACATTATCCCAAAATATTTGATAGGTTGCCAGCAATGTCCCTGATGGGGTCTATCGACTAATTTTCAGATGTTCAACGTCAAGCGTGAGTTGGACGATTATGATCACCGTATAGCTGTTGGAAAACCGGTTGGAAAACCTGGATACTGAATCCTTTCTTTCGCATCGTGCATCACACAATCCCACGTCAACGTGGACGAAAAGTTGGCTGGGAGGAGTCCTTTCACTGGCAGTAAAATGAATCATGCTAGCAATTCAACGAGCACATAAAAGGGCTGCAAACTGAAGTGCAACCTAAAATGCATTGGTTGTGACGACGATTAGCGCATTCATATGAAATACTTGCACTCTACTATATTCCCTACAACGAGAAATAATTTTTAAAACGTCTATAAAACCAGTAGATGATTATCTATTTCTTTATATTATTTAAAAGAAAACAACGTGAATGCATCAAAGACAATAAATTTCATATTGATATATACTAGAAATAACGGTATAAACCGAAATCAAATCAACGGTGAAGTTCATCACATCATGTCGTCACTTTATTAATAAGAAGAAATGCTCTTTAAACAACAATAACGCCAAAATGGCCAACAACATCAATGAGAATTCGATAAGCATTTAATAATGCTGATTTCAGAAAATAATTAATATCACTATAGAGAAAATATATCACTAATTTATGACAATATTTTGCTATTATCACAGCATTACATTAGACATCACTCGTAAGAATATGGCTACACTCGCTACCCTCTTCTATATGTCTGCGAGGGGGAGGGGGGAGGGGGGGGTCTTTCAGATCCTTAAAATGCCCTAATTCCTTAGATATACCACCACTGCAGCCTGAAACGAATATAGCCGCATAGGGTGCGCATGTTTTCCTATGATTCTTTGGCCAATCGCGACCATTTCGAAAGATATCAAACTATAACGATTAAGCTACAAAGCTTATTAAGTAAGCCAAGTATTTACATAAAATGAACAATATGAGCGAGATGCAACAAATCATATCTTAACAACAATATTGTAATATACCAAAAATACAGATTACCCAATTCAATTTATCCCTTAAACTGTAGTATGTGAGTTTATGGTGGAAATTTTTCATTAAAAAAAAAATCAAGCACTCCACAACAGTATTTTCATGATTTTCTTTACGCCTCATAAAATGAAGTATTATAATTAAAATCTGGCTTATATTCCACAAAACTTTAACTGAAGCAAGATTTAAACCAGAGCAAGATTTGAAGAAAGAACAGGATAGAGCATTTGAAAAAGGAAAGGTGGAAGGGGTGATGGTGAGTTATTTCAAATAACGAAGGATAAAATGCTGCGATGGATATTCATCACTCCTGCCCTCTCTACAAAACCCTTAATGATGCAACCCAATAATATACAAAGGCGAGGGAAGTGGTAAATACAAACGAACAGATCAACAAACGTTCATCAAAACTCATAATTAATAAACCTATTCATTAGTATTCTAACGTAGAAATAATACTGCTCAATAGAAATCACTAAAGCGAATGATCAAAGAAAATAGAATATTCGAGAAGTGCTAAAAGTTCATCTTTATCTCTACTTCATATACGGCTTATAAATTCTTCAATGATATGAAAATAGTATAATGAAAGATATATCCAGCAGAGGTGAAGAACACAGCCTTGAATACATTGAATCACCCACCTCATGCAACATTGGTTAGTAACCATCATTCCTTATCATCAGTGGAAATGTTAAAATGCGAACCCGCCTTCTCGCACGGCTAGTGAGTGTTCTACCACTGCACTATCCCAATCCAATATTTCACACTTGTGTTCCCTTCTCGTGCGCATCTCAAGACCATATACGTTTTGATAAGACCAAAAAAGTCGGCTATTGCGTAATATTTCTACTATAAAATTATTTAACATTTTATTTATAGTATAATCCATATTCAACAACTATCCATTGTTCTATTTATAAAGTTACTTAATATAAATAATATACGAGTAGATGAATAGACGAACAAGATAAATGCCAACGAGTAGTTTCGCAGAGACATTCAAAGTGTCAACAAGTAGAAGTATTTCTATCTATTAAAAAATTTTTTTCGTCTTTATACAATTATTATTCTAATAATATTAATTACTAATCAACAATTATTAAATATAAAATGCCCCTTTAGGTGTTTATTTATTTCTCTCCAAATTGTCTTGAAAAGGAGCGACAGCATCCGCTAGATAGAGGAATTATTCTTTAGACATTTTAACACTCGAGATTCACAGCAATAAGAACTCAATCACTCGTTGTGAGTGAGACAACTACAATAAGAACCCGAATAATGCCTTCCCTCTCCTAATAGAAAATGGACTGCATTATTCGAGGTAATAACAACCTCGATGAATGCCAAATCAGATTATGCAAAATTTATATTTCATACATCCTCACTCAAGACAAAGATCAGGTAAGGCCAAAGGTCAATTTATAGGCATTCGAAACGTACTACAAATTAAGGCAAATATATTACTGGATCAGTGGATAACGGATAAAAGATAAGGCCTAGCGCATTGGAAGAGATCTAAATCGGGATCTAAGGATCGACCAAATCCTTCGAGTACCATTACCGCGAGGACTACTGTCGTGAATGAAGTTTCCAATGAGACTTGGTGACGACTCACTATTGAGAACAATTCGTTGAGCATTTCGGAGATGTTCAACTGCAAAACATCATCACGCGATGGCAGATTATTCACTCAAAGCTTTCAAATATTGCAGCTAAAGAAAGCAATTAAACTAGCAGTGATGCAATGGTTTAATGGATAAGCCATCTGCTCGTTCGTTTATCCTATCTCCCTAAAGAGATTTCAACGTAAACTTTCCTACTCAAACATTTCCCGCATTAGACAACAATGGTATTGACCTTTAACACTTCGGACTTTACAATGTACCACTAAGATGAACTATAAAACTTTTCAATTTTAAAAATAGTGTCTAACCGTTCTGAGACTGCCTTTCGATCGTGCAATTCTAACCACATTATCGATCTCGTTGCAAAACTGTTCTGGATCTTTACAGCGATGTTGTGGTGCATGATCCAACAGCAATTGACCAACATCATAGCCCTTTAAAGCAGATTTAATATAAGCTTATCTTTATAACAATGGTGAACTTATTAAAAAATGCAAAAAAAAAATTCATTTATTCTAAGAATTACAAAAAACCTCAACCAAAAAATCTCTAAATTTGGACTGATTAAGGAAGGTGATTCGACTTTTGCAGAACGTCAACAACGATTATCCGTTCCATTTCATATGGATCCACTAATGGAAAACGGAAATTTTGCAGTTTTTGCGCGTGCTAGTATCGATTAAAATGTGGAGGTATTATTCTACTACATATATATATATATATATATAAACTTATTGGTGATTTATGAAACTGCAATGTAAAATACATGTTCGACTTTTCGATGAATAAGAGGAGGGAGATGCAAACAGTTGGTTTCAAAATATATTTCCACATTCAGCCAATAGGATGCGAAACCACCTTTGCTTGTTCAGTCATAATGCATCGAGTTCAAGCAAGACTTTGTAGAACGAGGATTTGAGAGCAACAATAGTGGTGAAAATTCTGCCCTTTGAGACATAGTTAACAGCTGACAGCATCACACCCTCCCCCCCCTCTCCCCCACCCCGCCTCCGACCAAGAATAATATCTCGAAATGTAGAGCCAGGAATGGCACTAGTCATATAAATGACGGTTGTGGGATCAACTCACCCGCCATTTATACAGCGACGTGTGTAAAATGAAGGATAACTCGTCAGGTCTATCCTCATATGACGTGAGGGTCTACACTGACCTCGTGAAGGATTTCCTACAGCAAGATCGTGGAAACAACCTCTCTCCTCCCACCCAATTCCCCTATCTTAAATTTTCCATCACCCAGACCACCTTGCGCTCTTTACACCTCACCACGACCGCCGAACACATCTCTTTGGACATCACCAAACGCAAGAAATTTTCCGCTCTGCACTACCAATGATTACAAATTCACACATGGAATCCAGCTTCCCCCCAAAATCTGTGCTCGAAAATCAATTTATTTAATCCATGCAGATATCAGCGCAAAATCCGTCATCATAGTTTATGTTATCGCAACGTTAGGAATGTTAGTCATATCGGCATTGGATGTGACAGACAAACTAGAGCAATTTCTTGTTGACAGAATGACATTTAGTCAGTCACACCAGCATGAACGACATGTCGACTAGTCCAATAAACAAAAAATGTGCTGCGTAATCGATTAGCAAAACACATCTCATAATCGGAATCACTCATCCTTTAGTAATTTCAAATAATCTCAGAAAAGAAACCCTTTTTTCGACGACCGCACGAAACAACGCTCGAAGATTTCTAAGGTTGTCAGGAGTTTCCTCGACTGCAATTCCAGTATCCAGTATCACAAGTGTTGGCTCATCATTATACTCCAGATTTTCTGTGAAGCGAATTCTCGGCTCATGCACCCACCCGACTGCCTCTTTCACCGAATCCACCTGTAATGTTTGCTATCTTAACAGGAATTAGAAGCACACCATACTCTAATCCCTTTAATACAGCTCCCTTTCCAAAAAGATCATTTGTGATGGGAGTTCGCAAAAGCAAACTCCTCTCCTCTAACAGAGCCTCTCCTTCATATGCTCCAGGCTCCTTTTGTGCACTAGTTAGTCTTAGTCGAATTCTCTCCCAACTTTTCCTGATGACACGCCTTTTACGCAGACTCTTCCATGACCACAACCTTGCAATTTGATTCAGCATATTTTGGAAAGGTGGGATATTACCACCCCCTCCCTCAACATCAGTAACTGAATTTGAGCCATTGCAGTAGTTACATTAATGTGACCCGCACTTTCGGTTTCCTGCAACAGAACAACAAATAGAAAAGATCCGAACTTCATAGCACATTACTCAAAAACCCATCTGGGTTATTCTGCTGGAAAAGATTATCAGATTTTGGCAGCATATAACTAACTCAACACATTCTATATCAACTAATAGTTCAAAATAACGAGCATGTTAGCAAAATAAAGCATGAACAAAACAAACCACAAAACTTACCAATTTCAAAAATAAGGAATCCGACTCCGGTGCTCGATGAACATCATTCAGTCCATTGTGTCTATCGTTAAAACTATAAGAAACAAACGTGAGTATAAATTATCGAAGATGCGCCTTCAGAGCCCCTCAGCACTTCATCTACACCGCCACAAATAAAGCAGCCAGGTATGGACTTCAGATGGCAACGAAAAGCTCAAACAATGTTACCTGCAGATATGAACGCTACACGAAAGGAATGTTTGCATTTTTGAGCTTCTCACCGTAAACTTAATCAAATGTGTTTATAATCGATTAGAAATTTCCGCTGAAAAATGCAACGAAGGCGATAAATGCGCTCTTTGGTAAAATGAGAAAACATTTATAACACATTTTATAGTTGATGATTTTATGAGTGTTAAACAATAGGATGTGGTGTAACATCCAGCAAATATAGACAGTTTGGAATAGGCACCCTAGTAGTAACACCAGATTAAATTGCCATTTTCCTCTCTAATGCAGTTCGATACAGTATTGAAAAGAGAAAATTTATTCTTGCAAGCAATAACTACATTACATTTCAAATTTAGATGAAATAAAAATAAACTTTTAGATAAAATAAAAATAAACTTCAAGAACGATTTCCGAGTGGAATTCTCTTCCCATTTAACAACGATCGTGGTTGGGAATGGAGTTTTTTCTACGACCAATATTAGCAATAATACCTGCGCATAAAAATAATAATGCAAGAGCAAACCGTATGAGAATATTGCCCGGATGCAAATCACCATGAACAAAATTATCGACGAATATCATTTTGAGTAGTGCACGTGCTCCCATTAATGCGACACGTCTTTTAACGCTTGCTGCCTGATGAGCTAGAATCTGAAAATTGCACAGCTAGATGGCCGATCCCATCGAAAAAAAGCCTTATTGTAGGTGGCAACTATCTCTAATAATGGGTCGTCGATGTTATAGAAGATTAAAGAATGAGATGGATCCGAATATTCTGAACACGAAATTCAAACGCTCCGTCAATCGGCTATCGGCTTCTCAATTAAGTAAGTACATTAGAAAGAAACATTTTCAGATATAGATGAATAATGGCACATTTATATTAATTACGTCGTTTGTAATTAAATCCCAAGATAGAATGCATTAAGAGTTTCTGAAGTGATGCAGAATTGCTAATTGTTATTTCCTTATGTCAGTTTGAATCAAGAAAACGAAAAGACATTGTAAACTCATCCAATCTTCATATTTTATCCTCAAAATCAGGAAATTTATACAAGAAAATAAAAAGTTACTAGGTAATACCTCATGATCTCCAGTGACAAGCCTATTAACGTACATTCCCTCTTCGAATGTCTCGACAATCACGTCCTTCGAAAAGCACAAAACCAATGGAAAACGAATCCCCGTCTTATCCACATCGAAATTCCGCGAGAAACGCTTAAAATGTTTATTTAATAATAGAAATGAAGAAAATTCACATATAGTTACGGTTCCAATAATCTGCTCGCAAGCCTTATGGCAAGAAGCTTCTTCGCGAGATGACTTTAAGTTAAAAATAACGACTAAAAGATCAGCAAAAGCAAAAAGAAAGAGCAATCAACATTTTTAACATCTTTGAGATCATCGAGATTTAAGAAGGGTTGAAGCCAACAAGATGACTAATTCAAAGGAATATGATGGAATAGAGAAATACACAACAAAGAGATAAGAATAAAATGGAAAGACAGAGAAGAGATGTAAATTAGGGGGTAGAATGTTCAATAGACAATGTGAGCAAGACTCCACTCAGATGCAACACTTCCTTCGAAATTATGCCGCATGAATTTTGCAATCAGCTTCCTCTCAGCTGTTCTTTCACTTTTATTTTCGACAGCACAGTATAGGTGGATGTCACCAATGAGAATCACAATGTGACCATTGAGTGTTGGATCGACAGTATTGAAAAATAAGTATATTAAGTACTAATAACAAAAAATAAACGTTACATAAAATCAGCTTAAAAAACTCATCGGAAAGTCAAATAGATATATCAATCTATATGCGAAATAGATGCCTGTTTTCCACTTTTCACTTTAAAACGTTGCACGATCAAGAGAATGGCACAGTGGCCATAAAAATAACGCATGTGTTACATAAGCTCGATGGAGCTGTTGTGCGTTCGCCCACAGACTGATTCCACCATAATTAAGGTCCCAATTGTGGTGCCTATTTCTTTATTATAACTATTTTTTCTCAAAAGATGATTCTCTTAAATTTTCAAATGCGGGTGGTGATCGCAATGATAACATTAAAGAAACGAGTCAGAAAAGTGAACGTAAAAAAAATACTGAAACCGAATTTTTAGCAATAATTTTCGAATGAAACTTGAATAAGGAACATCTGATAGGAACTCGTTTCTTTATCAACAGTGCAAAATTAGTAAAAATAAAATCAATGAGATAAAAAGTATTTGAAAAAGAAACATAAAACAATCTATGAAACCTTGAGAGCATTAGCTTCATTGCGTAAATCCACTTGACGTTTAAGAACCGTTTCGAATTGATCTAAGCATGAGATCGGATTGACGAATAATAAACTTGGAGCAATCATTTCCGCTAATCGCGTAAAACAGCGCAAAATCGATAGATCGATCTCAATGCTCTCTCGAACACCACGTTCCGCTACCTGAACAGTTTGTTCCACGATTCGAAGTATAATAAAAAGAAGAGATTCTAGAAATCAGCGATAGGAACTATCACAATCTCAAGTTGTCGTAGAATAACTAGAAACTTGGATGCTTGAGTGCATATCGAAGAACTAATATATTGCAAAGATCTTGCTAGCCACAATGTCTGATTTTAAGCAATGTGTGTATTCCGCAAGATATAACAGAAAATATCCCTCCCTTAACGTTTTTCCCGATTTCTATATTCGCTAATAAGCTCTAAACACTCTACGACTGCAATCTCCTACGTTTAAAAACATTGGATCGTATCATAACCATATGTTTCCTTATTTCACAAACACTCTGTGACCGCAACTCTCTATGCACCAAATCTTCAGTGCAAGCAATATTTTACAGCTGCATTTAAAAATGATGTCTTTTATTATTACTGCAAAAATAAAGATAGAAACAAACTTTGAAAACATTAAAAATTTAAAACAAACAGCCCCATAATTAAAGAGAAAACGATCATAGATTTTTGAGAAAGGGAAAAGAACACTGATTAACCATAACATTATCACAGGCAACCACTCACCTTAATAGCGACGTCGAGGAACTTTTTGCCTTCTGGATGAGCAAACTTGATTCCCGTTGCTGCATAGAACTTGTCAAGGTCCACTTTCGCTTTATATACCTATAATATTATTGATATATTGCGAAATTTTAGCCATATTTAACAAGTTTTTGAAGGAAAAAAAGATTACTTTGTGCATACAACGCGGAGTCCTATAAACTTTACAGAACTGAAAACTTGCTGCTAGTCAAGTACAATACGAAACAATACTATACTTTCCTATCATAAACACCTGTAGAATTCATAATCTTCTCAACAAGGATTTACAATTAAGCAGAAGCTTACGTAAGGGTGAGGAAAGAAGCTGACCTTTAAGATCGGGCCTCTATTCTAGAAAACTTTTAAAGAGATGTAATTTAGACAAAAAGTTGCAAAAGAATACTCATATTTCGGAAGTATTTTTAAAAGAAACGTCCAATCTTGGTAAAACTTTAAGAACTGAGAAATGCGCTAAATTATACTACGATAAAAAAGTCGAAAAACGCTTTTATGGTAACGTCCTTTTTTCCCGAAAAAATGTGGAGAGCGTTTCCAAAACATAAAAATGTCGTCAAAGTGAACTCCATATGATGTTAAAATTTTTAAAGTTGGAATGGCTCCTGAACGTTCCCGTTTCCTAAATAAAACCAACTGGATGCTTGAAGAAGAAATATGTATGAGAAAGATTAATTCAAATCACCTGAGCTATGCAACCTGAACCGATCGGGTCTGACTGAATGGCAACAACAAATGAACTCCAATCGATGCCCGGAAACAATGCGTCGACTGCACGCCGCGACGCTTTACCCCAAGAACGATGCGTTGTCTTTGTATGTAATGCGGCCATCTATAAAGAAAAACAACCGTTAATTATCATTAGCGACATGGCTGAGGGAGCTAAAATTCTTCAATTCTTCACTATATCCGAAAGGATTTTAACTTGAATCCATTCCAAAAAACTCATCTCGAAAAAAAAAACAATTTTGTTTTTGTGGAATTTCCTCATTACAAATGAAAAACGACTGCAATAAAATGTCGATTGCAAAACCGTTGCAAGAAAAGGATTTAAAAGGATTTGATTAAGAAGGTTTTAGCTATCAACTTCGCTTGCTGTACGCCACAAAACAGGAGAAAAAAGCAAGAAAAAAGCAAAGAAAGTCACTAATAGATACTAAGGGAATGACAGGAAGAAGAAAGGTGGCGCAAGTGCATTTAACTAAATCTACTGAGTCGTATTATGTGATATGCAGCTAATGCTTGAATATAAGCATTTATAATCAGTACATATATCATAAAACGCTCTCCTAAGACGTAGCTATTTAATCGTGTCGGTATTCAACAACTGACCCATAAAAGATAGCTGCTGCGAACATTCTTTAGAACTCCAACTTGCAATTCACTTTTCAATGAAGTTGCACAATTGACTAAACCTTTAAAGTTGAGGATCTGTTCGTAGTGATTAATAAATCAAATATATTCAATAATGACGAAGATGATGTTAACAGAACCTTATCGCAGAAATCCTTCGAGAAGATATCACGTCTTGTGCTTGCCCACTGCCCCAATTTCACAAGAGTTGGTCCACTTTTTTGAATTGTCCAAAGTGCAAAACTCCACCAAAGACGTCGAATTCGATCCGAACACAACATCAAAGGACATGTTAAACCCAATGGAGCAAAACGAATAGATAGCGTTATAATTCTTAAACAAAAAAAATTTTGTGATTCTGACAAAAACAATACGAAATGAATCACAAATGTCATCAAATTAAATTGAAAACAATATATAGAGAAATTTTTTTAAAAAATGCCTCGGTATTTTTCACTTGGTTTATGACATGTAACCGCCCCGAAGGATGCAACTAGATCTTTTGTTTCTATAACGCCTCAGAGATCTCTCGTCTCTCGCAATACCCTCCTTCCCCACCTATGACTCGACTCTCCTGACCTTTGGAGTCTATAAAAACTAAGCAAAAGTACTCATGACCTTCGAGAATGCTTCAGTTTTTGCCAACGAACTAACCACTATTTCACAACACTGTATGCTTTCTATCATAATTGATTCCCTTATATTTTCTCTATTGTTTAAAAGCTGACTTTTACATCGCGAGCTTCGTAGATAAATATTACGAAGAGATAATTGTCACATGAATTGGCAGGAAGAAAAGGCCTGAAAACAGAAGAAAGAAGGTAGAAGGGGGGGAGGGGAGGGGTGGGGGGGGAGGGGGTAGAGGAATGAATGAAAATGAACGAGGAATCAGGCAGTTTATGAAAGACAAAAACGATGACTACCTAACTGTCAACTTGAGCAGCCACAGTGTCGTGCCAAATATATAGACAAAAAAGCGTATAAACATATATCGACTCCGTTGAATTTCTTCGACTCCTCTCTCAGCTCCAATTTCAGATGAGATAAGCCATGGACTTCGCATGCTTTTTATTAGCACATCCTAAAAACATACAATATAACAACAAGTCTGAAGGCTTCGATATAGAATAGTAGTAGCAAATTGTCACGAAGTAAATGAAAGCATTAAGGAGTGAACATAGATAAGTATGCGACGTCCCCTAATTCATAAAATGCCTTACTTCGCTGGCTGAGGAGGGGGATGGGCGAGAGGGCATCCAGGTCTCTATAAATTCGAAACAATCTTCTTAGCTTATCCCATAAAACATTCGCCAACGGTTTCTGACTTCAATCCGTCAACGGCCTTTTTCAAAGGTAATCCACAGAACAATGGTTAAAGAAAGATGTAGAGATTGCATAAAGTGACTGGAAATAGATGACGTTTGTAAACGGCTGTAAGGAATTAGCGGAAATCACATAGAAAAATGGCGATCAAAGTTTTTGGTCATATCCCATTTGCTCTATATGCAATAAACTATACAATAAATGGGATAGCAACGCAAACCAACATGTGCTGAAGAGTTGCTAATTTGCATTTTTAACATGTGCTCGTTCTGGCAAAGCTGTGTCTGTGAGCATATACGTGTGTGTGCCTGTACATCTATGCGATAGTATCGACTCCGGAGTCAATGGAAGTGGAGCTATGAAATTTGCTGGGCGTAATGCAAACTATAGAATAACAACTTACTTCATTTTCCTTATCAGTTTATTCAGTTCAAAACAAGTTACGATCATTTAGATGCATCCAACACTTTATACTAACCGAATTTTCAGTCTAGTTCGATCACAAAAAGCAGCCACTCTACCAGAGTTACATCAACGATCGGTTCACATAACATGGAGGAGTAATAGATACCACATTGTTTACAGTTTACTAATAATTTAGGTAACCGGTTGGTTATTTCAATACGATATATGAACGCATTTCGTGTCAACGTTTACTTTTATAACATAATGTTTCTCCATTTGTTTTTTTTTTAAATTTTAAATTAACGTTTGCATTTGCAGGGATAATTTTTGGGCAGTTTTTGCAAATTCCTGAAGAAGGGCATTATGATGACGTCATGTTTATTGATATGTTTGTTTGGTGGATACAATTGACGGAGTATGAATGCTAGATCGACGTTATTCAAACGGTTCGTTTTACTGTACACCCTGAATTGAGCACATAGATCAAATTTTGTTAGCAGTGGTTACTTTCTAAATGAATCGTTGACACTTAAATTTGCAAGTCAACTTTATTCTCGATATGACCTAAAAATGAATTTGCAGCTGAGAAAAACTTGTTGCCAGCCGCATAAGAAGTCATTGCACATTGTACGGTTACGACTGCTACATATTAGCCTGACGTCCATCACTTTTTGTATCACCAATAAAAATATATTTTCTGATATATAATATATATATATATATATATATTTCAAACGGCACTCATTTATATTTATTTATTTGAACAATATGTTTTAACAACACTTTCTACATCCAAAAAGCGAAGAAATGAGAAAAACCTTTAGTAATGAACCACCTCGTTAGTAATATGTTCGCATCGAGCAATCCTTGCTAACGCTGAAGATATCAATAAGCCGCTTCCGAACAAGATTCGTGTACATTTAACCAATCGCTTCGGGCAATCCGTTCTTTTGAAGTGCGATGAACACCTGGTCACGATCACCGTTGAGTGGTACGAAGAGTTCAGAGGGTTGTTGTTCTTCAGAATCCATCTCCACACATGTACCACTCTCAGCATACCTCAACATTAAGCATCATACAAACAAATTATTTTGCATGTAAATTGTTTTGCAACGTTAACTGCAATTGCAATTGCAATTTCACATGTAAATTTTGCAATCACACAAATAAGAATCACAAAATTCAATGCCCTTTGCACGTAAACAAGCATTTCTCATGCGAATCGTTGGGACGGATTATGCGGTTTCTAACGGAGATGATATAAAACATCTATTGTCCACATCCTCGAATATACATCGCTTTATAAATGTGAAAGGAAATACAAGCACTGTGTTTTTATGCAAATTTCAGTAATGAAAAATGAACCATCGAATAGCGTTTAAAGGCACCTTCTATTCACAATAGCGAATAAATGGAACGATAAGTCGCCGCCATCCACGCTCAATAACGTCTGTCCTGTCATTTGCGCTTTAGCGACAAATTTCGACTCGCGAAAAATACCAAATTTACGCACCAAAATTTATAGGTAAAATACTTAAAAAACACAATACATCGAAGTTTACATATAAAGTACCAAAAAATAACAAAACTAGGCTTAAATACACCGGAAACCTTCAACAATGTGCGCATACCCAGGCACAAGCGCAGGCGCACGAGAGAGATGGAGAGAGACCGTGCGCGTCTTCAGTGAGCGACGCGGTACTGGTCACTCAATGATAAAAACGTCGATACCGGTGGGAAGCAAGATTGGAAACACGAGTTTTAACACATTTGAAAGAGCATTAAAAACTCTATCAAAATCTGAGACAGTAACAAAAACTTTTCTATAAGATCATTTCCTTTTATGACGTGCAACTAACATAAATTGCAGACTCAGCGATAAATCTGAGCCTAGAATTGTGTAATGAAACAAGATCCGATCGCCGATCGGATGGATCTGCATGGATCTGATGAATGCTTTTAGTTATTGATTGCAAAATTGTTATGTTTTGCTCTCTTTGTGTCTCGTGTGTGTTGTTTTGTTTTTTCATTTTGTTGTTTATTTTTATCCTTTATTTACTTCACTGTGTTCTTTTCATTGAATTATTACTATTTGTGCAACTGTTATGTACTCTCGTGCTCGATGTTTTATTTATTCTATGGGCAAAGGTTAATCCTTCTTCTTTTATTCTCTCAATAAAAGATTTATTCCTAATCTCAAATCCTATTAATATTTCTTTATAAACAAAGATAAGCGTTATTTCTGCAATTAGAAATTGTTTGTAAGGAATTCTTTTCATCGCCGATAATTTCACCGATAAAATTTTCTCATCGTAACAGTTTTTTTTGAAGTGCATTAAACACTTAATGAATAGCAATCTTTTTGCTTAATTCTAAATTGCAGAAGTGTAGATGAGGATATGAATATCATTGGTTGTTGTATGCAAGTAAAGCGATGACTAGGAACTCGTTTAAATCAAATTTTCTCGTAAAACTTCTCTACTCACTATTTAGACCATAATTTGTGAGTCGCCAATATTCACAAAAATTTCCGGTTCATTAATTTTGACTGAAAAAACGCCGTAAATTTAGCGTTTAAAAAAATGTTTTTTATGTCTTCTATAATAATTTCAACACCCGAACCATTAAGGAGTAAGCGTTATCAAATTTATTTAGTTGGATTTATATGCGCCTTATCCAACTGGAATGTGAACCTATCACTGTGCATATTTTGTTAATTGTTGGCAATCTATATTGGCGCATATGGCATACGCATCTTATCTTTAAATTGAACTCGATTTCGAGGAATTTCCTGAAAAATCCGAAATTTCCGGTTGAACATCTCATAAATGGATTGCGAAGTTCTGATGGACATAGCTATCATGAGTTCACTTAAGGATGCTTCATAAATCATGTTGTGCTAAACAAATGGGAACAACTGTTAAGCGACGCTTTTATATGCCATTGCTCTCTTTTTCCCACTCTCTCTTTTCCCTTCTCTTATTTTCTCTTCTTCTCATCCTTTCCATTAGTTTCACTTATGCTAAAATTCAAGCGGACAAGTGACCACGATGAGTTTTAAAAATTTGTTTTGCATATTTCGAATTACCAATTTATTGTTCTATTTATTTGAGGTATATTTGAGGTATATTTACAGTTGAAATTACCCGTAAAAGAGTAATTTCGATTTTCACCCGTTAGTACCGCGAATATTGAAGAGCTTCCTTTCTCCCATCTCCCCACAATGTTTGGATTTAATTGCGACGTTAGCTCATGACTGGGAAGTTGAAAGGTTGTGGAGATGAAGCGATTCGTTTTTCACTCTCAACTCTTTTTTTCAGCCCGCTTGCAGCCTCGGCTTCAAATTGAGCTTCCACTTTCGACACAAACGAGCGATAGTAAAAAGGTATTTATATATAGTGAGTCCTGGAAAGTTGATTTGAAAGGAGGGAGAGGGACAGTACGTTAATAGACTACGAGGAGAATGTTCTGTTCAATGAGACGGCTGTTTAGTTTCGAAGGAAGTGGTGAGAAGCATTCTTGAGAGGACAGAGTCTATCTCCATGATGGCTTCAAACTAATAAACATCAAATCTGTGAAGTTCAATCGAGTGCTTTAATAGGCAAAATTGTAGAAAGAGCATACTGCATCGACACCTCTAACAAGCGCCCAAATTTATTATCTACTTTCACGAATTTTCTTTGCAGAAGCATATTATTTCAACTTCTTGTCTGTGCCTCGTGTCTGCTTGTTTGTCTATTTGTGGGGTAATTTCAACTTGCGAACCACTCAACTTACAATTACGAAAAGTGCATGCTTTAAATTACGTTGAAATGACTCCCTAGTAAAGGTGCTAAAAATAGGAATTTATTTTGCAGTGGATCGATTCAAATT
Organism: Baylisascaris schroederi; assembly: GCA_006503575.1. NCBI lineage: Eukaryota > Metazoa > Nematoda > Chromadorea > Rhabditida > Ascarididae > Baylisascaris > Baylisascaris schroederi. Next base: position 343,421 of record QEWY01003431.1, read on the forward strand.
TTACATGAATCGGGCTAGAAAATTGCATCTTTTACAGAAGATTAGTAAAGGTGATCGATGCAATAAAAATATAGGGGCATTGTTTTACATATTTTATTTTCAACTGTATACTCTGAAACTGGCTAATGAGTTGAGCTAGAGGAAAATATGCATATCCTAGCAGCTCTTGTGGCACCTTTCTCCACTTTTTATGCTCACATCCGCATATAAAAATGATCCTTGAGTTAATGAATTGTCTCACTCATTGGATTATTGTTAGAGCCATGGCGAGGATTGGAACCGATATCACTAGTGCGTGCGAATTAAAAGCATCAAATTTTACCACTGTAGCGCTATTACAAATGTAGCATTTCAGGAAAGAGGGATGGGGGGGGGAGTAGTTATTGCAAATGCAGCATTTAGGAATGAACGAGGGGAAGTTGGAGGGATTCGACGAATTTTTGAAAATTTTATTCCAAACAAATTAGGGGTGCTTAACTATTCGATCGAGTAGTAATTATCGATTTTTTAGCTATCGATTTAATCGATTTCCAGCAAAATGCGACTGCTTTATTCTATTATATTCTATACGCAATTATTGTTAACAACAAATTATTCATCTGCTTCAAATATTATAAGTTGTTATTTTGAGTAAGTTCATTGAGCAGTTTTTTTATTTATACGAAAATTTTGAAAATTCTGCATAATTCCAGGATTTGGTCGTAGTTCCCTTTTTTTATTACAAATAAAGCATAAATATAGAGGAACATAAGTATTTACAAGTAATAATCCGTTAAATGGCTAATAGACCAGTAACCATTCATTGCATTCATTGCAAATCAATATTGCTAAATAACTGTTGTAATTATTCAATAAAGTTAACGCTTGTAGCCGATTGAAAAGAATGTAGAAAAAAGAGAAGAGAAGAAAAGATAAAAGAGTTGGCATAAATTAGAGAAACCCCAATTGCCTGAAATATGCATAAAGCAGAAACAAAGCTTTTTCGAGCCTTATGAATCGTCCATTTGCCTGATGTAATCAACACTGAGCAGTTTTAATCAAAAATAGGTGTTATAATTTCTTATTTAAGTAAGTTGATTTGGATATTTGGGTAATACAGTCGAAAATAAGTGAATAAAGATAAAAAACTATCTGTTTCTACTAATCTCCCATAACTTTTCAAGCGGTACTCTTCTATAACTTTTTTAAGAGGATTTCTTTCATAATCGATCCTTCTTTTTAGGAAAAATAAACCGAAAACGGAAGATATTGATGTGACACTATGTAGTCATCTTATTTTAATCGGTTCCTGTACGCTTAACGATGAATGCCGCATAATGCTTCCACCGTTTGAATTAATTGATGAAATAAACAAATTAAAAGAGCACAACGATAAATTAAAAGTGCTTTTCTCATTAACACCCAACAATAGATGTATGTCAAAAGTGGTTAGTGAAACGATTGAATTTTATTTATAGATAGCATTATAACAAAATAAAGAATACTTTTCGATAACAGCTATTTGATAATAAGTTCAAAAAAGTAAAACAATATAACAGATGTTATTAGTGTTGATTTTCATTACTCTGTTTTGAATAGATTTAGTGGTGATTATGGTATTGAAATTGTTTCATTTCATTAGAAGAATGCTAAAATTGTGATTGATCGTCAAATATGGGTTAGTTTTGCTAGCTGACTCTCTATTTATATAACTACAAGCATGGTATCCCCTCCTCCTTCTCACTGTCCCCTTTCCACCCACATACTTATATTATTTTGCACTGAACAAACCTCTGCCTATCTATACAGTTTTTAAATTCCAATTTTAAAAATGATGATTTTTGGCACGCTTTCCTATTTTATAAACATATTAAAATAAAAACCCAAAATCAAATTTTTTTCAATGGCAAGAAAACAGTCTTTGGTCAGTCGTCTCCTCATGGGGGAGGGGAAGGTGGGGAGAGTTCGGGGCGGGGTTGAGTATGTGGGAAGGAGATGAGGGGGAAGAGTGGCGTTTGTTGTGAAATTTTTTCGTAGTAGTTGGAAGGCATAAAACCATCCGATAACGTACAAATCTTTTTCGGCAAGGTTAACCTTTTTTTATTTGATTGCAGCCTAAATGTAGACCGAAGTTATACAAGAAGATGCATTTTAAGAGAATATCCATTGAGATTATATTTAAAATAACTGTCTGTTTATAAATATGGTTTTATAAATATGGTTTATTATTTATTGAAATTAAATAAATATGCATGTTGAAATGCCAAAATAGATTCGTTTTAAGTAAAGAGCAAAAAGGCATCGCTGCTAAAGGAGTATTTTTGAATTATTAGGAAAACTGTATATGCCATGATCATAAAAGAATAAGGAATGATAAGTGGATGAGTCGAAAAAAAATGAATAATGAGAAAGGAAGAAGGAAAAAGATTTCATATAAGAATGGTAAAATGCTAACACGTTTAGAATGAATCAGCCACCTTCATTGCAAATATAATATTTGTGGGTGATGAACATTTCAAAGGAGGATCGTCGCACAACTCATGAAGAAACCATAAAAACAGCCCCTTCTTTCACTCTTTTTGCTAGTCGATTGCCAAGAGAAATATTATACGTAATAAAGATTGATGATTAAGAATATTAAAGGTAATGAATAATAGTCTAACCGATGAATTGGTGAATAAAGTTACCGATTATATTGTGAAGAAATCGGTTGATGGTTTCGATATTGATTGGGAATTTCCTGTTTGGAGTGCCGATGCACGACCAACCGATCGGAAGGGATTCACCGTTCTTCTTGAGGTAACTCCCATTTTCATCAATCTTCGACGTTACTAATTGCTAATGTGATCGTTATGTGGCATTTTTGGTGGAAATAAAGGGGATATTTCATGCACAATTTGGTGTAATTTGAAAGCTATGAAGTTGTTGCAAAACTCTTACACAAATATTGCGTGAATGTATATGCGAAATATTCTTTCTAAAGTTATTCGGCATAATTTTCGCTGACATTTGGTCAATAACAATCAGATTGCCAATTATTGTGTGATGTAATTTAAGAAAAATTTATGTTGAATAAAAGTGGATACCAGTTGAAATTGAATTGAATTGAGACATCAAGTATTGAGAATCGAATTGTATTGAAATTGAAATTCACGATCGAATATTCGACTGAAATCGAATTAAATTAACTCATGAAATTTGAATCACTATTAAATTCAACAATATTGAGCAGTAATAAATTGGATATTGAGTTGAAATTGAAAGTGGATATCGACATTGCGCGAGTTGTATTTATTTGCGGAGATTTTACTGAATCGAATAGGGATTATGCTGGATTTGCATGGATCCGAATATTTTATAAACTGAAATTGTTTATCAGCAAATATAAAGAAATGAGTTTTTAGCATCGATTTCCTTTCGCATCATTTTTCTATAAATTCAAAATTTTTAGGAATTTTGGAATTATTTATCGCTATAACGACCGTATTTATAGGAATTGCGAAAATCTTTCGATCGTGCAAGGAAAGATATTCTGCTCACTGTAGCAGTTGCTGCTCCATATTCTATTGTGAAGAAAGCGTACGATATAAGTGCTTTCAACAGGTAATCTCGAAAATGGTTTAACAATGTGATCTAACATTCTTCGTATAATCGGTCAATGAATTTCATATGCCTGATTTCTTATTTCTGCAAGCTCTTTGCTCAATAATCTGCAAAACTTCGTAAGCATTTCTATCTTCATTTTTAGGCGCCCTAGCAAACTTTATATTCGAAGAGCATATTATGGAAATGTCATATCTGCTTGCCTATCTGGCAATTCTAACTTGACAATTATTAAATTTAGCACATTTATTTTACGCAACAAGATTAAAAGCCTTCAGTTTGATTTGTCAAAATCGGAAAGTTCAAAAATTTTCAGAAAATTGCACACACTTTTTATCGAACGAATTTTCAATTTACACCGTTTGATGCTTAGAACAAATGGAGAAGTATAACAGAGAATTGAATGAGGAAAACAATTAAGTATTTAGAACAATGACTTCATATTGAATTGATCGATTGTTCGCATATTCCCATGAAATGATTCGTCTCTTTTGATTCAATCAATACGGGATGATAACCTTAACGATGCAAGTTTTTTGGCCAATTTTAATTTTTACAGTTTTTTACAGTTTCTCTCGAATTTGACAGACCATTATGAAAGGTGGTGTAAGAGCCTACCAATGGTTCACATTATATTCACCCAACTTTGCACCTCGAGATTTAATGGTTCCCTACTTAGAACTACGCGAAATAGAGATAGGTACATACATATATACCGATGGACACGATGTTGCAAGAACGAGATTCGCAATTGCAAATTTTCATTCTGTTGCCAGAACAAGTCATAGAGGTCCTTTGCTAAAATTGGTAGTCCAGTTGGCTAACGCTTAGAGTACAACTGGTTTAAAGTACAACTGGTTTAAAGTACAACTGGTTTAAAACACATGAACGAACACAGCACCACACAGACAAATGCAAATATAGGCACATATGCACTCAAATGCTCACAAACTTAGGTACAAGCTCACACATAGATATGCAAAGGGATGTGCATACTCGTATATAAACTCTTGCATATATACTTAAGTAAAGTGTGTCTGATGTAAATGAAATAAACTGTGAATAATTTTTGCAGGTATGTTGATTTGGTGCAAATAATGAATTACGATTTTCATGTCTATTCGAAAATACAGGCATTTACTGCATTCAATGCACCATTGTTTAAAAAATTCATCGAATTTGGTGTACTTGGAAAAATGAATTCGGTTTGTGCGCTTTTTCCTAAATTTTTTCTTTTCATACAGCTATTTTGGCTTATATCTGTAGCTTATTTCTTTTATAGCATTAAAAAATTTGGTTTTTCCTGAACTTGCTTTGAATATTTTCTTAGCCAATTTCTTTTCTTAGCGATATTCTCCTATTAATCATTGAATAAGCAGCATTTATATACAAATTTAAAAAAAAAGATGAGCAAAAGAAATAAACTTCAAATGCAAGCATTTGCATATGATGAATGCACATTTCTGAGCATCAAGAAAAGTCGATGCAATTGAACTATTGATTGATTTCTGTAAAGATATTTGAAGGAAATGATTAAAATTGAAGATGTAATAAATATTGTGCAAAAATTATCATCAGTCTATATAATATATAGCATTGAGTATATTCATTGCAATAAATTTCGATAGTAAATTTTCTTTAAAAGAATCTCAAATTCAATGTAAAATGATATGCATTTGAATAGGTGGATTTTACAGGATTATTCGACACGTTTTTGGCTTGATTCAGGATTGTTTCGTAATAAGACTATATTTGGGATTCCTACATATGGCAGAGGATATACACTTGTTGATCGCTATGCCCATTTTGTTTATGCACCTGCAAGTGGTGTATCGATTTTTGGTGAAACCTATCAGTTTCTTAAGGTTTGACTTCGTTTTTATGATTCTGACTTAATTTTTTTGTCCATTTGCATAGCTATTCGATTTCTAATATCTTTATAAGTGAAATTTTTGCTTTTTTATTTACGTTGTACATTATACAGATGTCGTGCCTCTGTTTTTATCCATCCGTTTCCTAACCTATCTATCTACTCGGTAGTTGGAGTGGCCGCAAAAAATTTAAATGGTATCACTTGCCCAAAAAAAACTCCTTAATCAAATTTCGGGATGATATTCTAACTTCGAAAAAATCCGCAGCTATTTAAAGATGCCAGAAATTTGTATAAATTTCCCAATCGTTTGACCTTTCATTTCATTCCAAACGAATCGCAGAAAACGAATCGTTTCTAGAAAATTTATGTGAACGACTTTATCATTTAAAATGAGGCTACTTTATTGCTAATATTTTATAATTTATTAGCAGTTTGTGAAACTGTTGTGTCAGTTAAGTTGAATTAAGAGAAACACATATTGTGCCAATCTCTCCAAAATCCCCTCCGATTATAATTACACCGTTTTGGATTCTTTCCGGGTGATGCATTCTATCAATAAAATTTCATAGTTTTGTGCATCTCAAATTTCCTGTCTATCTGGTGCCATCTGGTGCCATCGGGTCCACTCATTGACTAGAGGAATAAACTATTGATGCTTTGTCAGCAAGCCAATGTTTCGTTTCGAGTATTTGACGGAAGTCTTTAGGGTCTCTTTTGTATTCTGCTTATTTTACGTATTAATAAGGGTGGTGATTTTTGATCTCTCATCGAATTCTGGCTATATAAAAAATTTTTGACAAGTTAGAGATTCAGATTTACTTTTCTTTCCTTGCAAGAAAAAACAAGGGTTCGTTGCAGTTGTTTTGATTGTTTATTTAATAATTAAAGGATAATTTGACGATAATGGTGACCGACTCGGATACATCGTATGCAACCTATTTGATCCCATAATGAATTGTTAACAATTTCTATGAAATTTACAAAAGGAATAAGGTTCACTTTCAAATGAAATTGAGTAGACATTTGCAACCTCTTCCCCCACCTCTGCTTCCCCCCCCCCCTTCCCACTGATATACAGTGCACTCTCTTCCATTTAAAAAACTATGATAAACGCAGTCATCTATCATGCAATGAGTAATTTAAAGGTATGCAATTTGACTCACTCTTCGGATTATGTGTACGTTTTCGATGAGAAGGCACGCTCGCCATATGTTCACGGTGGCGAGAAGCAATGGTTGGGTTTCGAGGATACAACGAGTATGTTCGTGAAAGCGACCTATGCGAGACGTGCACAACTTGCTGGTATCATGGTTTTCGATTTGGCATCTGATGACTTTTCGGTACTTTGCTTTCATGGTGCACTTCTTTATATCGAACAAGCGTTCCTTAGTAACATATCTCCTGAAATGGACTCCGTGCTAAACTTTAGAGAACAACATTGAACTATTTCCTTACTTTTTAACTTATAAAAACTTCGTATGTTGTTGCTGTCTAGTGCAAATAAGGAAAAATAACTCCCCTCTATTCCGAAATGAAACTTTCTCCTCGCATGAACTGCTCTTACGTTCTTTGGAATTTATAACCTCAAGAGTTTCATCCGAGGCGATAGCGTATTACGTTGAATAGAGAACAGGACAGTCACGGATTATTCAATCATCCATGTATCGATGAAGATATGTTAAATTCAATAGAACTTTATGTTTAAAGAAACTCTGCCGTTCAAAGAGGTATGCCATTTTTCCAGGGCTTCAATCTAAGACAAGAGAGTAGTCTAAAATTTTAAACCAATATTATTTTTGGAATTTTAGATGCCCCATACTCACTACTAGCGAGAGTCAATCGATAATTTTTGTAGTATTAAGAAGAAAGATTTGGCGTTCACTTTAATATTTACAGGGTTTGTGTGGCAAAGGGAAATATCCGTTGATACGAGCAGCAAAAGCGGCCTTAGAAGAAACACATCCTGTTGAAGGCACTCATCTCGAGCCAATAATAATTTAAATGATACCGCTCTTATTTGATCGCTAATAAGTCAATCAATGATCTGTACTATGCATTTTCAAATCTTTCGCATCTAGTATGACACCATAAGCAAAAGGTTGATATAAAGAAGCTAGAAATAATAAATACAGGTAGACAAAACTCAGAGTCATCTTACGACTCGATGGTTGTTCAAGTATTCACTAATTACCCAAAAAAAATCCTTTTTTCTAATATTAACGGTTTATGCTTCATTCATAGAAATAAAGTTGAAGTCGATCTGATGCTGTCTGCTGATCTATACAGTAGACGGCTTTTGTATGAACGCAACACGCTCTTTTATAGATAATTGTGTACTACAGCATACTGTAGTATACTGTAATATATTGTACTGTGCTATGCCATTTGTAGTATACTGTACTGTTACGTTGCTATACCTGATTGTAATGTGCTATCCTAGGCCATACTACCATTCATTATTGCTATACTATGAAATATTGTGCTCTGTAATGATCTACTTTGTACTGTTGTACTGTGCTGTACTATAATATGCTGTAATGTGCTATATTCTATTGTACTAAACTGCTCTATACTGTACTCTATTGTACCATACTGTACTACTATGCAATATTATATCTTCGTATGCCTACAACAAAGTACTGCGCCATATTATACGATACCATACCACAACAGCATGGTAGTGCACTATATTTAGCTCTACTGTACTACAGTATCGCACAATTTAATTCAACCGGTACACAAAACGAATCAATGGATTTGTAGTGTTCACTTCGAAAATTGAAATTTGTGTTGCTGAGAGATTTTGCCACTAAATTTTTTATTTCTTTAGATAAAAGAATCTCGATAACGACATTTTACGCCATAAAACTTTCCAAAATCAATTGATGAAAACACGCAAAAAATATACGCACCTAAATGAATCCGGCATGATGAGAAGACCGAGTGCAAGCAGATGGTAGGAGTCGATAGCCGTCTATAGATGCCGATATGCAAGAGTACAAGTGCGATAGTAGTTGAGGGCGGAATAACACGACTCCGGAGCACGAGTGGAACCAAAAACATACAACCGGACCGAAGCCAAACTTACATAGGCCTTAGATATCGCCGGGAACGACACAAGAGCACATAAGTCGTTCAATGAGATTATGTGAAGAATAATAAACGAGAAGCGACTATACGAGTAAATCTGATCATTGTAGTGTTAGTTCACAAGTAGATGTCTTTGGTTGGTTCTTTGGTGCCATATCAAACACCAAGCAAAGATCCACACTATCCTTGCATTAATATTCTAAACTAACTAAACATCCAGAGAAGTGGTTGGTGATTGCAAACGATCGATTTTAGTGGTTAAATCGTTTCATTTGCATTTCGCCAGAGCGTTCCATCTATACTCTCGCAGATCTTCGTTGCATCAATAATTGAAAGAAAGAGCAATATAAGAATCATGTAATTGTTGTCAGGTTTCAAAATAATTTCAGCATTGTTTACGCTCATAGTTTATGTGCTGATTGTGTGTGAAATGTATTTGTTGATTCGTTTTCCTACGAATCGCCATACAACGATTAAATTTTATCGCTTTAGCGCTTGTATGACTTTCTTTCTTATAAAGAGAACGTTCGAAACGACGTTCGATACGTCAAAAATCGATTAATTGAATAATTATTTTCAGTAGCAACTAATTTCTTCGAACTCTTAACTTTTCATATTTATAGTTCATTTTTCATTTCCTCACTTATCTTTTTTTAATTCTATTCCTCAATTTCTATCCTATTCAACAAATTTCTTTCCTAAATTATTGTTGCTATATACTTTTGTGAATTTGTTGTGTGAAAATAACGATTTGCTTCATCATAATCGTGTATCCACACGCTTACGTGTCTCTTCTATCAGTCTGATAGTTTGAATTCGGAAATAAGTAAAGCAGAAATTGGAAAATTTAGAGGGTATATCCTCACCTACTACATTTCGCATTAATTTATTTCAAAAGAAATTATGAATATTGAAAGGTGCTAGAGATTTACATGAATTGTACAACGATCGGATCATAGAACAACTATTGTTTATTAAAAATTTGTGTTGGGAGTCGGTTCAGTTCGACAACGAAAGTATTATTCAATATATTCCAATTTTTGTTAGTAAAATATGGAACTAACTCATGAATGATATGGAAAACGCTTCTCCAACCAGTTGAGGATACTTCTTTAGTATTTATTTTAATGTATTTGCCCTTCGAAATGGCTCATTTCGTGTAATTTGTGAACAAATGTCGAAGAAAATTGCGTAAAAAAATAGCGTTTGGATGTGTGATATTTCTCCGGCATGAGTACTAGTGAAATTACTGTTCAAAAGCGAAAGGAGCTTGACCTACTTAAAAAAAGAAAGAAAGAAAGAAAGAAAGAATAATATTAAAAATTTCATCGATGTTCCGTTTGTTTCGCCTTATTTCATCTGAAAATTTCTCCGCAATTTGTCACAAATTTCATTGATTTTCATATATGATGTGAAAACGGAAGCAATGTATACATAGACGATAATGATTGACATCAACGCTGAAATGATCGATTGATTATTGGATATATCGATTACCTGCATTGATAACTACAGAGAATTTTTCACCGATTATCGAAAATTTAATTTTTTTTCATTTTATCAAATTTTTTACCACAAATATTTTTATCGCTATTCAAATTTTCATTGATCGAAATCTTCCACTATCAAAATTTCTATCGATCTATTATAAAACGACATGACAAATCTGTATGCTGTGCTGTTTTTCTTTTTATTTATTCTTTGTTTTTTGTTACTTTCTTTGTTTGGATTGGTTGAGAGAATTTTATTCTTTGGTTAAACAAACAATAATTTCCATTCTACTCTATTCCAACGCCCTACTCTTCAATCTCTCCCATACGTTGCCTTCTATTCTATTCTATTCTACCATATTCCATCTTATTTATTTATTCTATGCTTCCTTATTTTATTCTATTCTTAGTGGAAATACGCATCGTTATCGAGTATAAGGAAGCAATTATCAATCCGGTTACAGAGAAGTGCAAATTGATATGTCAACGACTTGCGAAGCGACACTGCATTTTGTTCCGTTGTTCATCACTCGACGCACATAGGAAAACCTGTTGTCAACCCATTTCTGCACTTGCTTCCTTCCACTCTCTCACTACCGCATTACAATCTCTGTTCCATAAAACAATGACTTGTTGATCAATTGCCCAGTAACAAACATTATATAGCAAATATATATATATATATATATATATATATATATATATATATAGATTATCAGTTTCTGACTTATGCTTCACTTGCTGACATATATGATTGTCGAGCATTTGTGTAATTATCAGCAGTATCTTTCAAACGCTGCTTCACATATATCTTCTGAAGTTTACCAGAGATCACTCATACAATAGCTGCTTACCTGCAATAAGGTATCATGTCGATTATGGAGCTTTCGAGACAATAAATGCAAGTAATGTAAAGTTTCTGAACTCCTTTTAGGCTGATAGTTAGTTCCAACCGTTTGGTTGGATTTCTGTGATTGTTGAGCAGCGTGATGGCTTTATTTGATAGCACAAGTGAATCGATAATTTTAGGGCAATGCTTTAGGGAATGCGATTTAATTATTGCCCACAACGTCATCATGTGGAGCTGAGCAGTTCATATCGGATGAAGTTGGGGTGGTCATTGATAATGTGCCGTTACGAAGACCGCCCACCGCTCGGGGCGACTTTCCATCAACGGATCGGTCATCGAACGTCTATCCAATCCAAATCGGGTGCTCAGCATTTCACTTTTCGTGAACTTACGCTCACCATTTGAGCGGAATGTAAGTGTTTTTATGCTCCTTTACTCAATCATTTTTCAATGAGGTTATGTGATTCATCTCTTTTTTTTGTTTCCTTTTTTCTATAGAGTACTTCATCAACAAGAAATAATCCCTTCTATGCATAAAGAAAAAATTAGCCGGGCTTGAGGACGAGCGGTTGGAATGACCCTATAAAATGTTTCGATTTTAGTTGGGGGGAGGGGGGGGGGGGGGGGGGGGGAGTGAGGGTCGTTAGGTGACTGGAATTTCGAAAGGAAAATGTATTATGCATCCTAGTATAAATGCGTGTTATGATGTACTTTTGCAAAAAATAGCGCAAAGGGTGCTAAAAACTGATGTTGCACTCCTCTCTAATTGCCTTTATTTGCTTAATTCACATAAAATAAGAGTGAGACAGGTAAGTCACCTTAACTACCATACATAAAATTTTCAGTATAATTACCTTCCACCTGTCGCTTGAATAGTGACTCTCTCTCAAACTTGCAGGATATTGCTTAATATAAATGCTGGTACGTCAAAAACAGAAAGGATTTAATACCTCCCCTCTGGAAGTGTTAAAATGAGCTTTGACGTTTGGGAATTTTTGATGTGCAGGGTTCCAAACTTCATGAATTCACACAAGATGTTGTTCTTCCTCTATTCGAGCCTAGGAACTGGAAAATGTCAGTCTGAGCCTCGGAGATAGCCGAAGTTTTTCGATGGTTGCTGAACTTTCGACGACTTCGAAAGCGACAGAAATATGCCTGAAGATATTCTAAACACGAACTATTCCAGCTGCAAATGCAATAAATGCCTGGCAATGTGCAATAACTGTCGTTGCAACGTTAGTACTGGGCCTCGCCATAGTAATATGGCCAATTGCTTGGCCCCTTGCGATGTAGAAAACGTTTCGGCAAACGTCTCAAAATTACGTTAATTCCCGTTTTCTTACGCAACTGTCATAACTCTTTACCATACTATCTTGAGCGTAAGGCAGCACCTTTTGCTCTCTTCGAGCCTTGGTGAGTTTCACGTGTTTCGCTTTCTATTACGGCCCCATTAGGAGTTTTAATGTAATAAATAAGCGGAGTAATTACAAAAGAGAGTATATTCGTGCTGATGCGTTATGTGCACATATCTAGTGCTGAATATCAGGCGTATTTCTGAATGGGAAACTGTTTACACTAACGCTTCTATCTAGTGATGCTGTATGCGGAAAGGGGAAGCTCGAGAGTAAGCCACATCCTAAGAAAGAAAGTAAAATTGTTTCTTAACTTTTCAAACAGAAGTTGAGGGCGAATCCCGCCGATTGAAAGTAAAAATTTTCAGTAATTCAGTGAATAAAATATCATCGAAGATGAAAGAATATTAACAGATATTGTTGCTTTCTATGCTCTCTAAAATGAGCAAAATTATGCAAGATACGTGCAATAAATAATGCACAATAAACAATAAATAGCGATTAGTTGAAGAGCTTCATCAACTCAAGTATACTGATGCTAAATAAAAGAACTATGAGAATCAGCTCATATATAGAACGAATTCGCAATCAATATTTCGCGATTATCTGTCTCGAATGCTTTTGTTTGAAATTATTTCCGTTGCGAATAAACGTTACAAAGTGCAAATTCTTCTTGTTCTTCCCATCTTTTCGGTGTTGGTTTTTATCGCAAAAAGACACAATCCTGTACTATATCGGATAAATCCATCAGGACTGGAAGCTTCACATTCATTATGCATTAGCGAAATGCTCTCTCAATTCGATTTGTAGACAGCGGCTTAATCATCGCATTTTTCGAGTCTAAACCAACCATTTTTATATGTGCATAAGAAATTCGCTCACGTATACCACAGTTGACATGCTTTATTAACTTTCAATGCTTCATTTAGCGATGCCTAACATTGTCAGAGATGCTTAAATATGTATTCGTGGCTTACAAACATAGAAATATCACGATTCATTCGTCGATGATGCTTAGATAAGATGACTACGAAATGACCTACAACGAATGCGCGTTCGACTGTGAAGAATTATATGAAAATAAGTATTAGTATTTCGAGGATTAACGAAAAGGTTCGCTTTTTGAACCTTTCCTCTGAGCTTACTTTGCCTACTGTCTTCGAGGCTAGCCGTTAAAAAAGCAGAGAGGGGACATCTTGAAGAAGATGTTTAGGGCGCCTGATAATTTTTTTCTGATGTTAGTTTCCATTTGAATAGTCGGTTCTCCTTGTTGGGTTCTCCGCTTCTGCTCCACAAATTTTTGGTTTTCGGCATCGCCCCAAGTCATAAGTTCCTCGAGCAGGTTAGCACGACTATGCTATCTAACAGCACCTCAAACTCCAGTAAACGTATGTGGTGAATCGAACGACAGCAAGCGTAAGCTGTCTCTAAGCATAAATACAATACGATGATGGGTAGAGGAGCCGAATAAAAATGGTATTTGAAAATTGTGAAAAAAATAGCATCTTTTCACGTAAATGAAATAAAACGATGTATTGAAGAAGCACAGCAAACACGTCGCCTTAGTGCACTTCAAATGGGCACAGTGGCTAACATCAGCCTATTGAGGTGGCCTTAGCCACATCGACACAACTGTATCATTGTGGCTTCCACTTTGATATCAATCGACATCTCTGAATTAGCCCTTCGCTTTTTCATCCACGCCACTAATTTTCGCAACATCACTATATTGTTTCGCCGTTTCTCCTATCTGCACCTCATAAGGCTATCTCGTTTTATTTACTGAAATAAAGATTGACTTATTCATTAATGCTAGCCTTCTTAAAAGTGGCAAAAGAGTTTGGGTTTTATAGCCTATTAAGTGCTTCATTTAACGCTCATTGATAGTTCTACAGTTACTAAAGCAAGTGTACTATTGTAAAATAAAATGCAATCGAGTTATAAGCAGAGGAGTTGCTTAGCTATGAATTGATAAACAGGTATTATAAACATTCCTTTTTTGTTTTCTTGCGCATTTCAACTTTTGTTGATATTCGTATATTTGTCATATGTGATCCAATCAGACCAAATGTGAGGATGAGTCTGAAACTTCTAGCTTTCACTGAAATGATTTCCATTATATACGATTTTTTTTTCGACTTTTTCACTAATTCTATTAATGTTTCTCATTAAAAGCAGTACTAAGACAGTTTTTCAAAATCAGAGTGCCACCAATTGTACTATTTTTTCAACTTTGAAGGCGAATTTCGGTACTGGTGCTCACTCTGTGTGCCTTCACGAATGCACAACGACGACCGCGAGGGCCACTAACGAGCGATTTCCTAGATTGGCTTATTGCGAACGGATACGAGAGTGAAAATTTCGATCGTCCTGATGTTGGACCCAATGGAAGTTTTGGTGGTCGAACTCGTAAAAATGAACCGGTGAGCTAAAACATAGAGCGTTTTAATTGATTTCAATTCTATAGTGAGTTGATTTTTAGTTCATAGTAGTTGGCGATGAAGTGATTTTTAATTCTATCGATACATCTGCAGCCGTTGGCTTGCATATTGTTAGAGGTAGTTAAAAAAGCTGTGAATTTTTGGATTTTTATTAGCAAAAGCATTGAATTTATTAATTTGCTACTAAACTTCAAATTGCCGCGAATCACATATATGCTGAAATATGTTTACATATTTCAGCTTGAGAAAATGCAATTCTTTAAACTTCTTTTTAGGACGCTTTGTTAGCCCAGAAAAGTTCTAAAAGCCATTTTATGATAGAAAACCAGCGGGATAATTTACAAAAAATTAAAGGATTCTCATGCATTACCCAACCCTCTTACCAAACGAAAAAGTGCCAATAAGAGCAGTGTTTTGCTTCATTTGCTGTAGCATTATATGTATGCAGTGTACCACCTATCTGAAAATTGTTTCATGAGCATTCCACATAGTTTCTGTTTGCATATGATATTTTGAAACGAGAGAGAGGAATGATGCTGCAACCTTCATTACTGAACTCTGATAAAAGGGAAAGCTATCGAATTTTTCTAAATTTTTCCCAGAAATTCTTTTTTTGTATGGGCAATTTTTGACTGTAATGGCACCTCCTAGCACTAGTGAGTACTTCAAACATACTTATGCATATTTTCCAACGCAATATCTTCATCTCATCACCCTCTTTTCCCCTCCGGAGGCTACAGATAGCCTTTCCTGGCATCCGGAAAGAGTGATGATCTCACGGGAATATCCTGGTTCCTGACCCGTACCATCCTAGCCAGCGCTAAATCTCAGTTAAGTCGTATATGTTCTCTAGCTGGCTGCTTGACGCATCACCTATAAATTGCAAGGGCATGATATTGAGGATTATGTACTTTTGTATATTTCTACTGTAACTAGTAAAGTACCAAGAGTTTTTGTTAAGATTTGTTTAGATAGAATACTTTAGTTACTTTAATAGACACCGTTTTATAAGCAACTATGAGCAACAAAATTGCTTTCAGATAACACACGAGCCAGTAATTTTCGTTCATGGAAATGCAGATGCAGCCTTGTATACACAGACACCAATTGCGACCGGTTGGTCACGTTCCATTCAATATTTCATAGAGCAAAACTACACATCTGCCGAGTTATATGCAACGACATGGGGTGATGCATGGGCAGTGGGTGGCAATCTTATCGATGCCTACAACACAATGCGCACATGCTCTACACTGCTCTACCTGCGTAAATTTGTGGCAGCGGTCGTTCAATACACAGGTGCGGCTAAAATCGATGTGATCGCACATTCACTGGCTGTCCCCTTAATGAGGTACATTTCTGCGGCAACTCTCTTACATTACTGCTATAATACATTATCTTGAAAAAAGGGTCTACCCTTCTTCAACCGTTCGTGCATTCCCTCACGGGAAGTCCCAGATTTCCTAGCTTAGTTAGTTTTCCTTCTCCCCTCCTCTCCGTTTCACTTTTCTGTTTCTCTTTTGTATTACCCTATAGGTACACATATTTCTTCACATATTGTTTCTTCGACTGGTGAGCGAAGTATTGGATGAATTAAGATATGTAATGAAAGACCTAACCTAATATCGACATTTGGTGATATTTTCTATTCCCACTGAAGTGGAAATGTCCAAAATAATTCGGGGCAAAGAAAAAATCTATGAAATGAATGAAAAAAAAAACAGAATAGAATTGATATTCAATGCAAAAAACAATGCTATAGGAAAGTGCTGAAAGGCGGCAACCTCATCGCAACGGATGGCAATTGCACGTTGGGTCCTCCGTTGACCGCATATGTCGATACATTTCTCGGCATTGCGGGTGCCAATTATGGTCTTTGTGTATGTCAACTTGCACAAACGATACCAGCATGGTGTAATGCTCTCGATGGACTCTATCCGGGTTACACTTGTGAGGATCAGGTACCGCTTCCCTTTTATATTCTTATATTCGATATAATACTAGTTGCATTGTAATAAATCGTACAGAAATATTGCATTATGGGCATATTCTTTCCAGATGATTTTTTGATATACGGTTTAGACACATCATTTCTTTTAATTAAGAACAACCCAAGTGATAGCGTCTAAACCCGTAAATCAGTTGTTGCTGCTGCAAGCGTGTGAATAAATTTGACGATTTGCGAATTTTTACGTAGTTTTCAAATGATCTTCACAACTTTTAATAAAAAAAAAATATTCACTAGACATAGAACCGAACAATGGAATTGGATTAAATTGGTTGGAGAAATTAAGTGAGAAAGTACGTTATGCATAGCATGTGTATTTTAGTCATCTAGTAAGAATTGTTATACTGCAGCTCATATGCGGATATCCAGATGGAGAATGCAAGCAGAAGAATTATTCGGCGTTCCTCGAGGGACTCAACAATGACCCAACTCGAGAGGCGGATCACGTTTACGCAATGTGGTCTGACGGTATAGCATTTTCATTCATACCTGGGGCACATGCTTACCCACATAGGAAGAATCTATTCTGATGCTCACTCTTTTCATGAAACACATTAAGAGGTCAAAGTCGTGATGTGAAATTTCGCTCTGCAAAAATTTTCTAGCAATACCTACATTTAGCTAACCGAATTTGGAAGATTCTCTCTTTTGAATACTTCAACTCTTAATTTTGTCAGTCAAATTTGGAATATAGAAAGTTTATGAGGTTTTAAGCGGACGAGACACTGTTATTCCGAGGTTTGACGTGGGGAAAACCGACGAGTCGAATCCCTGGAATGAATGGACGGTGGATTTCCGATCGTAATGGGCATGTCGCAATGAAGGATCTCACCGAGTTGAGGCAATATGAAGCTGTCGTACATCATTCCATCTGAATTTGTGCATCTCAGAATCTGGCAGCTTCAAAACGCTTCATTTTCGACATTTGGCAAGGAGGTTCCCAAGAGAGATCGAAATTCCCTCAGAAGACGTGATCTGCATCGATCGTATCTTTTTTTAGCGTGGGCTAGAGTTCATTGTATCAGGGACAGGAAGTAATTATAAAAATGTGAATTTTATCAGTTTAAATAAACGAATTTCAAATAGAAATCGGCTTAAAAAGAGGAAAAATGTTCCAATCTCGAATTTTGAATAATCCATTTCGAATTTTTGCACACATTTTATCACCTGAGAGTCGTAATTAGATTTGTATTGCGAGCCAACAAAAAGTGCTAGCTGCTACTCCCCTCCTCACCCCTCCCCCTTCCCCCCCCCCTATTTGTCCTTAACCTGCCCTCATGACCTACTCTTAGTTCACCGTCCATAACTCATTTTATATAATGGATGTACTTTATGTCCGACATAGGCACCTTGTTAACATTGTGCAATATTGTATATTGAATTGAAAGTTCTTTTTATATCTCTGCTTCTATGTAATTAAAAAAATATATAATTTTTTCCAGGTTCTTTGCCCTCCATACATGCAAAAGTCACTCTTGCAATGCACGTCCATTGCAGTGCACACCCATTGCAATGCACGTCCATTGCAGTGCACACCCATTGCAATGCACGCCCATTGTAATGTATATTAATGTATATACTGCCACCCATGCAGCTTGTTCACATACGTTTTTAGTTTCGATTTGCACAAATTAATAACTTTAACTGCATTTTTTTAATGTAAGGAAGAACAACGAAAGAAAATATTTTCAGCTTATAGCATTTCATTAGAAAACTTTTTAAGGTGGTTTTTGTATTTCACTCGTTTGATACCACGACGATACAATAAATCTTCACGGGCAGATTGAGGTTTCTCAGATCATCTAGTTCATCTACTCTTCGTTTAAAACTCTCTTGTACATTCGAGAAACAACCTAACAAACGTTTTCACACTCCACAAATGCAGATGCGAACTTTCGATTTAAAGGGTTTCAGAAGATGAATTGGAAGGTAGCTCGGTTAATATTAGAAGTTACTGCTTAAAATAGAGTCTATTGTAAATGAAGATGCCATGATCTCGAACTTCTGAACTAATCGCTGAGGATTGCGTTTAAGAAGCATAAGTAATGAAATATTTTCAATGGTATTTAGTGAACACAATGTTACTTTAATTCCAATTGTATATGATAAAAAAAAAGAATTTTCAAAAGAAACAAAACTGACGTTTTCGTGATCGACGTTTGAGAAGTTACCGGTTGGAGATCGTTTCTGAAAGATATTTTGTGAATGAGACTCCATCATAAAACGATATCAAAAAGAATTTATCAACACTAATGATCTATAAATGCGATCTTCAAAAAGAAATGTTTCAAGCAAATGAATTGGCATAATTAGACCTTTTACGACTCTTAAATTAAAGTTTAAACCGCCGGTCATCATAACTGCTTTAAGTGTTATTCATAGATTCGAAGCAGTCATCATAATCTCGCAAGAATCAGATGTGTGACTACAGAAGGCTTAATAGACTGAGATGAGGTGAAATGCATTCGCGGTAGCAATGCCCGCTGAAATTAATGTGCAATGGATTTTTGTAGTGCGGATAGCAAAATAATTTCGAGATTACCAACTCGACATGCAACTCCATCACCACAGTTCTTAAAACCGTCACAGATAGGTATTTTATAACCTAGATTTACGCAGATGTGGTCATCACTTTCTATAGTTGATTGAATAGGAATGAAAAGTGATAAGCACATTTCTGAGATGATAATGAACTCAGTTTTAATTCGATCAAATAAAATCTGCAATTCAAGTCATTTACTACTTATACGATGTAAGTTAAAATAAACGCGGAAAACAACTATATAGAACTGCTTTATTTCAATCATGAGGTTGTCAGCTGATAATTGCGAGAGCATAGTGAACCCACTAAGGTCAAACTATAGTATTGTTTCCAGCAAAAGTTTAGCCACGGAATCATTCACTCCTTCATGCATCAACAGCAAAAGTTCCTCATTCAAAATTGAGCTAGTATGAGAGGTTGCGAACCTTTGAAATGTGAGTGACCTCGTTGATAATTACAGGTTCATTTAGACGAATGAAAATAAATAAAATCACCTGTGCTATTGCTAAAGCATTACGTGTCTTAGCATATATGTTTGTTTCAATATCTTTTACTGCTAAAGTTCTGACTACCTGCCAACGTGCCCGCCAAAACATTAAAAATGAAAGTCAATTGGTTCCCAACTTAGCAATGTCTCTAACGTTAGCAATAAGCGTCCCAAAAGCAGACGTATATCTGCAACCATTTCCGGTTTTATTTATAACCGTTGCTCCGGAAGTTTACAAACTATAGTACAAAACTTCTTCCCGGAAATAATATCTCTCCTTAAGCATTGCATCCCAACTTGTCGTTGTATTGCTCTATCCGATTGATATTAAAGTCAAGGGATAAAATGATTTTTGTGCTATTATACATGATCAAAGTTTTTGAAGCGACTTTCAGCAACTTTTGAACTAATGCCAAGTTAAATTTTTGGTGGAGATTTTCACCCACCTCTATCATGACGGTGGAAGCGATGCAAAACAACCCCTAAAGTGCCAAATTGTTTACTCTAGCTAAAAGTGATATTTTAGTTTATTGTTTGGTTTTTGGTGTTTTCTCGATGAAATATCTTCTGTTCTATTCGATATCAGAAACGTTTTGGCTTATGGGGTGTATCGGGTGTGGTGTTAACCAGAATCGACCACAATAGAATGAATATGCACGATGGGTGTAAATGTCCTTCACTTCATTTCAAACTGTTTCACATTTTTTTGCTATGAATTGTTGTTACAATCACATCGGAAAATAGTTTTGTCTTGCGACGTGCAGTGGTGTGGGTGCGAGTCGGTGGTGTGATGTGCGTCGTGTTGTTGTTGTTGGTGGGTCGTTGTTGTTGTTGTTGTGGTTATGTGTTTTATTCGCGTCTAGACGGTGGTTGTTAATGAGTGATAACAAGCCAACGCCAGATCTGATTTAAATTCGATCCCTTCGTGACCCACATCGGATTTAATTCAAACTTCGAGGAGCGCTTTTTTATTTCGATTGAATCGAATGTTTTAAAACTGTAGTCTGTGTTGCACATGTGGAATTCGCATGCACCATAATTTGAAAAATACATAGAGCAGACAATGAAACAAAGAGAATAAGGGAATTGGCTATCATGTCGCATCAGTCGACCACTGACACGATATTCAGTTTTCACAGCCTTACCAATCGAACCGACCCACCGCACAAGTTCAGAAGAAAGCCTCAGCTTAAAGAATATAGAAACCACAGCAAGAAAAAGAATTCGCTTTACATTTGCGCATGATTGGTTATACAAAACTTAAACATGCTTTTTTATAGAAAATGTTGATGAAAATCCGGGAGATAAACATGTTCGGTGAGGAAATAGCAGAGGAAAAGAGGGGGAGGGCAATGGTTGCATATCGGATGCGATACACAAATAACTAAATATAGGAGGAAGGGGTAGGAGAGGAGAAGATATTTGTGCTTAAAAAGCAGCAGCCACAAAAAAAGCGAAAGCGACAGATAAGCATATAAAACAGAGAGTCAGTAACAAGAGCAAAAACTTATATTTGAAGTCCAAAAAGATGAAGCAGTCGATAAGACTTGAGGCCCGGGGGGGGGGGGGGGGGGGGGGGGGGGGGGGGAGGGGGGGGGGGGGGGGGGGGGGGGGGAGAAGGGAGGCGCAGAAGGGAACCGGTAGAAAATTTCATCACCGACTTAACCTGACGTCAAACTAAAAGAGTCTAGCTAAGAGTAAAAGTAACTAAAATTCATCTATTCGACGAACTAATAGCACAGCAATAGGATTATGCAATGGCACCTCGTATGGCTTTTGCTGAAAATTCTTTTCTCAACTTTTATCTATACTGGCTGAAGTACAGGTGTGCACATTCTATCTACCTTACTTAATGATGCGCATTTTGTGCATTTACCACTCGACTGGTATCGAGGATCCAGATGGCTCGTTATACCAGTATTGTCGTTGTGACTGATTATGTAAGCTTAATAGTTCAATAATAGTGCCATCTCGATGGTTAAGTTGTATTTTTCCATGTGAGCCTGTTGAACAGGCATTCATTCATAACGGTTACGCAAGTATCACAGGTGTTCGCTTACACCTGCCTTTTAAAGGTATTCGCTTACACCTACTTTTACAAACATTTTCCCATTCATATGAAAGAACGCTATAGCTTTCTTTACCCTAATAAATTTGATAAGGTAGTAAAAGGTTTTTCGGCGAGTCTTCTTGCTAGTGCTTATGTTTGCTCGTTGTTTACTAATCACCGCCCAGAAAAAAGCTATAGCTGTGATTTTTTAATGATATGTTCTATGCTTATATCCTTTCACTCTGTCGTTAGTTTGATATTTTAAATGTATATTAATTCTTATATTTACTACCTTTCTTGCGTTGTTAAAATTCGAGCATTCTTATGTAATTTTTATTCGTTTTTGTGCTTTTCTTACAAATTTTTACGAGAACCGAGTTATGGTTGCTTTCATTTAAACTGTGGATGGGTCATTTTCTAATCCAATTTGTCTTAATGTATGTTTTAATCAATTATCGACTTTGGACAACCGATCGTTCACTTAGAAAATATAATAAATTGATGAGATTGGCTTGTTTCATCTACATACGGATATCCGCTTGTTTTTTTAAGTATTTACTATTAGCAGTGATATTTCAATTTGTGTTCAGTATTCTTTATCTTTTTTTTCAATATTTCTTCAAACGATTGGTGTGTTGGATTTAATTTTTAAAAAAAAAACACCTGATCAACCTGATTCCTGCATTTTTTTGCATGTTTTGTTTGCTTCATTTTAGTACCTCTGCATGATCCTTCATACTCTGCCCCTCTACCCTTCCCCCTCCTCGTCCCCATCCCCCGTTCCCTTTATATGTTCCATTAGGGTAGTTTCCATTTGCAGTAATATAAAGGCGTAAGGCATGCTGATAGTGAGTATGCTATAAAATAGCGTTCGCGGTAAGGTTTGTAATTAGATAGTAATTCTTAATGCGCCTTTTTTGCACTTTTAGCAAATGCGATTTCGCAGAGCACATTATGACGTCATATCTGTAATGCCTCTTTGTGCTCAATATTGTTCCGCTTATTCCAACTTGTGAGCAACCTAAGCTTAAGTTGCAAATTTTGGCGACTATAATTTACGCCATACGGTAATCTGACTCGAAAAATGAGGTTGATATTCAAAGATGCGATAAAGTTTGTTTGCATTTTTTAAATCGATTTCTTATTTCCCAACGGCCCATTAATAGAAGAAGGAATATTTCGTGGGAAGTATTTACTAAAGGTTGAATCATTTAAAATATGAATATCTTGGCCTGCATATTCTATTTTTTATTAGTAAGTTGTGGAACTGCTTGCTCAGGTGATTAGATGAAAAGTTTCGTTGACACTCTTCTTTTTCAGTTGTTTTCTCGACTTTCGGGATTGATAGTACTGCGCATTTGTAGTATATGTAGATGATGTTGGAAGTTTTGCTTTTCTGTAACCTCAGATGCCTCAAATTAGGCCTTAGGTCTGTTAATTATGTAACATAATAAACGTGGTCGTCGGAACACGTTGAAAAATGAGAACACACTGAGTGAAAAGCGGCTCATCTTACGTTCTGCAAATTATGTAAATTTCTTTATGGCGATCGCTCAGTGATGTACTAGTCAATAGACCACCACCGTTGACGAGGCGGTTAAGAATAAGTGGATCGGTTGAATGTTACTTCAGTACACTAATATGCATGTAGGTGGATACATGCATACTCGCACGCACGAACGAAAGTGCTAGTGGCCAATTTGCATATGCAAGCTGCACCACTTTGCGTATACCTATATGCCTGTTTCGTCGACAGCTGCTATCGGAAAATCACCGAATTTAGAGCTGTGGGACTTAATGGATGTGATCCGCACTATTACAACCTCCTGCATCTGCGTTCAAGTTGATCCATCAGCTTCGGAAATCTGTCGTGCACATTTGGAAGTGCCAAAAAATGTGCATATTTTCCAGGCGTCAACCTTTGAAAGAAAATTTACATAAGTATTCGGCTCATTTAAGATTTGAATGCAATATGGTGTATTCATGCTTTATTATTTATTGGCAGCCTGTGAAATCGTTAGGTGGACTTAGTAAAATTTTAAAAAAAAGGATATTGAGCCATCTTTTTCTGCATATTTTACAGTTTGTTTTGCTAGGTAAGCAAGCCTTCGACTAGATAATTCGGCGATTGTGGGTGGACGCGATTTATTTCTCCCATTTTCTACTCGGAATTTGAGACTTCGTTCCCATGGTTTTCTGCTTTATGTAAATATTCTGCCCGCTGCGCATTTCAGAGGTGGGGGGGGGGGGGGGGCAAAGGAGGAGAGGAAGGGAAAAGTTTCATCCATTGCACGTTCGGGATCTCCGATTCACTTAATAAATGGTGTTTCCTGCACGTATTATTGGATCCGTCGATTTTTATGTATTATTCGTCGTTCTGAAAAATATATATCCATTATTACATTCCCTAATAAGATAAATAGAATTTTCAGGTACTCGAAGGCTTAATCTTCATACGTCTTCAACTATGGCAGCTCGGTTCGTATCTTTTTTATTTTTAATTTTGCTGGTAGCTCATAGTTATGCATTCCGACTTTCTCAGCTATCATAAAAGATTGCTGATATGGGAGGCGAAAATGTGTAATTCCTGCGACTCCATGAAAATTATAAAAGTTTGCTCCTAGGGTCATTGGGAAATGGGGCGAGGGGGAGGAGGAAGTTGGTGGAAGATTTCAAAAGCCATGTTTTCCTTTGTCTCGTTTTTTTTTTCGAAAAAACGCAAGAAAGAATGAGTCCATTGTGGTGCTAATCTGGGAAACCCCTTTTTCCAATTTTTCTACGTTGTAATAATCAAAATCAGGGGCGGTAAGCCTATAGGGGGACGAAAGAAACGTTCTCTTCCTATGTTTGGTGTAAAAAGTGTTTCTTTTTTTATGCTAAATAAGGGGGGGGGAGAAGCGTAAGGAAGGCACGTTATGCGCTTTTGCATCCCAATCAATCAATTTCAATAATAATAACAGCAAAAATTAATCTGTAGTATGCAGGATGTTGGTCTCATATTCAAATCTTCAGAAGAATTTCTGGCGTTTCTGTTAATGTAAGAGAAAGTTTTGGGGTTAGGTAGTTAGGAGGATTTATTAACATGTTTATTTTTCGTATAGGCAATATTAATGGCTCACATTTCTGTACTTGAAATGTTCATAATTGAAGGTGTTATTGTACCATGTTTCGGGTGCGGTTGAAATATAAGTAAATTGGTAGCTAAAGAGGAACTCTTTTTCTCTCTTACTGATAAACTCGAAAGTTTCCCCACTTCTTCGTGCAATGCGCCTTTTTAAGTTGTGGTTAAGGCTTCCTTCGTTTGACCTGGCGAGGAGAGAACAGTGACTCCGCTTTTCCACCCTCTCGCCTTGAAACCTTCCTTTCTCCTGACCAAAAATCTTCTCCCGATTAGTATTCCCTATCCGATCTTACACCACTTTCCTGAAGTATCTTTTCCTCGCATTTTTGGTAAGTAGTAAAAAACTGCATTTTTGAACGCTTCAAATATTGTATCGCTTCATGAGATCATTTAATGCAATAAGTTTTGATGACGGCTTTATCAGGAGTTTTCATGTTGTATTTTTAGTGTTTATATTTATAGAGGGCGCCAGCACAAACCGATTCCAGAGGAAGGACCATATAAAGCATTCGTTGGAAACCTGCCTTTCGACAGTGTGCAGGGTGACATCGATGCTATATTTAAAGACCTTTCGGTATGACTTTCAAGGAATCAAAATAAGTGTGTAAAGCGTTTCATATTTTATGGAGTTGAGAGTCAATGATCTGAGTTAAAGCTTATGGATTCATTTGCGAAATTAAGACAAACTTACAGTTCGAACGAAGCGAGGCAGTAATCCTGTACTCACAATTCCAATGAAATAAGGCAGTAATCACTGGAACGAATCGCTATTAAATGCAGTTAAAATAAAACTGACTTGAAGCGAAATTCGCGATCAGTCCATAGACTCGACATTCGTATAGATGCATAACGATGATAAGGTTGTGTATGCCGCAGGATGCGATAAAATAAAAGAAATTTGAGATGTAGATCAATCTTGACGAGTTGTAAACTTGTTATGCTTAGCTTTCCCTTTTCGGTATGCTATGAGATGTTCATTTATCGAGAGACAAACCACAATGTATTTGAGTTTCGATCAGCGTTCATAAGATCTTTTTGTAGAGGCTACAATAATGTGAGTTCTTACATAAAATTTGGCACTCTTAATATTTGTCGGCTAAGAATAGTTTCGTATTTGAATTATTGGTTGGATATTTGCTGTCGTTCCATTGTTGACGCAATTCGGTGCTTTTCAGATACGTGAAACACGGATGATGCGAGACCATGAGTCGGATCGTTTCAAGGGATTCGCTTATGTGGAGTTCGCCACCAGGGAACATTTAGAGCGTGCGCTTGAACTGGATGGATGCGTACGTGCTTCATTTAATTCCCTTCAATGCAATTGGGCATTAACAGTCTCAACTTTCTGTTCAATTCATACACATACATATATTATATAAATAAATAAATGTGTATGTGTATATATTTAAACATATATGCGCACTTATTTGTCTATGTAAGTATATGTGCATCTTTTTGGTGGAGTAGCTCTTGCCACTATCCTCCCCAATGGCTTCAAGTTCTTTTAGTTGGCGCTGAGATTTCTGAGGCAGAAAGCGTCGCGGGTAAAACGAACGTTTGAACGACCGCTACAACTTTATTCAGAGCCGCTACTGCTGAAAGAATTTCTTGTGTCGTTTGAAGTCTGCGCATCGCTCCTTTTTCCTTACCGAACGATTTTCTCCATCACCATGGCAGTCATTCTTTCTAGGTGAAGGAATGTACATCTCAAATTTCCTGCCGATCAATTATTATCGATCTCTTCCTCACCGCCATTTCCAGCATTAGTGATTGTTACAGCTAAATTAATTTATGTTATAAACAAAACTGCTGCCAATTAGATCATTCCAAGTCGTTTATTATTACCCTCAAGCGTTGCTGTTTTACAAGTGGGCAAATCTTTAATGTTCACTGAATTAACAAACGAAACGAATAAACTGCACAGTGGCACGATAACGATTGGTTGCGATGGAGCATAAACAAAAACGAGCTTTTTTTAAACCATTTTGGACCGCCCAACGTCTGACTGGTCTCTCAAAAAAGTGAAGGGAAGAGGGGGGGGGGGGGATCAGGACCAGGCAGGCAATAGGTAGACCGGACGGTGAACGTCAGGCGGTGACGCAGAATGCTCGTCGCCTGGCGTGACAACATCTACTATGCTTCTTATTGATGTAGCGGTTGGCCCTTACATATGTTATGAGTTGCAGGAATTCGACAATCGCAGGCTGCGTATTGATGTAGCGGACGCACCTCGAGGTCGAGATGGCGGGCGTGGGGGGCGCGGTGGCTTTGGGGGACGTGGTGGTTCTCGCGGTGGAGGACAGCCTCCATTCAGGGGTATTCATCCACTTCGTAGTTCGCGAGCCGACTGAAGTCTATAATACGATGCGATGGTGAGTGAGTGCGAGGCACATGAGGAAGGAAGGAATAGGGAGGTTTGTATTTGGGAGAGGTAAACTCCTGTTGGTTGTGCGCGTTAGCAGTGCGAGGAATAAAAAAATGCGTGAGGTCGGTAGCAGTGTTGTTATGGAACATCCCGATCCGTTCTGGCATAAGTGGACTTCGCAGCGAACTGGCAACCAACGATCCGAGTCGAGGGTACCTACTCGGTGTTTAGAAGATACACAGTGGCGAACCTCAGTGTTTAAGTCCGTAGCGTCTGGTAGGGCTTTGTTGACGAAGATGTACTCTTTATGTTAAAGTGCCTCATGCTAGATGAAATTAATCTCGATGAAAAAATTTTCTCAGAAAAACCATCATTTAGTGTCAAAAATTGTTTTCTGTGGAATTAGTATGTGCTATTTTCTACCGAATCAGTTTTTGTGAAATTTATCGTAATCTTCTCTGAAGTGAGTTTGGCATAAAACCATCCTTGAAAATACGTCATTGCAGTAGACCTTTGCGAGAGAATGTGCGTTAAGGACTAGCTGGCGTAAGGATTCATGCTGGCATACTTTTATATGTTTTCTCATCTCGGTACGTTGAATAAATAAATGAAAAATAATTTTATGTTGTAAATTACTAAATGCGTTCGAATATTTAAAAAAAAAGCCACAGTTAACACTGTGAATGACAGCAACTGCGAAAGAACTCTGGAACTTGCGATATGTTATATCTGATTGTATGGGGGAAATATGCAAAAAATTGGAGGTCATGAGGGGTTGCGACAGGTGAAAGAATTTATGCTGAATATGTAGAAATAGATATAACGATATTTCGGAAATTAAAAAAAAAAAGTTTAGAAACAGATATAACTCTAAATCGTGATTACAACAGGTTCACCTTTTTCCCTATTTTTTGTGCACATTCAAACTCATCATATCACGATCTCTTCTGTCGGATGCCACATGAGATATTGTAGATTTCCGTTTGTCTATACTGCCGATGATTGCAGTAATTCTGTAATTGCCATTACCTTACTTCAGTTAACTGTGGTTTTTTCTATTTGAATGTCTCTTGATGCTCACTTTCTCGCAGCGGTAATATTCGTTTCGAATAATTGAAAGAGCAAGTTAGTTTGCTGTCTTTTATAGCCAGGTAGAATCCGCTAGGAATCCCAGGTGGGAGGTTTCAGGAAGAATTGCGGGAAATATAATGGCAAAGTCGGAGACTCCGATGCGCTTGGTTGTAAAGGGTTGATTCGGAGCCGAAGTGGTTTGAACATAAATGGACGAGGTTGGATGATGCCGAACGCTTTTTTTGCCTGGGAAGCAAGATTGGTGTGCTGTTAGGGATGTGCCGTGCCTGTCGCATCGTATTATAGACTTTTGCCCCCTCAGCCTTCAGCCCCGATTGTATTTTATGTGGCCGATTCGTCGGCTAAGCGGTTAGTTCGTGCAGGGGTGTTCATGTGCTGCTCATGGGTGTTCGCAGTCAACGATGAATTCAATCGGAGAATAGGAGTGTGGATAGGCTTACCCATCTCCTCAAATTCTTGAATTTCACTGTGAAAACAGATGAAAACAGGAAGGTGGGGGGTGGTGGTCATGCAGGAAACTTTTGATGAGATCATTATTAGTATCCATTCACCACGAGATAAAAATATATGTATTTTTAGATTTCACCGCTTAAAGCGCTACCGAATGAAGTTATTATTTATATGAATTTTCAAAACTTATTTGCCGTACAAAATCTTGAAATTGCTTTCAATCGGAAATTGTTTTGCGGTTGGAATTTTAATTGGAAGTCGATTTGCGATGTTCGATTACAAATCGTATCACCATTTCATTTGTGATTTATAACCTCTATTTCATCCAGAAACCTATCTCACTCATCCTTCGCACAATTTGTGCAAAGTGCTTGAGATCTCATTCCGGATTCTTGTCGCCACTTCCGCCTCCTTGACGCCTCCGACTGTTCACTGGGAGAGCAACCTGTCTATGGAAGGAAAAGAATTGTTGAGGAATTGCTAGCGAAAAAATTTGAGCTAGAAAAATTGCTTCTCAATTTCGCAAAACTTCCTGAAATATAGCTACTGTTATTTAGCCTTGTTTGGGTAGATGCTTGATGCAAATTGCAGAATTAGATGACAGTACCGCTCAGGTTGAGTACCATGGGGAAGTGTTTCTCGGTATTTGATATGATCGTTGTCCGAAAAAGGAAATCCGGGGCAGATCTTCTCGTTGGTATGTAAAGGTCATCGAGTAAGTTGTAGTTACGAAGAAGGGTATTTGATTTACTCTATTTGAAGATGATGGAGGAGCTCGTATGGGAGGTGGCGCAAGTGAGCGAACACAAGGGGGACGCACTGGCTACGATCACTTTGAAAGACAGGGCTCGGATCGTGGTGGGTATGGACGTGCGGGAGGCATGCGTGGCAGCGGTTCTAGGAGAGCGCCGCCAACGGAGGAACAGTTTGTCGCACATCCGAGTGGTTAGTTGCACACCTTTATCTCATTCCATCTATCTACACTCCCCACATATTGATTGGAGACACAGAACTGCATTGAAAGACATGGAAGGGAATCAGTCTATGGTATGTGTGTATAAATGATTGTTGCAAATATCGTGGTTCATTTATATACGGACGGCTTTTACCTTGTACAGATGGCCATCGTAGTTAACTGCTGACGATGTTAGCATCAGCGGAATTTGTTTGTGCTTGTAAAACGACCATGAAAGAGAAGAAAATGAGGCAAGAGTCTTCTTCCTGCCAATTTAAATTAATCGTAGGCGCCGTGGTTGAAGTAGCCAGATGCTTTTATATCCCAGCATATAGGTTGGACTATACTGAATGTTAAAGAATGTGGCCTGATTAGGCAAAAACATTGTGATCTGTAATGATAGAGTTGTTTATATAATAAGAACGAATTAAGAGCAGTGTACCGTTTCGGCACTACTATTATCGTCTTTTTCGTTTAGTAAGTCCCAGTTGCAGTACATGTAATCCTTCAAATTATTCATCTGTGTAGCGTGAGGCATATCTGTTGCCGTCGTTGCCTGGAGCCGTCTCCTCATTGGGAGTCTTGCAAAGTTCCTGAACTATAATGACAGGTCGTAACTCGGAGTTACACTTCCTTAAGCAGTTTTAATATTGCAGTTTTATTTCTAACAGTAATTGCACCACAAAGAGAAATCTTTATCATTGAATAAATCGTTCCAAGGATGAACACATCGAATTTAGGTCGGATTCTTTGCATTGGAATGTTTTAATCATTCGGCAGCACAGCTGCGGGGCTTTGTTGATCTTTCTTGTATGAAAGGTATATGAGCTTTTGATTCCTCAAAAAGCTTTATTTTCGACAATAGTCTTTTTATTAGCATTCACTCCAACCCCCTCCTCTTCCGTTCCCTTCGCTCTGGTTTCGTTAATTTCCAAAAATATTGCTGGCTTATTTCAGAACCGGGTCGCCCACGCCTTCAGCTGAAACCTCGCACGACCGATCCTGTGGAGTTGGAGAGGCTGAGGCAGCAAGATGATGAGGAGACCAAGCGACGTCAAGCACATATTTTCGGTGTGAAGGACTAAGTCATCTCTGCTTGTCACGTTCCTCTGTGGTCTGCTGCCATTCTGTCGACACTGAATCTGTGCTGTGTGCGATGTTGAGGCAAGAGCATGTGTAACCAACTCTGTCTCTTTGATTTGTATGTATATGCATTTCAGGGGGTGGTGGGTGGTGCCGCGAATATTTATTGCTAGAAGCAGAACGAGTTTAATAATTCATGCCAGCAGAAGATCCTTAGCATGCTATCAAGGGGAATTTGCTGGGAACTCTACATGGCCAACTTTTTTTGACGTTCCACTTTTCCAGCCGGCTGCCTGAATCGGAAGGAGGGAGGAGGGAAAGAAGGTGAGATTATCACAATCCGTTATATAGTCTTTCATGTTTCACAAATGATTGCCAGTGATTAAATGGGGAGTTGTATTCATATGCTATGAGAATTATTAACAACTTAATATGGGTTGTATTATTCTCCAGTTATTTTTTCATCACTAGTCTAACATTCTTCGATAACCTGAATAAAATGAAAATGATGTTTTATTTGATTCCCTTTTATACAGGTCTCTACCGATGTTTTAGTTCACTTCAGTAGGAGGGAAGTTGGACTTAAATGTTTGTCAAAATGTTGTGGATTTTTTTCTCGCTAATTCTACAGCTTTTGTTCTTTAAAAGTGATAAAATTCGATGAATCAGACTATGTTATCGATCTTACAATTGCTAAACTTCATCAGAATTTTTAGGTGAACGAGATGCTGGGAATCATTTTTTTAAAAATATTTTTCGCCGTGTAGTTTTGTTTTCATAGGATTTGATTGAGAAAAAGAGGTATAAAATCTCAATATGTTTTATACAATATAATTTTATAAGCAGTCGGATTGGTAATTGATGATTGATCGATCAGCCGATCCTCTTTGAACAAATTTTAATGTCGTATAAAATTTCTTCTAATCGAAGCACAATGTTCTTGCTGGATATCGTCATTCGATGCACTCCCAATCGTTTTTTTTCACACATTTCGCGTTCGCTCACTTTTTTCTTTTTGTTTTGGTGTTTTGAAGTATCGTTTTTTAGCGTTTTGTTAAAAAATGATTATGTTGAGAGGGAATAAATTTTTATTTGTTTTTTTCTTCAATTGTGCACCTCTTATGAGAGTATTCGTTAAGTGAACGGTTGAAAATATTTTCCATTTCATAAAAACTCGTATTTGTTCTCGATGCTTTGAAACGATTCAAGTAAGGATGCAGTTAAACGACAATTCTGTATTGCATATTCGAATGATTGCTCATATTAGTTATATGTCAATCGTATTCGAAATATAGGTGAAAACGAAGGGGAAAGGCAAAACGAAAGGTGAGGGTAAAGGAGTTTTGTTCATTTTAAACACTTCGACGTACCGGTGAATGAGTTGTTATTATTGTGGAAGTGGGATTATAAAAGATCGTTGGAAAATGTAGCATTAAATAGCTTTGCTTATTTGTTATAATAGTTGAAGCATCTATAAAAGGGAAAGGTCCGTGGTTTGCTTAGGAAGGTAATCGCAGTCACCTTCCTTTTAACTTTATGGTTTTTTCTGCAAAGTTTTTGAGTAGTGTTTTTGCCAAGACGTAAGGCTGATAGTCATCAATTTAAAGAGGCATCGTGCAAACGTGCAATGGTGCAATTCATCTTTCTTCGTGTTCCGCATCCCTTAGTTGATGCATCTCAGGTTGCGTCGTTTCTCTCAAGGGAAATCGTCTTGCGGGTCCATCTCTAGTGCACTTCAAGTTCCATCTTTCCTCGTAAACAATGCCTACTTGAAATAATATAAAACTTGCTGAGATCTGTCTGTTTCATAAATATTATTTTGCTGTCATCGGCAACGTTATAACTATGTGCTTCGATTCGTAGCTGAAAGCGAGAGATCAAGCTCGAGTTGAGGATTGTTATTGCGGTGCTACCTCATAGCCGAATGCCGATATTCAGTAATCTTTGCATCTTGTTCGAGTTTCGAACTTTAAATCGGCCCAATCGTCCCGTCCACCCCTCTCGCCACTTCTTAGCGTTTTGAGAAAATTCCTACTCTCTTTTCTCCTGGATAAAATTTGTGGCTTAGTATTTGGCGGATT
The DNA here is from genome assembly GCA_006503575.1 of Baylisascaris schroederi. NCBI lineage: Eukaryota > Metazoa > Nematoda > Chromadorea > Rhabditida > Ascarididae > Baylisascaris > Baylisascaris schroederi. Next base: position 376,333 of record QEWY01003431.1, read on the forward strand.
GCCAGGGATCACTTTACATATGCGAGGTAAAGTTGGTATGAATGATCTAATCAAAATGGTATGCAAATATGAATGTTAGTGATGCGTTTGTTTCCTTGGGAATTACATCGGGAACTTTGTGCTTTCCGTTGATTTCTATTGAAATTTGCAATAATTTTCTTATTTTTTTTCATTATTTCTACAATTAAAATCACTCAATTAAAGTGCCAATCGATATAGTCGATTATGAAAATTACCGGAGTAACAGTTGTTAAATATCACAAGTTTATGAGAATTATTTTCGAGTTGCCGATGTGGAATGTTGAATCGACTATCCATATACTAGCATTTTAATTTACTCTAATATCGTCGTCGTATTTGATCGCTATGTATCGACCACCGTAACATTCGAATCATCTTGAAATGTCGATTTAGGATGCCTTCATAAAACGTCGCGGGGTTGAAAACCTATGGGGTTTTATTCAAGTTTGTACGATAAACAATAGAAATCATTTATACATTGAGCGCATTATCTATTTTTAGTGCTATGAGATAATGTAAAGGATTTCATACTTTTTCTCTGTTCCGCGTTACTGAACTCAGAGATTTCATTACTTTTAGTCTCATGTTGCTTTGGTTGAGTTATCGTCGTTATTACTGTTCTTCTATGCGGTATAAACAAATTTGCACATTTATAAGGGGATATTTTACATTTTCAGTGAATATTAAAGCAAGTGGAAGAATCATCAATTGTGAGTATCGAATCGCAACATTAATATTGTCGATTCTGAAATGATCACTCAGCAATCGGTTGAAGAGAAACTCACCAAACAACTCAATCCATCACGTTTGGTTTGTTGATTTTATTTGTTGATCGATCGCTGTTGGCAATTTTTATTCCCTGATGATAACTGAAATTCACTTCAATTATTAGAAACTAGCAACTTTTTGATATTTCAAAAATTTTCCTTTACACATCGATTATGCTAGATTATATCCATCGCAGTTTAAGCGTAACATAGGATCTTGTTCAATATGTGGTCATATAGGAATGGGGTTAGGCGCGATATTGGCTGGACTAACCGTTCTAGTAAAGTTGAGTTGACGCAGTTGAGAGCAACTTCAACGTTGTATTTATGGTCGTGGAATGAGTGCGAATCTCGGTACCGATTGAGATTTTCTTTTATTCATATCCGCGTTAAAGCCCTAATTTGAGGATTCAGAATCCAAGCTTTTACTGACTTATAATGGATTAATAGATGGGAGTATTGCAGTGAAGTAACTTGTGTTATTACTTAAAGCATCGTATATCGATGTGAGTTTAAGATAGCGTTTAAATAAATCTTCTAAATAACAAGAAACATTTCAGAGCTTACAATTCAGTATTACTTATGAAGCGATATCTTTGCATTTGCAATCAAATACGTCCCATTGAACCATTGTATATTTCGTTCAGGCAAAATATTTGATAATTGAAAGAACTTGAATTGATAGAAATTGAACTCAAATTTAGGCTCACCATTGAGATGAGTATTGAAGTAACTTCGAGGACGATGTCTCTTTCTTTGTTGAGCACAAACTACGATTGAATTCAGTGACCATCGATGATGTTATACTTATCGGTTATATGTTTGCATTACTTGTGTAATTATGAGAAAATGAAGGAATCTTTGAGGAAGTGGAGGATGAATCTGATGGATGTGGTGCTAAGTTTCGTATTGTTATTGTTTCGGAGCAATTCAACGGTAAGCCGACTATCGCTTGCCACCGGTCGGTTTTTTTGTTTAATTTTATTGCATAACCCCGCCTAAAATTCTATTTTTAAGTCTCTCCTCTCCGCTTCTTCTTCCAAATATTTCCTCCAAAAATAGGGGGAAACTAAATAACCATGGTCTGTTATTCAACCTGAATCCAATGTAATAACGTTTTTTATATTTTTTATCATTTATGAATTCGAATTTTGGATTTGATTGGAAAAGTTTCGTATAATAAAGGGAAGTCGTGTGATAAATAGTACTTCAGTTTCTTTCAAGAACAATACAATAAACACAGTTGCTCTCATTTGTTCTAGAAAAACACTCGTTTAACTAATCTAAACTGATGTAACAATAAAATTAACGGTTGTGTATTTGCAATTGATTGATAGCAAGCTCTTAAGCAACATTTTAATTAAGAAGATTCGAGTGGTATCTATGTATTTAGAGCGATGAGAGATTCTCAGAGAAATAAAGATATTTTTGCTCTTATTAGAGTTCTAATGGTTCATGATTAATTTTTAGTTGGTAATAAAATTTATTGGTAGCTTTTAAAGCTTTTGTGAATCACGAGGAAATTCCCCTTATTCCATTGAGTTGAGGTCTAACCTGGTATTGGAGTATTGAAGGGGAGAGGTGGGAAAGAGATCAATGACCACGAGAGTATTTATGTCCGTTATAATACGACGTCTGTCGTGGAAATGCACCTATATTTAAAATTTGGAATGAAATAGTCGTCGATTCTAATTTGCAAACTTATTTTTTACTAACAATAATTTGCGATTCTAATATGTCCATCAGGGGGAGGGAGGGAAGGAGTCTTGTATATCTAAAGGGAGAGTTGCTGGGGACGGCTTATAAAAGTACTTTTCGAAAATCGACATACTCATATTCGAGATGGGCTGATGCTGTAGAGCGTCAAAACTGTAGAAATAAGAATAACGTATTATTATTGAAATAAGATGAATATTTTCAGATTGGTACAGGCAGCATTGAAGGATGAGATGAGTTCCATTCATGCACTTACAATCAAAACATTCTCACCGGAAAGATGGGCTGCTCAATCGAGTTGATGTTTCCGTTCGTATATCTCATAGATGTTATGAGAAGGAAGTTATTGTTTTCGCTCTTCTTTGTGTCATCGATCGAATGTGCAAAGAAACAGAGCTGTGGAGAGGAAGAGGGAAAGGAAGCGGGGCAAATAAACCGGATGGTTAAAAAGTTTCGACTTTTAAAATTCACCTAATGTTCTCAATAAAATAGTGTTCTACAAAATTGTTCTACACCTTATGTTGTTCTACAAAATCACCTTATGTTCTGCAAAATTCACTTGTTTCGATTAAGTTATTTTTCAAAATCAACATACATTTAAGTGGGTAATTTCTAATTCATAATTAAATGAAAATAAAAAAGAATTCGTAAAATATGCTGCAATTTTTGCATTAAATTATATAGCTGTATCATATTTCTTACCGAAAAGCATCTCAACCAAAATTCGTCCAAAGTTATTATCCAATTATTTTTATTTACAGAACATTGTTTTATGATCGCAAAGTATGCATAAGGAAATGTGCAATAATGCATACTACTGTATAATGTTCGTACTGTTGTATATTCTCTACGAGTCTCTTCGATGTTTGTGTGGTTTTCGCTTTTCTTTTGTGCAACGATCGATAAAGCATTCTATTCCGATGACTTTTTTATTTAATTCACCATCATTCATTGTTTTCTGATGGATATACTTGAATAATTTTTCGATTTATATGTTAAAATTGCGCTAATTTTTGGAAGTATAATTATAATATAAAAATACAATTAATTTACCTATTGATGATAGTATATCTACTCTTATCATTGCAGTATCATTAAATATATGTTTTGTAAGAAGAAGGGAGGGGATATGTTTTGATGTGAAACTTCGAAGATTTCAATTTTAATCGTATCGGCCATGAGATGTAGCTATGAAATGATACGCGAACAATTAGCTCAGCGATTTTAACATTCTATACAGATATGTTTGAAGAAGGATAACAATGGTTTCCTTTAATCGAAAGAATTTTATCCGAATGGATGAACGAAAAGTTATTGATACTAGCCTTAGGAACAGATCATGGACGAGATTTTTTACGTTATTGGAAAAGCTCGAGTTCAAGCGTTGAAACTGAGAGTGAAGGCTTGGGCAACAACTTGTACTGTTTTAGGAACTCGAATTCGTATTTTAAGGGTGATGATCCCCACAAAGTCTAAAATAGATCTCTTGCATTGAACTTCCAGAGTCTATTTTGTCGCCGGTTTTGAATCCCTTATATTTAAGTAACAAGTAGTTGCCACCAACTACATTTAGCTAACAAAGAAATAAAACATCACAATAGGAGATGACCGAAGAGCACACTGATTGGGGGGGAGGGGGATGTTTGTTTGCAGTGTAACATGGGATATGCACTTAAGAGGTATTGGGGGCAGTATAAATACTATTACAGCTTCCCATTTCATCGATGATTTTAGCTGAGAAATACGATGATTTTCAACAATATTTCAGTGGATTGTCATTGACCATTTCTATGCCTTTGTATAGCTGTATTGTAAAGTGATGTAAATTTAGAACTACAATGCTGAAATGCTAGAAATATGAAGTGCAAACTGATTTGGACGTTATTCAATTTTGAGGCTCCTTAAAATAATTAAATATCAGTCTCTTCATTAACAAAGAAGAGATGAGGGGATAGTATTGTGCTACATCCTCACGATTAATCTATAAGATTATCTTTAATAATTTCAAAATAGTTTTAGAATTGAAATATTTCTCCACTAATGTAAATGCTTTGTTTTAAAATATCCGCTTAATTGTCACCACTTTTTTGATGGAAACATTTTTATTAACTTCACTATTTTCATCATTTTTTCTTAAGATTACCTTTCACATCAATTGTTTATAACTTCTTCGATTTATATGCAATTATAGGAATTCAAACTTTTCATACGCATCCGATGATGTTGAATATTTGTTACTTATAGTGTATTTGTTTAGCCGTAAACAATATTTTTAAGAGATGATGGACGATTACGATAGTGCATTGAGAAGAGGTCATTAGAATCGCAGTAGCTTTTCGATGGTACCATTTTTTTTTGACCATTTCCTTAGACTAGTGGTACCACGTCGCTATTATTAAGCCCTGTGGTAACGGCAACTCACCTATGGTGAGGAATTGTATAAATAAGGCAGCTGCATCTAGCAATTGCTAATTGCTATACTAAAATGCAAAATAAATTCTAGGTCTTGCGTGCATCTGATTTTTCATTTTTTTTAAGAAATATATTAAATTCCTTCTCGTCGTTATTTCAAATATATGAAAAATAGTGATCAAAGAGTATTTATTAGTTTTTGCTTTGGAGTGATATAATTGCGTTTGGGTGGTGCGGTTGAATAAACTGCGATGTGAAACGACATCGCCATCATCAATTGGCAACAATGTTGTCAGTGTTAAGGTGACAGTGGTGGTGATGTTGCACCATTGACATAAAGAATCCTCAGAACATATTCACATGAAGTTCAACGATGCCTTAACAATTTTGAGGGGTGAAAATTTTTAACATTATTGGCTCCCGTTTTATCGCCTTGTGACAGCCGTTTGTATCGTGATCGTTCGTTTGTTGTACTTTTTTTTAAAATATTTAAATTGCACTTTCGCCGATCGTCTAAAGCTCTATATCTCCATCCTGGATGAACAGCTCAAGTATCGCTAGAAGCTTTCAGAAATGTTCGTTTACCAGTTGGTGAAATGGGCATCAGAAGAGCGTGGTGATACGGTTTCAACACCGCAGATTTCATCACCATCAGAGTCGGCCGTTGATCACGAATTGCAACAACGTTTCGACTCGGCGGCCGCTTTCGTGCGTACCGTCACAGATCGTATTTCTCAACTTGACCTACTTTACCTCTATGCCAGATATAAACAAGCTACTATTGGGAAGGCGGGTAATTATTTCTACCTGTTTTTGATTTTAAATGATACTTTGTTGGCTTTCTAGATTTTCTTTTAAGAACCTCAAATATGTTTCTACATTGTTGCTGTGGATATTCTAATTTCATACTTGGCGAGCATATTTTCTAGGTTACATTCCTCTTTTAATATATGATCACTGATTGTGTCTTCCACTTCACTTAAAAGTGTCAGTTGCCAATAGTTCTCTTCAAATTTCAACTTTACCTTTATGTAAACAGCATGAAAGTTGCACAGAGCGATCGATTATTGCAAATAGTATTGAATTGAATCTAACAGAAGAGTTCTTTATTGCCAATCTACAGATATAATCGTGGAGTGTAGTAATTGCTTTATTTTTACTTCAAAGAAAGTAGTATTTCAGATTGCAAATGCGAGATTGAAGGATATTATGCATTTATATTTCATTTATGCAAAACCCGGTGCGCTTTATAGCGGTAAACGTCGATAAAGATAGCTGGTAGAGAGTTAGACCAGTTAACCAATAGTCGATAGCGTGCCGTGTTTAAAAATTAGCTAGTCACTTACAAGGGGCTAGGCCCAGGAATGCTCATAGGTGGTGATTTGCGCACCTCATCAAATTTCTAATGGATACTAAGATGCCAAAGCAGTACTGAATGTTGGATAAGCTAGCAAAAGAATATTGGGCCCTCAGATGATTTGTGAGGGCATCCGAAGCGTTCATGAACACATCCCTGCGAACCTGAACATACTTAACGGCTCAGCGCAAACTGTTAGTTGAGAAAGGTTGTATAACGTTCATGTTAGTGACGAATGGAAGATTATGAGGAAATTCATTGAATAATTTTTTATTAATTTGTTTAGAAGTTACTGTTGCGGTGGTGTTGGAAAGCTTAAAGTTTATGAAGCAGGTAATAAGCTCCAGCATGTATCCTTTGTTAATTCTGCAGTTAAGAATATTACAGACATTAAGAGAGGGAAAGCGGCCTCCCGCTAGCCAACCGTAAAAATGACAGGTTAAGACAAATAAAACGAAACAAAATGATATCTGCGATAGGTGCCAACATGGCAGTCTTTCGATTATGTGATAGAAGTGAGAAGAGAAATACCTTTTTTCACTTAAAAATATAAGACAAATAAAACGAAACAAAATGATATCTGCGATAGGTGCCAACATGGCAGTCTTTCGATTATGTGATAGAAGTGAGAAGAGAAATACCTTTTTTCACTTAAAAATGAATAAATAATTGGGGAAGTGGAGGTGTTTCCTCAAGGTTAGCAGAGGTGAATAGGCAAAAACAGCTGCATATCTTTTTCCTTCGAAAACTTCTTGAAAGTTACCACAAGGATTCTCTAATGGACCTCTGTGGCTTACTTTTATTTGCAGATCCGGACGATCGGCCTGGCATATTTGATTGGAAAGGAAGAGAGAAATTCGACAGCTGGCTCGCGCTAGGGAGTTTACCTCGGGACGATGCGATGCGTGAATACACAAAGAAAGTACTCGAACTCGACCTCGGATGGCAACCCTCGAGGAAGTATCCGAGTGGATTTGGTGTCAGACCAAGCACGTTGGCTAGTGCTAATTCCGATGATGATGTTGGTTCAAATCCTCTATATGGTACTGAAGTCGAAAGTGCAACTTAGCGATAGGAAACTAGGGAAGGGGGAGAGCGTTATGCAGAAAAAACCTGTGGTATTGAGCAGTTCACTGCATTGAGCACCCACAGCTGTCCATCAAAGACGCCTTAATAAGTAGGTTTTGGAATTGCCTTGTGGCATATTCGTTTAATTCTACTGCTTTGCTCATAAAGAAGACTTTTAAATTTTTAGCCAAGAAATGTTGTTATTATTAGTTCCCTTCCCCCTTCCTCACCCGGTCACCTAACTTGTTAGAAATTTGCACAGATAAAATGTTCGAGAACTTCTATTTGCTTCTAATTTTTGCCAATCGGATTATCAACTTATCAGCAGACTGATTAAAGCTTTACATTCACTAGCAGTTTTGTTCAGCAACTGGGAAAATTTAGGAGCACCGTAATGATTGAAGTGATTCTTGCGATTCAGAATTTCACAAGCTTTTTTTTTTCATTCAGAAATTACAAATATTTGATGTTGTATCAAGTCCTTTTGTTTGATATCTCGACGACCCAAATTAGAGATAAAAGTTTGCGAAAATTACTCTTTGACCTAATATTGACAGTTAGATAATCTTAAATGTTCTATTCTTAGCCAGAAATTTATATTCATCTACTAGCCAATGATAATCGATTGCACATTGAGCAATTCCAATAAAACCACAAAGAATTTGTACTTCTACAGCCCGTTGCGCCTATCAGCTGGCGCTATTGAAGATCGTTGTAGTGCTTGATGCGCCCAGCTTTATGGCCTAGACAAATGTTTTACCCTTCTCTATCGAGAGAGTTGCCACCCATTTCATTTGAACTCTTGTTGAAGTAAAGCTTTTATTCAGAATGCTTGTGGAATATCTTTATAAGCGATTTGTGGACAGTTCATATTTGAGACGATCGCTTTGTAAGCAATGATCACTAGATGAACTGGAGTGGTGGTTTCGATGCTTGATAAAATGTACTCTCTGTTTTGTAATAAAGAAAGTAGGAAGGTGCTTCCCACGTTATATTTAAAAGATAATCTGAAAGCCTTAGATTTGATGAAGGGGATGATATTCAATGATGTGAAAGGACATAAAAAAGGTTTATCTCTTCTATCATTATTGTCTCAGGTCTATTATTTATTTCAGGTATATTTTGCGATTACAAGTGTCAATTCGTTGATGAATCACTAAAATACATCCGATTCAATTGCAGATAGAAGGTCCGTCAGGTTTACGTTCGGATGTGATTGAGTGGTTTTCAGCGATCAGTGCTGGGAATATGGGTCGGGTAGTGGAGATGCTTAAAGCGAACAAAGAATTACTCGTTGAAAGGGACGAAAATCAAGTGAGATCTTTTATAGACACTTCGTTTCTCCTTTAATAACACCACTTCTTTTCACATCATTTCTTTCGAATATTCAGAGTCGGCATATCTTTAAATCACCAAATAATGTTGGCATTCGATATCCCTAAAATCATTTGGGAAGTGCAATTAACCAAAAATGAGTAGAATTCACAAACATCGATCGACATCATATGCTATGCTGCTCAAATATAGAGTCCGCATTGTTGGCATCGCGTTGTAACGTTATTGAACGAAAAAACTTTTGTCCTTCTAGCAAGGAATAGATGTCGGAAAATGTGTTATCAGTTTTGCATCTCCATCTGGTTTTTTGGAAGGGTTTAGTGTTGTTTTGTGGGCCTTCTTGTTCAGCTTCGATCTTGTTTACTTTAAGAACACCGTAAAACCAACTCATCAATTAACACCCGAATTCACTCAATATATTATCCTTCTGAATCTCTTCAAGAAATCTCAGTTCCCACTTTTTGCTATGTCTTTCCTTTTGCCGAATAACCTAACTGTCAGTTACTCCCTTCATCTGTATCCCGTTGATTTCATAGGCTGACGAGCCTTTCCTCCGAAACCAGGAGAGTGGAGATTTCCAAATTTTCGGGCTTTCAGAAACTACGGATCCCGCGTCAATTGTGAGATATTCGGAAACCACAGACTCGAGGCTTAAAAACTTGGAGGCTCACAAAAAGGTCCGTCGCTCCCGAATCTAAAAGGTCGTGAACCAGATACGAGGGCCGTTAGAAACTTTGCCTCTCAAACGAAATGAGTTAAAGCCCTTAACACTACCGGCGAATTAAAATCAGGCTCTAATTCGCCGGTTAAGAAGACTACAGGCCATCCGTCATTTGTGCCCATTTCATGTCACCTTCCCTAACATTATTTTGCTCAGAATTGTCGCATTCATTGTAGAAAATTCTGAGATTTTGTTCATAACCACTTTATTGGATGTCCCTCGAGTTACGATTTTTAACTTTTTTCATCTCACTTTACGAGATGGGAGAAGTTGAAAGAAAAAGTTTTATCGATAACATTGATCTACCATTTCTTGCTAACTCTTTCAGAAGTTGATGTTTTTCGTTTTTCCTCGTTATTGAACGTAAACTTTATTTAAGGTAACGGCACTGCATCACGCTGCGGATAGGGGCAATGTAGAGTTGATTGAATGCCTACTGAAAGCGGGGGCCGATGTGAGTGTTCAAGATTATGATGGGCAAACACCACTGCATTATGGTACGTTAATCACACGTTTATTTGGGAGATGCTTTTCATTCAGAGGGTTCAGTGGCACTGAATTCATTGGCGGTTCTTTCTGATTATAAACCACAAGTGCTGGAACATCAAGTATGATTTACCCTGTGGACCAATTTAAACATCAGGTTTTGTGATTATTTTCTTTGTTGTCTTCTAATATTATTCAGTAGTCACCCAAAAATCTATTCCCGTTATTGCGCTAACAGAGAGACATCATGCTGCTTTGCAATGTTTCATACGACAACAATTATTGCTACAAAACTTGGACAAGTTTGAGCAGATGTGACTTCTAAAATTTGAGACCCTGATTTCCCTCTCTCGTCTGCCTAACCCATGTCCCTCTCCAATTTCGGCGAGAAGGTGCAGAAGTTTTGGAATTAGGAAGTGGTGAGCGGAAAAACAAGGCAATACGAAAATGCAAAAGGAAAAAACGTGAACAGCCAATAAAAATAGCCAGAAACACTCTGAAGAGTGTTTTTTTGAGGGAGTGGTGGATAATGAGACACAAAACTTCGAAGACTGTGCAGAAACTGTCCGAAACTAGGGAAGGGACGATTGCGCTTCAAAATTTGGAGGAGGCGATTGGGGGGGGGGAGTACGAAACATTCGTGCTAAAAAACATGGTTTTTTGCAGCGGTGTCATGTTCCCATCAAGATGCAGTGAAGTCATTATTAAAACATGGTGCCGACCCGACAATAGCCGATTTCGAGGGTAACTGCGTTCTTGACACCGCAACGGATGCAACAATCAAGAAGTGGCTCGAAGAAGCGGCCCCCGAAGCACCAAGTTGACCTGACGTCGATCTGCGTCTCGTTTTTTGCTCCTTAGTAACTAGCTGTAATTTGCCTGTGACATACCTTGCTGCCCGATTTCAGCGAGCATTAGTCCGATGTCATGTCCATTATGTGATATAAACACAGACGCGTATATCTCTCGATTGACCCTTCGCTTTTTTCATTTGAAAAATACCGCGGTGTTGAGGACGGTCCTTTATTGTTCAAATTAAGCTGTACTTGTTCGGGTCTTGTTTTTCTCTTTTCTTCGTTAAGTGTTTCCATGGCATTAAAGGTTTTATGTGATACGAGGCATCCCGTCTTTATAAAGCTTTATTCATAGAATCCCTTTACACCAATAACGTGATACTGCAATAAATCAAAGTTGCGATAAAAAATCTCCATGGGACAACTGACCAGACACGCCCAGACCTCAAGTGCATCTTATCTCTGCAGCCACCATTCCCCATACCTGTCCCTTTTAAGTGACATCTTCGTTGAAGTTGCTTTTGATGGTCACCTTTGCTTCTGTTGTATTCACATTCAGCATCATAGAATATGCGCTTACATAACGCCATTATTGGTTTTTTACTGATGTCTTAGATCGTTTCTAACTTCATCTCCACTAATAACAACTGAGGAATGCATCCTGCTTAATTTTTGTCTTTCGGTGCTCACCCAGGTCTGAATAGGCCTTCAAACAAGAAACAAAGAAAAACGGACACTTGCACACCCCACAACAATTAAACAAGGAGTCACAGAATAAAACTCCACGGAGTCGATCCGTTAATGGAAAAGGAAACTGTATGGATATCCCTGATATTTGCTTCTAAAGATCGACAACAACAGACTGAAGAAAACGACCACCAGTCCAAGTCCAATGAATGCCATTACTGAAATTCACTCGCATATTTTTAACAGCTTAGTCGACGCAACTTTCACGGTACTACTGATCAGTATCAAACAAAACAACTGTAAGATAGGGGAGGGAAGAAGGTCGAAATGAGCGACGCCGGTACTCTCTCATCAAGGTTTTGACAGACAAAAATATGTGTGCAATACAAGACCTGCACACGTGCAATATAGCCCCATTTTATACCACAATACATCTGAATATTCTTTCTTTTCCTCGATTTATGGGAGGTACTGTACGCATCTGTTGGGTATCAACACGTAATGTCCACCTCATTTCCCTCCAAATTCCTATTCATCCACAACATTACGTTGACAGGTTTTGCAGAAGTGGAAGAACACTCCTATGACAAGTGTGTGTTACAGAAACTTTTATCTAAATATGTGGACACTTATGTCATGTTTATGGATCTGCTGGACACTTTATGTCAGTAAGAAAAACAATGACGGTTACAATCATTTCCTTCCGATTTGGGAGATGTGAAGACCCCGGTTTTGACTATCAAAGGGAATGTGCTGTCATCTCGAATGAAATGACTATCAAATATTTCAACTCGAGTGAAAAGAAGCGAAGATTATAGAAAGCATTATGGACCGCTATTCGTACATTCCTCTCTCCCCCCCCCCCCCCCCCCCTTGTAGTCACTAAAATCGTAACAAACAGTAATGTGTGACGTTCATAACGCTCTGAGACAAGGGTTGCAGCTAAAGGTTAAGTTAAAAAATGCTTTACATAACATTCTTTTAACTGTTGCAACAAACTGTGACGCTGCTATTTTGAAAAATTACTGAAATCACTAACTTCTTCTTCGATTTGGATCGCCTTTGCCATCGGCCGCATCGTTAAGAAGAATGAAGCCAGCGGTGACTGCCGCATAAAGAACAGCCACTAAATACGTCTCCGCCACCAGCTAAACAAATTCATCATACTTCAATAATTGCTCCATTCCATCAAATTAAATTCTCTACCCATTCAACCGAGTGCATTAACAGTGCAACGGAAATGAGAGAAGATATGGCATCATCTGAATCAAAACTGGTACCTGATACTGTGTCGATCCATGAATAAAACTCGTCTCTCTGGTTTGTGGATTGGTCATAATAAAAGGCGGTCCACGTATATGATTCCACATCTGTCCACTCATAAACGCGAATACGATGCACAACGATATAAGTGCCCAACTGGTACGGTTATAGAGAAATTCGAGATTGTTGCGACGCATATATAGCAGACCCAGCACCAACATCGCCAACAGCAAAACCACTGCAGGGGCCGCGTAGTTGGGTGGACGCAGTACACGGATCTTCAATATTACTATTTAAACTCAAATATCAGCGTCCATCGAATTATGACCGTAGAATGAGAAACAGTCAGCGATATTAACACAACTGTTCCATGTTGTAAAAAAAGACCTGAATCCGGAGAAGGGAAAGGGTGGTTCACTGATGACCACCGTTTTCAATCCTTCGACATAGACACTATCACCGATCAAACGCATCCGAAAATTGGCATACCGGAAGTGACAGCGATGTGTGTCCATGGAAAAAAAGCTTCTCTAACTAAAGTTTATACTGCGTGCGAGATATGGACTCTTTCGCATCTGACTCTTTCTTAGCCTGATTCCACATATATTGAAAACACAAGCTGCTTTTAAAGCACTTTCGGAATACGATGGGATCTGTCGATGAAAGAAAACGGAAAAGAATAAAAAAGGAGATGATATGATAACAATGGAAAAGCATAGAAAAAGAGTAACGCACAAAAGAATGACGGTCACCTGGATCTCAGTTCTGTCGTAGACGAATCTGGCCATGCTATCGGCGTCAAAACCTTGTCTAGTGAAATCCATTTGATCGATCCTCTTCCTAGATCCTTTTGCCGGGAAGTGGATCAGCACAGGTGCAACATTAAGATTCATCGATTGGAACACCTGTGGTGCCTCATCAAAATCCACCACAGCAAAGTACAATGCCTTCAGCTCCGGATATGCATAACGATACGAATTGGCCATTATGTAGAACTCATCGTATGCAGGCCTTTAAATTAAGAATATTCGGTCGGTAATGAAATAATTTCAATTTAAACAACAGAAATAGCTTAAATCGAGTCTTAATGTACACAAAATTATTCGCGAAGAAAAAAATATAAAATGAGGACCGTAAATCGCAGAATTCATACGTGAAATTTACAAATATAATTTAATATTTAGTGTGTTTATGATCACTAAAAATAATAACAGCTCTATACCCGATAATCGCTCACTAATGAAAATAACATAACACTGATCATTGATGTTCCAGCAAAGAATCCAACTCAAAAGCCGATATAAAAGAAAGCAAAATACAAACTTGCACACAGGACAATTGACACCAACTGAAAGTGCTGTAAACATCACCACCATCGAATAATTTCTTGGTGAACTCCTCACATAGCTCTTCCATCGATCCATATTCATGTTGATCAATGGTCTCTTATACATCCACTCCTTCAATCACTATTCAAGTTTATCGTTTATTTAATTCCACTAATTTTCCTTATCACCTTATCAGCTATCATTTATGCATCCCCATTCATTTTCACTTCATTAATATTAAACAGTTATAGGTGCCCCCTTCAAATTACATCTACTCTCAAACGTTCAATATTTTAACTAAGGGCCTCGATTCCCCTCCTTTAATTATTTCAATCAACAATAATTACACTCCGAACTATGAACACCTTAACATTAGAATTGTATGTAGAACGATACTGGCATAAACATACTGACTTCATTAGCTATATGCATATCATTTGAACATTCACCTAATTATAAGGAGTATTGAGTTTTATGGCTGCGAGTTGAAGATTAACTTATAATCAAATAAATCAAATATGCTTCGATGGGCAACTTCACTGAAATTGAAGAAGCTAGCATAGAAACCAATGGTTTTCTTGAACAATCACCATCCGTAACGATAAAACAACGCTTAAATCATAGGGCCCAAAGAAATCTCAGGAACACTGCTGCACTCGGTGCAACGAGTGGATTCACAGGTCAAGTGGAAAAAAGGCGAAGATGACGCATGCTGACTATTCAAAGACGGAAAATTGAACGAAAATGGATTCTCACAGATCGTCATGCACGATATGGCGGCGATAGCTATTCAGATCAAAGCGAAACGCTAATGGATTCGAGGGTCACCTTCGAAAACACAGACGATCAAAGGAATGATATCTTTGCTATATACTGAGATGTAAGCAGAGACGTTATCATTGTCATCACTCAAATCGCACGACATATCCGCCTCGAGATTGTATTCGCTCGACCCATCCGTGTCGCATCAATCGCATTCGCTCGACATTATCCTCACCTATCTGTCTCGACAAACCTATCCCTAATAAGTTTCATATCCCTTAACATTTTGCAACATCTATCAACTTTCTAAGCACAACAAAACCACATGGCAATCATGAAACAAAACTCCATATTTGTGAACAACGCAAACGGTCGCTTCACCAAATACTTGGGAAATGTCGAAATTCTAAAGACCCACCTGAAGATTCTTCACCTTTTCCTCCAAAGTCATAGCCTTCTGACAAGTGCTCATACCCAAAATAGCCGCTCCGAGTATCCAATACAGAAACTGCATTGCTATCTGACCCTGCAAACTTCCTTTAGCAGCCAGCAATTCATCGACAAACTGACGCTACATTACGAATTCGCTGATGCAAGTCCCCTAGCAAAAACCCAAACGTTTGATCCTCATATGCAAGGTGTCGTCTGTCAAATCAACCTTCTACTCGTAGTAAGCGTGCATGGATCACTACCCTTATGGGAATAACGAACGTAAAGGAAATAGTCTCAAAGTGGTTAAAAACTACCGTCTACAAACCATCCTAAATTTCTGTCCGCAAAAAATCTTATGCGCCACTCCCATAATCGTTCACGACGAGCATCCTTCCCAATAATTACCGAAGTGTTTGAAGGAAGCATCTCCCTCAATAACCGTTGAATTTTCTTTCGACTTTCTCATCGGGGTATGAAATATGCATCAGGTAATTAACAATGGCCAAGGGCGCTTCCTCTCGCCAAACAGAGCTACTTCAATGAATATAAGAAACCAAAAAACATTAATGAAGGTAAACATATGAAGCGGTGATAGAAGGTAACTGTATGCAAATGGATCCATCACCATAACGCCTCGAATTCGAAATACGAGAATAGAGTTTACTTGAAACGACATTTCTCATAATCTGAGTAACAATCTCTTCATAACGCACCAAAAAATTGTATCTTCGCCGAATCGGAACCACTGCAATGAGAAATAACCATACAACAGTACGCTACACCACGGCTATTATTGACCCATATCACAAGTACGGGTCAGAGTCAATAACGTCCGCAGTTTCATGACCCAGTGGTATCTGATCTAAACTCAAAAGGTCTGCATACTATGAATGTAAAACCGCATACGTTTTTCATTCCAGCTTTTTCAACTTCCACTAGTTGAATTTTACGAGCATAAAATATCAACGAATGAGTTTAAATTGCTTGAGATTTGGAGATACTGCTTGTGTAACAAATATGAAGATATTAAACAGGGATTCAAGCTATGCAAAAAGGGAAAGAGAACGTTAAAAAACTTAAGACTTGCAATTCGAGACCCGTCCTTACCGCATTCGCTAATTAATTTTTACCGAGCTCATTAGTATCGAGGTTCACATTGCGTCTTAGCGAAAAAATAAAATAGGATATTTGCATGGGATTAAGTTAATTTTTATTTTGTTTAAAGCAAAACGAAATGAAATATCTGAACTAGGTAATGGCTATAATAACCGGAAATATATCTGTCAGCAAGCAGTTCAGTTGCCCTTAAATTCACCCACGAATTGCAAATTTTAATAAAGTCCACTTCCCGTTTCCTTTCATCAAATCGCATCCGTCGCAGCAACCTTTTTCAACCGAATCTTTCATCCCTCCCTCGATCCTCCATGAGATTTTAGATGCAACTTTCACAGAACGCTAATGGAAACATCATATACAGCAAGCGATCATAAATACATAAACAATAACATTAGGTGACATAAACAATAACATTAGGTGACTATATAGTTGGCGAGATCACTTCTTTGTGGATCCGAATCCCCCAAAACCCATCATCGCTGCAACATCCTCATCTTCCTGTACCTCTGGCTCGGGTCCTCTCCTCCTTTTTCTTTGCTCTTGACGTTTAGCTCTTTTGTAGTCGGCCATTCGTGCCTAAACAAACAACGATCACATAAGAAGATTGATCATTACACCCGTCAGGCAATTTCACTCCTTTACTGAAAGAAATTTATTATTTAATTGCAATATTTTCATAATAAAATGTCCATTAAATTAGAAACAATAATGGCTTCGATGAAATCTTCAAACGAAAAACAAACGTGCCAGAAAAAAAAAAATTCAAATACTCCCATAAAAAGCGCAATACGTGTTGTTTGCAAAAAATGATCACAGCCTATAGGAAGGATAAACTAGAGACGATAGATCTGAACGCCGGTGCATACAAAGGGGACGGGAATATTTCCACCATGCTTTCTACTTCAGTATTTCTTAGTTCGTCTTTCCTTTTCTCTCTCCGCCACCCACATTCCACTTCACCACCCAATTTCTAAATGAAACACAAACGGTTTAAATTTTTCGAAAAATTTACTACAATTCAAGTCGTACGAGGTAATACATAAGCATATGATTTCAGCGTCGAGTAAAACCTAGCAAAAAGTGTTCCTCTTTATTCGTCTTCGAAAAAGAATCAACGAATCGCACATGCGCCTTCAATATACAATTAAAGTAGGGTGTGTTTTTAACTGCAAAATTAATTACGGCTGCAGATCGGCGACCGAGTTTAACTTGCTAGTCGATCCTCACGTCTAAGTTCCCAAACGGCTCTCACTTCTAGGTTGCTGATCTGCGCTCATGTCTAAATGGCACTTCATACAGCCAGTATAAGTCGCTACGGTGTCACATTTGAAGAACTCATATAATATGAAACGTTTTATGTTGCTGTAAGCGATGAGTATATAAATGAGTGTTCGATGTGAGCGCCAAACTTAAGCATTGTAGAACATGCTCTCATAATGAAAAATGAAAAAAATAGCGAAAAAATGTTGGCAAACCTCCTCTTCTTTGATTTCTTCCAAACGCTCCTGAAGATCGTATTCCTTCTTTTTCATTTCACCTGCCAATAAAAGGCAAATGCAAAACTTCGAAAAGAAAGTCTAATAAATAATTTTAGAATTTGGAATTTCAGGAAAAAATTTGGAAATGAAAGAAAAATCCTAGAATTTTGCTGCCCCTATAGATTTCACTTCATTTCCCTCTTAGCAACGCATGATGGGATGAAATAAAAATTTAAATTTCTATGTGTGTCTTTTAGATCAGAGCATGCAAAAAAAAAAAACATTTCATGAAGCCGTAGGTGACTCTTCCTATATTCCCATCCTCCCTGTGCCCTCCCCCTTTTTTTTTATCTCGTCTAGCTCTCCTCTCAGAAACTATTACATCGTTTACATATCACACTTATATTTTACATTTATAAAACACTTTTTGAGAAATAAATCAACAGATCAACAATAAAAAAATTCTGATCAAATAATACAGCTAAGCAATAAAACTCGAAATTTGAATTACCTTAACAGGCTGCTTCATGTGAGTGCTATCCGAGGGGTTTTCTTAAATTTACCTCTAAAACATCATTAAATGAAAATTTTCAAACGTGCAACAAATAATGAAGAAATATAGGCAACTGAAATGAATATAAATATCCTCAAGCAAACGTACTTTCAACTTTTTTGAACGCAAATCTTTGTCTAACATCATCAACGGTACTTCGCTTGATCTTCATGCTCATGCCCATATTGCGTTGATGATTCTTGCCATTGATATGATCGAGAAAGTTTATTGAATCCTTCACAACACAATCGCATACATCGCAATAGTAACCACCAGTTTCTGCTGATGGAGTGGTCTTATTGATAACCACCGTCCTGCCAACCTTCGATTCAAGATCCACCTGGAAGATGCATCATTAGTGAGTAGGGATATGATTATAATGTGAATATTCTACACCTTGGAGAATACATATTCACACAGACTACGCACCCCGAAATTACTTTCGTGAAGAATGAGGTGCTCAGAATATCGTGATAGTGGAGAAATCATAGCGAAATCGAATCAAGGCTATGCTCGTGAGGTAGATTTTGTGTGATCAAGAGCGTGTATTATTGCATAGCACTACTTCAATATTAACCCTCGAATGTACGGTTTTGACAGGCAGCAACTCTTCTATAAGCACCTAAAACAATATGTGTATTGAAGAAAATATTGTTATTCATATATTTTTGATACCTAACACAACGCAGATAGGGGAAAGCCTTCATCAAAATTTGCTTGCTGGGAGGTAAGATATAATGTCGTTGATATTTCTATTTCTTTTTTTTTAAATTACCAAACCATCGCAGAGGACAACCACAAATTAAACCCTTTTCCTAGTGTACAGCCAATTTTTCAAGTAAATATTTCGCTGACCGCAGCTCCACATCTCTCTTCCAGCTCCTGCCCCTNNNNCCCCCCCCCCCCCCCCCCCCCAAATATTTAAGATACTGAAAATTTTAATACGACAAATCAATCTAAAATGTTAGAATGAACGCAAGAAAAAAAAACTTTTATGCTACCTTATATTCACGTGCTTTCAGAAGTTCCCGTTTAACTTTCGGTTCATCGGGAAATCTTAATGGTTTCCTTTTGATTCGTTCCTCTGCCTCCTTCTCAGCAAGAATACGCTCCCTTGCCTTCTGCTCGAACTCTTCACGATCCCACTTTCGACGATGATCAGCCGCCACCATCCCGCTTCCTGATGCTTCATGATACGAAGACATACTAAAAACAATTTCCTTAGACACCAATAAATGAATCGTTGTATTGAAGCGCATCCAGAAACAGCTATCCATTTCTCACCTATACAAGTCTCCATTAGCAATAATTTGCCATCGAAATTGAATTCCCTCAATTTCACCTTTAAAGAAGTCATCATCAACTGCATAACATAATCTAGTTTTACTCAAAATAACTATGCTCAATGACTAAAAGTAGTGAGTGCTGAATGTAAAGTAACAGCCTAAAGATGAAAGCATTCAGTTTTCAGCCGATAAAATGCCAAAACTTTCAAAATTTACCACTTTTTTCCAGTAATACAGGCAGCAATGAGGGATTTCTACTATTATATTTCCTCCACAAAAAGAAAAAAATCGAAAACAAAATAAGGCAAATAGGACACCCAGCAACGATAGGAATAATATTTTAGAATTGAAAGCAAAATCCGACATTGAAAAAGCTAATAAAACTGCTTGCTGAATTGTGCTTTAAACAATGACAAAACCATAGCAATAACCTCAGCTTTAAACGGTGGAAAGACTGCCCTCAACTTAAGACAGTGAGAGGACCGCAGTAGTGACCTCAGCTGGTCCTCATCAGCGTGCGCGAACTCAGGTCACAACCACGCTACAGACAAAAATTTAAAAAAAAAGCGGAAATAAAACAAAAAAGATCGAAAACAATATATCGGAATAGGGAAATATCAGACGATAAGAATGCTGAATTGAACGAAATATCCAATTAAACATCGTTGACTTGTGGTATTACAAAGTATTTCGAACCAACAATTTAATCACAAGTCGATGAGAAAATATTACAAATGCTACTCCCCCTCCTGCCCCCCAGCAGTCTTGCTGAAGGTAATAATACCACCACCACCTCCGTGAAAAAAACAGATAAGGACGATTTGGTCTGAGACTTGCTTACGGCATATTAGATGGAACAACACTTAAATATCTGAGCCACAAAAAACCGACCAATGCTTATTGATGGATTCGCACATGAAATCACCAGGCTGCTTGAATTATAAAGCCAAAAAATGTAACCAACTCGATGGAATGATTTAAAAATTGGTGAAAAAATTTCACAGCGCTGCGTATGCTGATAACTCGAAGAAATTTCGTTGTGCTATTCACGAATTGAAATTAACGGCATACAGGTGGATAGATAGATACACATACCTGTGAGCAGACACAACGCTGATATGATGCCTTTTTGCAAGTTTTGTATATCACAGTGGAACTGTGGCACAGCAATGATCAACAAACGTTGCAAGGTAAAAACGCAATACTTATAGCCAGACAACTACCTTAATCAGGAAGTGGTCGATACTTGCAAAAATATTGAGAAAGAAACGTTGTATGGATATCATGAGTGTTTTCTTTTTCGTAAAATTTCCAACAGCGAAACGAAACGACCCCAAAGGGGAAATGATCCCTAAAGAAAATTCCACTCAACTGAACAAGCTAAGCAAATGTGGATTGAACATGGTGAGATTCAATAATAAGGTAAGCGGAATTCAAGCCAAAAATCAACATTAATTAACATAAATGTACCGTTTTTATTTTTGCATATTTGAAAGCGTGAAATATTATATTACGATGAGAAGTAACAACCTCCGAAGAATTCAACAGCATAGAGAGTTAATATTTAAACTTGTCAACTCCCTGCCAAAATTATCCATAAAAATAGTTCTAATATTCGAATTGAGACGAATTATTGCATATTATCATGATTTGGCATTTTTAAGCGAGTGAACATAAAAAACTGCAAATTTCTATTGCAAGTGTGGTGTCCTTAATCGACTACGCGAATGCCACGCACAAATTGGAGACAACGGTAGCATTGCGTACTCCAATGCGAGTATGAGCACAGCTCAGTTCGCTGTTCGCAGTGAGTGTGCACAGCTTCTCTGTAATTGTGCCAACAAAATGCAGAAATGCCGGTTTATGAAAGAACCCTGCATCGGTATAATTTGTGAAATTACCGGACACTCAACCACTATCGGAAAAAACTTTTAAATCTCGATGCTAATCTCCCCCAATCCCTTAGATAAATTTTAGTCACTGCTTTCGGCAACAACTGCAGAGAACGATGGCACCCTGGCTGTGAACCGCGAACGGAGCTGGATCCGTGCCCTACATTGCGTACGCACCACTACCGTACTCCGCATTCTCTTCGAGCGAATGCACACCCATCACAGAAACTCGAAAACTTGTGATACACACATGCAACTTTTTTCCCCATCATTCAACTCCAATCTTAAATAACGACACCTATGCAAAATTTCAGCTTGGTTGAAGGAAGGGAAGTGCGCTTCCCCGATGGACCATCGTTCTCTGCAATCGTTGATGGCCTATCCAGCAAGTGCACCTCCTTCAGTTAAGCTGAATTTTTCAAGGGAGCATTATTTGACATTCTGAATTGAGAGATCGGGGAACTTGCAAGTTCCTGTTACAAGTTTTCGAGTTTTTGTGATGGGCGTTAGTATTTGCTTGCAGTAGTGCATACGTAATGTGGGGCACGGGTTCAGCTCCGTTCGCAGTTCGCAACCGCAGCGCCATCCTCTGCAATTGTGCCATTTTTATCTCGACTTCTACTCGCATTGCTAGGGGTTGATTAACATTAGGTTCGTGAAAAATACCAAATTTATGTACCAAAGTTTATAGGAGAAAATACTTAGAAAACATAAACTGCCAAAATTTGCATATAAAGTGCCAAAACCTAACAACACTAGACTTAAATACACCGGAAGCATTCAACCGCTCCTCCCCTCATTCATTATCCCCTCTCCTAGTCCAATAAAATTGGATGCTTTAGTTTAACTCAAAAACAAAACTATTCATTCACAAGTGTTGAGTTATTCTCGTTGCAAGATTTGGCTGTATTCAAAAAATAGTCGGTCGCCTAAATTGTTTTAATCCTCAACTTATCGCAAATCTTATCGTTTAAATATCGCCACTGTTTATATTCCAGTAATGGAGGTCTGGCGTCCTTTCTTTTACGCTTCTCATCTCGACTTCCTCCATACATTTTGCATACTTGCCATCCAACCCATACCTCTACCTTAATTGCACCATCTTTCATAGCCTATCCTACGTTTGTTCTATACCTTTCACATACACTAAGATATATATTTCTGCTGGGAAGTTCGTTTCTTGATGCCGGGAAGGGTATTGTCAAGAAAGTGCCCAATTGACAAAATAATCTCCATATTTTAGAATCGCTAACGAAAGCTCCGTTGAGCAAGTTGTCTGAATTCTAGTAATCTATATTGAATAGCAGGTTGAAGCATTTTGAATTCACAAGTATTTAATGGGAAAAGAGGTTATAGGGAAAGCAATTATAAGAGTCAGCTGCAAACGTGCTATATGGCGGTGATGGATGCAGTTGCATAGAGGTACACTACCAAACTTTTTTTTTTTGGGGGGGGGGGTGCCATTTTTGTTGTGAATGTTAAATTTTTGTGCTATACTTTAAGGTACTCAGTAAAACGAGGTGTAGAATTGTGGGTAATTTGCATTCTAAAGGCGACTTATTGCTATCGCTGATTTCTACCTTGTCATTCCCAGCCTTTCCCATACTTGTTTTTGCTCTTCGAATTCTCTCAAATGAGTCTTCCAATGCTGTAGTCTTGATAATATTTCAGAAATACACCTCTCCAATATTTGTGGGATTTTAATACTGCATTAGGCAATTTCTAAATGAGGAATAGAAAAAAATGCATTTGAATAAAAGTTTGACGCCCCCAACTTTTCACCAATATAAGTGCATCCTCTCAAAGAAAGTTTAATTATGATGTCACTCTAAATTCGACCTGTTTTTACAGTACCCCTTAAGAACATAAGCCCCTGGCATATGATAAACATACTTTCGATGTGTAAAGCGACAACAGGCCGCATTTACACAGTGGCCGTGCGGCTTTGCGTAGGTGTTGGTTGGCACGATGAACCCGATCACAGCAGATGCTCTCTCGCCCTCTCTATACTAACATCCGCACGCTTCTTTTAGTCTCCTTTCTATTTTGCTGTTCCACTTGAAAGATGTTTTTCACTCATTGTAACACCATACGTGGAAGATGAAGGGGGAGGGGGTGAGATATAAAGGGAAGGATGCAGTTAAAAATGCTTGAAAACATTTTTGAAAAGTTGTGATGAAGTACTATTTCAATGAGCAGTTAACCAAATTGTAGGGATGCTTGAATAGGTTTTTGATTGCAAATTCCCATCTGATCTTAAACTCCTTAGTGAACATAATCTCATTGTTAAGGGATATTTTACTTTTTCTTAATAATGGCGTCATTTCAACTGGCATTATATAGCCACAAAAAAGAATGAGGCATCTTATAGCGATTAACAAAGAGGAATTCAAAGAAGTGTTGACAAACTCTTATGAATTGCTCTTCAATAATTTATTTATTTTAACACTCAATAAGGCAGTAACTTATTACCTTATTTCTTTGCATAGAGAGATAATTTGATCACAACTTACTTAGACGTAATTCTCACAACGGCAACAGGTACAGTTGTCATAGTAGATCCTGAGCCAAGACATCGCGACCGATGATTCTCGAACTAGCAATTTTTTTCCCGAGCCTGAAGCAATCAGGAATTTTACATGGGTGCTATCAGATGTGACCGGAAAATGGGCGAATTTAATGTCTAGCCGGAACTCGAAATATTTATAAGTTGTTTGATGGCCAATATAACATCACCATAGCTGATAATTGACGAGATAAATGTTTTAAAAGTGATTTTCATTGTCATCGAAGCGAACGGAATTGATTTCTGTGGAGATGGAATTGATTGAAGTACTCAAAATGCGTCGCAATATAACGATTAACATTCATCGCTTATTCGAAACTAGTGCTAAAATATATGCAACATATCGTTTATTAAAATTTTCTTCCTTTTTCTATAAATTAGAAGTGATATTTCAGCATTTGCTAACGAAAATATTAGCTAAAGGTGTGGAATTTATGATGGATTGAATGCTGCTGATTTAATGGTCTAATATCCGAATCGAAAACCCCATTTAAAACACTTCAATCATAATCCAGAATGCACTAAATCAATATCAATAAAATCTGCATCGTTGTAAACGATGATGAGCTGGCAACGTGGTTATGCACCATGAGGTGGCAGCTGGTTTGTGTTGCATAGATTTCACTAAGCACTATTAGATCAATTTTGGGCATCGTGCTGTTTGTATTCGTTGCGCACATCCTTCATTGTTGTGTCTCACATATCCGTCTGCTGTTCGTTGGCAATGCGCTTCTGTTGTTGTAATAGTCATCGAGGTATAATAAGTACTATTCATATGTCGTTTCTATCCTATATTATAGCGTTCTAAAGTTGGAGCTTCTTTGGGATAGAAGTATAGCACATTTCGGTTTATAAAGGGAATAAATGAATGGTACATAAAAACTTAAAAAGCTCTGTTCTATTTTTGATGAAAAAATCAATGAAAAGATAAAAATGATTTAGAACTACCTCTTCCTTCACAAAAAAAAAGAGAAGATACACGTTTGAAGTGATAACATTGCTAAAAAGGAAATTTTCACTGATTTTAACGAATATCCCACACGTTGTTAGTTCATCTCATGCAACATCTATAATCTCGTAGGCAATAAGATGATGAGTTATACTTAAGGGAAGATGCCACCGGTGAGCAAAAGTGAGAAGAATCGTGACGAGTCGAGCACTGAGGTCGAGCATGTCGATCGTGGATTGCACTCTTTCCAGGATATCGCGCATATCTGTAAGAAAACATTATATTCGTTCAGTTGTAGATGAAATACCGTACTTCCGTCTTTACTGGCTTCCAAGTTTCGTAGACTTCTATAATGGGCATATGTTCGAGTGGCTCAATAGAAGGAATCAAATTTGCTAATACTTTTTCGAATTTTTTGGATGAGCATGCCAGATAACGGATCGAATGTGTACTAGTTCGAAACAAGACTTGTATTCTTTGAAGAGGGAGGGGGGGGGGGGGGGGGAGGGGGGAGGGGAGGGATGAGACGAGGGATTATATCAGTTGTAACTTTTCAGAGTGGACGTTTTCCATGAGGGATTTTGTGAATGAAGAGCTTATAAACAAGGGAATATGGCATTATGCCAAATATTTTGTAAAACCCGAGTGAGCGGATTTTACGGTTCCCATTATGGTACATTTGAATGAGCGTTTAATTGTGATTTATAATGAACAAGAGAAAAACATCATTACTATGATGTTATATAATAGTACATTACATAATGCATTCATTTAAGAACACTAATTTCTATACTAATTGCCTCCATCAGCATGTACAGTGTTGCCAATTCCACATCGAGCAGGTGAAACCCAACGGATATGCGATTGGGCAAATCGAATGTTCCAAGCAACAGGAAGTTGTCCGATTTTACATGTTAAACAATATGGACGATTAGATTCGATCGAGCACACCTGTGAGATGAGTGGATGTGGCTGTAAAATAGTTTCATTTATTTATACTTCATGTTCTATGAGGGAGTTGAATTCAACTCGTTGATACATTGCAGTTCATAATGAGGCATTGACTCGATTAACGCTTAGCCATAACAAGATCACCTCCGTGCCAGCGAATATCGCCGACCTCATCAACCTTCAGGTTTGTTTTTGCAGTTAGTGCCATCTGCAGCTCCCTATCGGTAGAAACTCAAAATGGAGGGGCTGCTACCACCAGCCGTCATATGCGATAGCAATCATCGCATTGAAACTGTGGGCCGTTATCATGAAGCTTTTACGCATCTCATGGGTTGTTCTGTCCCATAGCCCCGTTGTATCTGTGCACATCTTCAATCCTGCCTACCAGAGGGGTATTGAAAAGATGTAGGTGCCGGATGTTAGAGCTGCTAAAAGCACTAGAAACTGCATCATCCACTCGAAATGGAGGCAAATAGCCGCACCGGAAACTGAAGCTTCAAGAAGTAGAGTAAATGGAACAAGGACCATAATCTCCTTTCAACGTTACTGTATCGTCTGCTTCTCCGTTTTTGAACTTGAAGTTGAAGTTGGTGATGATTGCACAGATAACCCGATAACATTTATATATTTTTAACAGCAGATAAATCACTACAATGAGTGGATTAGCGGTTATTGTGGAGAATTGTTCGGACTTAAAAAAATGTTTTTGCATACACTTTTCTTTCGACACTTTCACATGTATATTTGGCATTTTTGCATTCACAACTATTGATACGCTTAAATATGTCGGCATGGGCCCATCGGCGAGTTCGCTTATGAATCCTCTCTCCCACCCAATTTCATTCTTTCTTTATATTGTCTTAACTGATCAGATTTGCTAAATCCATGCAAAATTCTTATTGCATCAACAGATATTTTGTGGAAGATATAAGGATAACGATGAAGATCGTCATGTTAGATATAATCGAATACTTGAAAGCAACTTCCGTAGTTTTTTCTTATTATATCTGTCGTATTGTTTTGATGCGATATAATGATTTTGAATGGCTGCTCGATAGTTCGAGAAAAAATTCTTGGAGAGGGAAATTTTCTTCCATTATCAGTCGATGATTTCTTTCATGATGTTATTATCATTGGATATTTTATTTTAAATATTCTTCAAACGTTCTGTTTTGCATCACTTTTGCTATTAGCTATTGCGGTGTCATATCCGCTTGTATAATTGTTTTATGTGGATTAAGTTGCATTTGTACCCAAATATTTTCATTTTCAATAAAAGCATCATTCAAGCATAATTGCAAGCATTGTGCTAAGCATTTAATGTTTCTTTCGTTTAATTACAGGTGTTAACACTTTGGAATAATCAGATCGAAGAACTTCCCACTTCAATTTCTTCTCTTAGCAAATTGCGAATTCTTAATGTTGGGTATGTCCATTCTTTGCAGTAACTATTGGAATATTACCTCAAAATTAGCATTGTAATTGTGTAGTGTTAAGCTGTAAGTGATAAGCTGAGGCGTTAAATGTAAATTTTTGCTGATAACGATAGTGATATCTGATTTTTATACTATCACCACAAAATGCTTTCATTTGCGAATTTATTTTATTCAATATTCGATATATTTATCTCGTTGAGCGATTATTGTCTACAGGAAAATACTGAATTATTTAAACCGTAGACGGAGATTTGTGTTTGTGAATAGTCGATTATCCACTGTCGATCTATTCGATGATGAGATAAACGCTACTTTCAACTTTAAAGGCGTATCAAGGGAAATTCCGTTGATTTATTTTGCATTTCATTTATTTCTTTTTTGAAATACTTTTAATTTCATCAAAATGTAACAATTTTTATGAGAGACTTTAATAAATATGCTGAATAATACAGTGTCTAATACATGTATTTTATTAGCAGCTAAATCATTTACAGTTGAACAACGAGGTTACATCTTTTTCCTCCCCCTCTCACCCCCTCTCCTCCTTTTACCGATATATTTTTCATCCTCTCTCTTTCTCCGATGCCTCCCCACTTCTAATAAATTAGGTTGTATTTCACCGTTAAGCAATGCGAGCATTTTCCTGTAAAGTTTTACCCTAAAGAGGCTATAATAATGCTCGCATTCAGTGAATTGATCTTTCGTTCTCTCAGAGCGACACTAAACATTTCAGGATGAATCGGCTCAGTATTCTACCACGTGGTTTCGGTTCATTCCAGGCGTTGGAGGTTCTCGATCTCACCTACAACAATCTCTCTGAGAGAAGTCTACCTGGAAACTTCTTCTTTATGAGTATGTTGGAATGCTTGCTCATACTTTTTCGTTCATTTACAATTAAATGCCACTCTTCGAACACGATTATATGTAGCGGAAATAACAACAATAAATAGATTTGATTGTCTTTCTATTTAAAGGATGTGACTATCTTCAATAGAAGCCACCATTGTTCTATCGGAAATTGAATTTGATGGCTGCTTTATGTATCGCTGTATTTCAAATTCCCTATTTAGAAACGGCTGTAGTGCTTCATTTTCTATCATCTAATTGAGTCCGCTACTATATACTCTTCAATAATTAACCTATTGAGTTAATGGTTAGGCTCTGTTATTCGGCATTCGCTTCATGCTTCTGAATTCACTATACTGTTTTACAAAATAGAAAGCAGTTCTGATTTGATACATGGGAAACACAGGTGTACAAAGAACGACGGTAATGGTAAAGAAGTTGTGGTTTTAATTAGCTGTTGGATAGATGCACTGAATTTCAGCAACGTTGCGTGCACTCTATCTTGGCGATAATGACTTCGAGTATTTACCATCCGATGTCGAGAATCTCTCAAGTCTTCAGATTCTTGTGCTAAGAGAGAACGATCTTCTTGCACTCCCTAAAGAAGTCGCGAAACTTTATCGACTTAAGGAACTCCATATACAGGTTGCTTATAATGAATACTCAGCTGCGTTCAGTTCATTTCAGTGCAAATTTGGGAATCACACAGTTTTATGCGTACTACCATTGATCCACCGTAAGGATATCAGCTTCAACGTTTGGTGCTAAACATGTAGCCTAGCGATACGAAAGTCACAGCTGTTTGTCGTTTTCTGACTATCGAAGAAACATTTTTCAGTGACATATTCCTTAAGAGTCGTCATCAAATCTGGGCATTGCTTTGGTGTTTTACAACAATTTTCAAGCCCATGCTTAATTTGCTTTTTAAATTTTCAAAGGTTTATCATTCACTTATCAGCGATTTTTTTTGTATTTCAACAAAATACATATTTTAAGGGAAATCGCTTAACGGTACTTCCACCTGAAATTGCAACGTTGGATTTGGTGGGACCGAAACAAGTCTTCCGACTAGAGAACAATCCTTGGGTGCAGCCGATCGCCGAACATCTACGCAACGGTTGGCCATTAACTCTGTATTGTTTGCCATTCAGGTTTTTTCATGCCGAAGTGGAATAGAAGTTAAGTTAAGCTGAATAATTTTTATTTAGTTGAGGTAATAGGCTAGCTACTGCCTTTATTCCCCACACAAATACATCGATAATCAGGTACATAAGGGCACATCCAATCGCGGTCGCGCGTCGATTACTTTCTTGTCTCGAGTCACTTGTAAGGGTCACCTACCCGACTTTCAGATGGGATTCGCAGTTCCGGTCCTTTAGAGGTGATAGGCACAAAGCGGGTTAAACAATTATCCATCAATCGGAAATATTGCAACTTATCATTTCTTACTAAGCCTATTAAGCTACTTAGCTTACCTCTCAGAGTAAGGCAGTGATCAATTTTTACTCAGAAGTTCCATCCAATTGTCTTTTGATATTTTTTGTATATAGGCCGAGAATGACCTCTACCATTTGTTTCTAATGAAAGAGTTGGTTCATTTTTCATAATCGCATTACTTACCTATCTATTATCGTTATTAAAAGTCACTTCCCTCATTCATTAGTGGTTTATTGCTCGTGCATACTTAGAGGACTATTTTCTATATTCCTTGGCATATAATCCTCCTAACGAGTATTACTTTGCGTTAAATAATATCTGATAGTTGCGATAATGGATTATCTTTCGAAGTATATACTCATTCATACGCTACGTTGATAGTGTTTGTTCTTGCAAGTTGTTGTGGTGTGTTGGTCTCAAAGCTTCATAAGAATGGTTTATTGAGTGAACTGTTTGGTTTAATGTCACAACATCGATTACTTGAGAATAACTGGATAGCAAATAAGCTAATATTATTAATAAAGTAATAAGATAATTAACTGAAGTAACGATGTGAACCGTTATTCAACGTAACGGATACTCCAAAACTAATACAGCAGCATATTTCTTCCTTAACAGGTAATTGAGTCTTTAAAAAATTGCCATCTTCCTCAACGGATTTACATTTGGGAAAGGGGAGCTAAAGAAGTTTATCTTTTAAAAATGGATTCATCTAAGGAGTGAGTGGAAGGTTATTCAAAAAACGGACGTTTTACAGGGAAGTTCTATAGAGCACTATTTTATTGTGTTGACAGGTTATTTTTATGATGGTGGCAAAAAGCTTTAAGGTTCGCAATTTTTCAAGAACGACATTGCTCTCAAGGAGCTTAAAGAAGTAGTGCTTTTGAGTGGGATGTTACAGGTTTCAGACGAACTTCTATTTTGTTTTACAGCTTCAGGGTGTTCTCAAAATTCGAGTATCCTTTGTACTGATAAGTGATATATTCGATATATCAAGCGTAATTTGGAACCTTTGATGCTGAATGATATGTCCACCGTGAAATAGTCGATTGTATGCTACAGTTTGTAAAGTAATATTTTTGTTTGCTTAAACAATGTTTGCAGGACCATTGGCACTGATGGATTACCTTCGATCTGATTCCTATAAGTATCTCTACGGACGACAAGAATCGGGCACCACTCCAGTGCCACCCAAATCGAGAAATAAGGAGAAGAAGATCAGCAGACAACAAAATAAACAAGGTTGTTAGGTAGTCGGGGCTGAGCCGGCCACCTTCCCGAATTTTATGTCGAGCCGACTAAATTCACTTCCCAAATGTATCTTTTGCCTAGTTCAATCGGCTCAGCCCTATAGCTACCGTTTGCAATGGTTTAGTTATGGCATCGAGTAAGTTCTAGTACATAAACAAAGTCTTATCGACAAATTAGTATATCCAATGTGTCAAACTTTGATATATATTCTGCCAGGCGTAAATTAAATGACGTAATTGGGTAAATGTTTCAGTTAGAGTTCTTATGATTAGGTGAGTTAAGTAAAACACTGAACTGATTGACACATCTCAGCTCATTTAAACTTTAGATGAGTGAACAGTTGTATTTTATGAACAAACAAAAAAAATATAGTGCCTTAATTTTAAGCTTCATTAACTTATGAAGCCTGCTGATTAATTATACAGTTTTTATACTTTTCTTACTCTATGAGGTTTCCGATTATGGCATCATTTAATTGTTAATCACAAGTAAAGGAAATATTCAACTTCATAGATCAGTCATTCTGGCCATTTGCTATAATCTAAGAGTTTGTTCATATTGCATGCATTTCGTTATTGCAGCTGACACATTTACAAAGTTTTGCTAATGTATCAAGTTTTTTTTTTGCACTTGTAATTTCTGCCTAACTTCATTCTTTTTTCGATACTTAATAATGATAACTTCTGTAAAAATCGAATTAAACATTGCTAATATAAAATTAACGAATGAATACAAATACAAGTGTAACGGAATATTCTAACCGGAAATATCACAATTTCATAGCCCCATTAATCTCACATCAAAAATATGCATTCGGATTTAATTCGGTTTTACTTTTTAACAAATCTTTCCCGTTATCTTGTAGTCATCACTCATGTATTGATGTCTTTTTTGCGTACATATATGGAGGCTTTTTTTCGAACTTTGAAGAAATTTTTAGATAAGTTAGTGCAATTTGCTGCGTATTAGCGTCTTTCATAGGTCTTTTTTTTACATTAGTTCATTGATAATGCAATTTTGTAGTGCAAGATTTGTTGAGAAGGACGGAAATTTATGCCGTAAATGTTTTAAATCTCATAGTTTAAGGGGGCGGAGGGTGTGGGGTAATAGCACTTTAGTACGGTACTTGATGCTTGAACGAAATTATCGATGAACTACATAGACATTGGTTGATAATCTGATAAGTCAAGGATAATGAAAAGAAAATCAAGAACGAAGGATTTTAAGCATTTTACTTTTAGTATATTCTATTTTTAAAATTCTTTTTTGTTTAATATCCTTTGTATGAAAGTGATCATATTTTGTTTTCGCTATTTCAATATTATTGCTCATATTTTATACATTAATGTGCCAATTTTATATGTTAAAATAGCTTACACTGTAATCTCATTGATAATAAATCAATTAATCAATATTTCTATCTTTAAAATAATGTTTTTTCTTCTTCAACTTCAAATATCACATCCAATCTATCAAAATCAATCGAAATTTTCTATCCATTTTGAATAGCTCTCTAAAGGATTCAAATTTCAAGCCAGTTCTCCTCACCCATATTGGCTTCACTTTTCGGTTGGGACTTAATGAAGGCGTCGCAGCTCAGCTTCATCACAATGAACACCTATATGCGGTGGCTTAAGGTTCACAATCTCTTCTATGCAAACCTTTCAAATCTTACTGTCTCGGACAAAAGCGCCATGGTTCTAAACTAATTGGGACGCGGGGAGGTGTTGAGAGATTAGTTTATTATCCGCAAAAAGTAAATTTTGAGTTTATATTGAAAGAAAGGATTTGTTAATGAGCCAAATCAACGTACCAATTTACAAGCAGCAAAATTTATAGAAATTCATGAAATATCATATCCATCGAGGTGAATAAATCGTTACATAACGTTTCGTTCGGTGTCAGTTCTATAAGACTGCGTGGCAGTTAGCGTGACCCATCGTTTTATAACTCTTCGAAGGACACTATCGCGATGACAGCCGAAGGACAAATTTTATTGGCTGCGTTACCATTCTGACCATATATTTGAGATTAATCCTCTTAGATCGAAGATTCGTTTCGATATTAGAGTTGGTTTTGTGATATTCATCTTTCAACCACATCTCATAAGAGTTATGCAAATTTAGAGAATGTTAGAGACGGCGGTAATATTCCATTTAAAAACAATTCCGACGTCTTTGAGTTCCAATCAATGAATATAACACATTTTTGAAGTTATTTACACCCTATTGAACTATTCTTACCCATTGAAACTGAAACATGTAAAATTGAAAAAAAATTTCTGATTGCGAAAGTGGCCAAGAATTGTGGTTGAAGTGTGTGATGGATTTCCTGTGTTCTATTTCGAAGAAGATATATGACTAACCACCAGTGAACATAGGAATCATTTAATAGACAGAGCATCTACTGTAAATTTGGGAGGAATGACATCTTGAAGGTAATACGAAAATTAAGTACGACACCCTCTCCCAAAGTAAGGACGGACTTGGACCCTATATTCAAGGTAATTGTTCGGTTTCGTTAGACGTGTAAGCAATTGGGATACCGAGTGAAGTAGATAGTGGACCGATAATTGTGCATTCATTGAATGTCACCGCAATAAACGTTAGCAGATCCATTTTCCTTCTTCATTTTGTAACATCCGCTTTTTCGTATGCATTACGGATCGGGTGATGAGAATGTCGGTTGTTGATCGCTTTTTTGCAACATTTATTTGAGGACACTCTTTGACTACACCTTAGTATCAGTGACAGTTCTCCATGGTCACTGTGGGATGTTTATGCACACTTAAGCACAGTTCAGAAAGCTTCTTTTTCTCACTTAGTAAAAGCACCTACCTGGTCCGGATTTAGATCCTCTATTGTTAGAAAATACGACGTTTGCAGTGTGCTGTGAGAGTGTGAGATTATGCTGTTTTGATGCCGAATAAATCCATATATATATATATAATATATATATATATATAATTTCTACATTTTCTACATTGTGAAATCGAGAAAACAGGGTGAAGTGAATCCCCAAAAATAACATAATCCTGAATGGAGAAATCGTCAGCATCTTGCATGCACATGCACTTCACTGGAAGTGTTTGTAAATGGTTTTGGTTTGTTTTCAGATCACACTATCAAACCATTCCAAAGCGTTTTGGTACCACACTCCAAACCGTCTGTATTGAAATGTTTGAGACGTCATTGGCATCTGTGTGTGCAATACTCTATCCCTCGCCGAGTGCAGCCTGCAACGACATATATCGATAATGAACAAATGGAGTCTGCATCAAAAAGAAATAACGTCGACGTTTATTTGTGTGACGAAATGAGCGTTCTCGAATGCAAAATGCACAAAAAAAAGCGCGAAATAAAATGAGCGAAACGCGAGATTAGGTTTGCATAAACGATGCTTCTTGTTTGCTTTTCATTAGAATTATAGAGGGCCTTCCCCTCACTTCACGATTGCCAAATTCCATCGGATAACACTCACCAACACTCACATTTCAAAGCTATTCACTGCGTCAAAATGCTTCAGTGTTGGGCCATTTAACGAGAACTGAGAAACGGCTATAAGGATTGGAAGGGAGGGGGGAGAGGTATGGGGAGAGGGGCGAAGAGAAGAGAAAGGAAGGGAGGACAAATTTCGCCCTCTAAATACGTTGGGTAACGCTAAAGGAGTATTTCATTGCCCATAGCTGTTTTATGCTCCCATAATAAAAGAATAATTTAAAACGACTTCTAGATCATGCTGCCAAATAATCTCTTATCTAATAAAATGATACCTGCATAATAAAATTTTCTATCAGATCTCATTATCCCATCAAACTCGTGTAATTTAATTTCTGTGAAAATGGTTTTTTTAATGAAGCAGTAAACGCATAAAAACCAGTATATACTCAATCGTCTCTTAGCAACAAAAAATTGATCTTCACAGTGTGTACTAAACTCGTGGATACTGTGAAAAATAACTTGTGAGCGCTGTAAAAAATAAAATATTGAAGGAACGCAAAGCTGTTTTGTAAAAATTATGGTTCGATTCGATAAGCAGACGAGGTTCAATGTGGTTTTCATTTTATGGCTACTTCGTTGCAGCAATCTTTTTTTTCAACAAAAACTCCATCTGCTATGCTAAATAAAATTGGCTTCTGAAAAATGCTGTGCCATAGCGCTTATTCGAATGTATCTCAACGGATGTAATATGTTTCTTTCACTCACTTAGGAAGCTTTTAGACAATAACAGCTTTTAAAGGCACGGACCCTCATCTTTATTTGTACTGAACTAAAGAAAATGTTATCTTTTGATCCCGAAAGTAGTTCTGAAATGTGGAACCAATTATGCTAGAAGGGGAATTTAATAAATCAAATAATAAAAAAATAATCTCTAGCATTTGAACGTCCTAAGCAATCTGCGTGGAAAATGAAGCAGTCAAACATAGCAGTCAGAAATGTGCAAATATCACATATCGACAATCTGCGTGGCGAATATTCCCATAGCTGCTATCTTTTGATATGTAGTTTTCGTCTGCTGCTGTAATGCTTTAAATTGCTATAAGAAGGGAGAAGATCATTAAATTTGAGTGCGACAATTAAAAATGGAATAAAACAAGTGAGTTCGATTATATCTAATTGTAAGTCAAGTATGCATCACCTTAAATAGTCTTAGCTGAACTCGCACTGTAAAGAAAACTAAATAAGCATGAACAAAAGATTATTGTTTTACAACGTTTCCGATTTCCACATTATTTTGAATGAATCTTTTATTTTAATAATGAATTCCCTCGGAATTACCTCTCCCTCCTTCTTTCAGATTATGTGCCTCCTTCGCCCCTCCAATGAACCCTTCTTTTCGTAACAAGACTCGAAAAAAGTAATGTGTATATAGGTATACGCTGTGCGTAAACTGATGTGTATTTGTGATATATCCTATCAAAATTTTCAAGCTGAAAGTAAAATCTTTTTCGACAGCTCATCCCCATCCCATACAAACATTCCTCTTAAATCTTAGAATATTCAGAATTATTCAGGATATTATTCCAGGAGATACGGATAAAATCCCTCTTGCAAGTGATTTCACATTAAGGATGTTGTTTGCTGTTACATACGGAAAATGTGTATTAGTTGTATGTGTATACTTATGTGATCGATTGAAAATGAGGGATGCATGAACAAACCGAAATTTAATATGAATGAGTGGCAGAGATGCGAAGCGACATTAATCGCTTTTTCGATTGCGAACACTCATTTGTCTGTCTGACGGCGTTATTCGTTATGTTGCTCTTCATCTCGTTCATATATACATTTCTAATTTGATGACATACGATGTGCTTTACCTAAATAGACCATCTTCGACGACACTCTTCAATTACAAAGAGTGGTTAGAAGTGCTACTGGAATGCAACGAATTCCATATCAAAGCTACTAGAAATTTTGCTTAAAAACTTCAGAAGAAGAGAGAGAGAGAGAGAGAGAGAGAGGTATGGAAGATTCTGAAATGTTATATTCACCGTTAAGAAAAAACTGAGTCATTATCGCTAATGATAAGTCATGTCAAGAAAGTCTATTTTCTAATTCCAGAGAATGAGTTTTTTTGCCTCTGCCGAAAGTGAATTTAATGATGAAACTCCAACATTCATTTTTCCTATTTCCGAGGGAACTACATAAGATGAGGAAAAAATTAGCTGAAAACGATACCAAATTCGGTGATGATGAACAGAACTAAAGTTGAGTTTGTAGATTCATATATATCGTTACCTGCCATATTTCGTTTACTTAGCCCATTCAGTTTACAAGTTCTATTTTAACTTCAGAGGGATACCTGTGTGCATTCATATATTTTCAGATTTTTCCCTTAAACAATACAAACGTTTTTGGTTAAAAGAAATGCATATTCGGCAGAAAAAACACGATGAAAAGAATATAGCAGTATCGTGTATAAAAAATAATTAGCAAAAGCACGTATTTTAACTACTGCTAGAAAGTTAGGAATGGAAATTGAAAGTTGACGATTTCTTAGCTGAGATGGCGATTCGCGAAGCCGAGTAGATCAAAAGGCAACAGTTGATCACATTATGGTTTCCTCTTCTGCAGTAACAAGAGCCAGGTGGGGGGCGCGGGAGGGGGGAGCTTGGAGAGACGATGGAGTAGAGAGGAGAGGGAGGGGAAAAGAGGTGGGCAATAAGGAGTAGAGGATTGGCAATTCACGGAGTCGAAGTGGTCATATACTGTTGATTACAGGTTGAGCAAAGTGCATTCACTCTGCGAAAAAAGAATTGGTGTTTTTTTTCCGGCGAAGAGCTTTTATCCCATTGAAGTAAACAAAAACGTTTTATCTTCATTGATCTCGATTCTGCACATAAGGATTAAACGCATTAAAGCAATGATAGGAATGCTTGATAAATGTGGAAAGGAAGCTGCAAACGAATACATCGCAAAATCAGATAGACTCGAGTGTCCATAGTGAGAACGCATCGCCATCATCCCTCTTCAACAACGTTCGTCTTTGTCCTTTCTTTTTGGAGCTTTATCATTTTCGAATTATCTCTATTTCAACAACGTAATGGAGGCTGACATATTATGCAGTCTTTTGCAATTGTCTTTGACATACCGACCGATTACACAAATAATATCAAAAGAGTAAGAAAGGATGAATTTATTTTCCTTTTTGACACAGAAGCATTATAAAAAAAACTGTTTGCATACATCCAAGAATGGAATCAGAATATTGACTGGAATGTTCGGCTGACTTTGTAGGCGCTACTTTTCTGCATCGTATAAAATATAAAATTCCACTTATTGTCCTTGAAGCAGTATGCGTGTCACCTAAGCAATATCAAAAATATGTTAGAAATAAGCAATATTAAATATAAGCAATTCAAACGTCAAAAATAAATGTATCAATAGAATTATTGTGGAATAATTATGCACAATTAAATCAGAAATTCAATGCTCATATAAAGGTTTTATTCAATTTTCCTTATAGATGCACATCTAATTTGTCCACTAGAGTGTAGTTTTCTTTGGTGATCGTTAGAGAAATGTAAGCAGACATCAAAATAGACAGATAAAATACTAATGTGTGCATATATATGCACGTAAAACGTGAAAGCGAACAATGAACTACTCTCCCGAGGGGAATGCAAATTGAATTTCGAATCGAATGCTGTTGCGGCCTACTTGGTTAGCGTTGAAAATGGCATGTTGCGAAAGCAACCGAATTTAGAAGAACTCATTTCCGTTTCGTTATTCTCATTCGTCTACTCTCTTTTTTTTCGCTTTATATTTGATAATGAAAAAGAAAACTGAAAAAATAATTACTGCGAATGAATATTCTATGGATACTTTTGAGTTTATTTTATCGATTAAATAACTGCAGCAGAAACTCATATAATTACGGGAAGATTGAAATTTATCAGCTAATTGATTAAGTATTCGAAAAGGAAAATATACATGTTAATGAAAAAAGAAATGTAAAGAGGAATTCAAGCCAAATACAGTTAGATAAATGTTAAATTAAGCAGCATTAGAAAAGAGGGCAGGATGGTACCATTCTGCCAAATCAAATTCCCCCGCCCCTACAATCAAAAAAAGATAAAATTTGTCTCAATCCACCTGAACAACTTTTTTTTCAAAAATTTCATTCCCTCCTTTTCACTCATTGTTTCTGATGTTTCCATAAATTTGCATTTGCGGAGCTCATTATGGCGAGGTTGTGCCTGTGCATATATATATATATGTGTCAAGTCAATAGCTTACACAGGGAAAAGGGAACGGCTTAGAAAGGTAGAAGGAGGAGGAGGGAGGGATTCACGCTATCCTATCTCCCGATGTCTTAAATCGTTTCCTATCCAAGAATGCTTGAATTTCGAGGTAATTAATTAATATAAAAAGCACTTAACACTTTGAAAACTGACGCTTTCGATACTTTTATGCGCATTTGCAAGGTGCATTAATAACAATATCATACCTATGCGTAAACATATATGCATATCTGCACTGTCGTTACGTTTCTAAACGGAAATAACTGAGGCCTAAATTGTGAATGGTTTTGTGGGCATAATGCACTCAATCGATTTTCACCATCCATTACGTCGATTCATTGATTTCGGATAAAATGAGAGATACTGAAAGATGCCAAAAAAAAAAAATTCATTCATTTTACGACCACCATATCCGAAAAAAAGAATAGATTTTTTTTCAGCTGCACGCAAATTGGGTAAATGATTAGTCATTGTGTTAGCTTTCTAGCTTACATATGTTATTCTTTATATGAAAATATTAACTTCCGTTCGATTTAAAATATAAGGTTTTCAAAAAAAAAATTTAAATATATTTTATGCAAATTTCTTTAAATAGCAACACTATTGTTAACATCGAATGAACGAAGAAGATAAAATGCAGTGAAAAAAAGATTTTTGCATAAATAATTCAAGGTTGAAGCGATGTAGGCTGATAAATGGATGCACACTTTTGTGAAAGCGAGTATGCAGAAATTTATGGAAGTTTTAATGATAGAAAACGTCGAGTTCTACGACCTTTCGCAATTTGGCTTCGCAAAGGGTTTGATATGAATATTAAGTGAACATCACATCCGTGTATATGTGTGTGTATGTCTTTGTCTGTCTGCACACCAAGTGATTTCAGTGGGAAGTGTATTGAAGCTGAACTACGAAATATGGTTTTTATATCCACATAGTATGATGATTTCCTACACGAACATTCAACCTGATCTATTAAGCGGAAAGAATTGTAGGCAACCTAAAAGCACCACCATTTGTGTGCACTCATGACAGGTTGGGATTTTATTTTATCTGAACGCGTCGCAAAAAAAAGAGATATTTTTATAAACGTTTGATCGAATTAAAACACGGATGCATTACTTGCATAAATTCCACTATTTGCTGACAATTCATGTAACCGGTCGGCACATTGAGTGCAATTATAAATGCACATTGTTATTAAATATTGCACCAACTTCTCTGATATGTCGTTCCATTTATTACATAATAAACGTTTGATCGAATTAAAACACGGATGCATTACTTGCATAAATTCCACTATTTGCTGACAATTCATGTAACCGGTCGGCACATTGAGTGCAATTATAAATGCACATTGTTATTAAATATTGCACCAACTTCTCTGATATGTCGTTCCATTTATTACATAATAATAAAACCATTTGCTGTTGTTATATTAGCAATAAATATGAGTAAGTTTGTAATAAACAATTCAAGAATTTTGAAACTTATAAATAGAACGGGTAATACAGCTCATAAATGAGAAAGTTTATACTAGAGGTATAGCTCAATGTTCACCTGTTCTATTATAGAACTCATTTTTACACAAATTTAGTGACAATATTTTGCCATTTTGATTTTCTTTGATCTGATGTGTGTGCAATCGCGATGGAATTGAAGTGATCTTTGCCTGAATTTTAGTTGAATTAGTGCACGTCGTTCATCAGGCTTGAAATGACACCTATTATAATGCCCCATGTATTAAAGGCTTTCAGAATAACGCGAAGCAATGCAAAATAAAGATGATAAAGTTGATTGTGCATTGCAAAAAACTGCACAGTGGAGAGATTTTGAACTGATGAAAAACAGTCGAAAATCTACTTATGAAATACTGAAAATCAAAGAACTTACGATATCGTAATAATTGAATACGTGAAATTTCTTATTTATTTCTTTGATGTGGAATTGATTTCTACCTGGAAGCAAAAAAAATTCGAAAGAAATATCCTTGAAATTGTGTGTGATAGTTGAGAGAGGAGTCGTATTTTGATTTGACAGAGAGGAGGTTCGTAGCTAACTGCGAGGAAAAGAGTTAAGGAAGGGGAGGGGTAAAGAAGGCAACCGGCTAAGCAGGTTTCATAAACAACGAATAATTTCAGCGAAATATTCGCTGATAGAAAACCCGACCAGCCAGCGGCCCGCTAGGCGGGGGAAATGAGCAAACGCAGCTATAGTGTTTCCACTCAAATATTCCCAAACCCAGATCCATTAACGTTACCGTAATCGGCAAATTTCAGCCCCTTAGCCCGCTCAGGTAATTCGATACCTATGTTCTGCGAAACTAGTGTTGCCCTAAACGAAGCAATCTGCTAGCTTGCATTAGCTGTGCTTCACTGCTTCATGTGTCGTCCTGCTAGCGTGTTCCCTCGTCACCCAAAATGGTTGCCTAAAAGCATGTAGTGGCTAGAGCGCGAGAGAAGAAGAGTATGGCAAAGAAATTGAGGATTGTCGAAGAGGAGAATGAGGTCAGTGTCGTATCCGATAGGTCTCGCGGCGACGGCGACATGGTAGCTGTTCTCTCTATTTTTGGGTTATGCTTGGTTGATTCGTGCTTATGTGGGGCATCGATCCCCTTTTCCCTTCTTTTATAGTATCATCCTTCTGTGCCCTCAACATGAGTTTAGCTTTGATACAGCTCCACTTACCAAGTTAACTGATCCTAACGGAAGCCGGAAATATATCTATATCACGAGATATAGTTTCAATCGGTTTGGAAGGAAAGAAGTGAAATATTAAATATTACTTTGTTGACTGTTATAACTTCTCTCCTCGCTTAAATTGCTCACTATAATAAAATATGAACGGAAATGCTTTATTGTTGAATTCATCCACCATACGTTTTCGAATGGAAATCACTGTTGAGATGCATTTTTCAAGAGCAATTGTCATTCATATTTTATTATACAATTTCTAAGAATAATACAATCGATTTTGATTGTTTTCATTGAAGTTGACAAAAACATTTCGAGACCCTTCAAGAAAATCGATGCCGAATTTCTGAAGAGATTATTGGTGGCGATATGTTAATTCACCAGATTAATTTTGATTCTGTTCACTAACAGAATATCTATACTTCGAGCACGTAACACTTCAAAGATCTAATAAGAGATATTTTATGAATTGAAATATCTTTTGAGATTGAAATGTCTGAATATGGTTATTTGTAAATTTGAGTGAATGGATGAATGTTTAACACTAAGGAGAGCCAATTAAAAACAATGCGTAACTTAATGAACGACCCCAGGGTTGCCATTAATCATATATGGGAATTTCTACAAGATGAATTGTCGAATAAAGGAATTTAATTGACAAGAAAGTCAATCGATTAAATGCTAACTTTAAGCATAAATAATTGGCCAGCGAACAAAACATACAATCGAAGATTTTATCGCTTTATAAATATTTCGTTTCATAGGGGAAGATGAAAAATTTGCCCAGTCATTTCAAATAAACAATTTTTGAAAAGTACTTCAACTATTGAAGAATATGCTTAATTCAAAATGTGTGAAATATTTTAGATTGATCAAGAAGTGATAATTTTTCATTAAAAAATTATAAGTTTTATATCCGTGGCACTTTCAGATTGCAATTGCCGGACAATAGAGTATCTTCAGAGAAATATTTGACTCAATATGATTAAATACAATATCAAGGGTGGTTTAAATTAGTTTTTCCCTTACTGTTTATAAATAATTTCGAATAAATAGTAGAGTCTCTGTCTACAATATGATTATGTTAAATATTACATATATACAGTTGTATTAACAATTTGGTAGATTAAAACTGGTCGTAATATAATTCCCAGTTCGTTGGTAGCAAGAAATATAAAAAGCCCACAGAATCTGATTTCATGTGTCGATAAATACTTCTAATATCTTCTGCAATAATTGGATGAATATGAATGGACGAGTGCATAAGGCGATATATAGCCGAATGGCTGAAGAGCTCAGTTGTTGTATATGAGCTCAGGGTTCGATCGTTTCTTCTTTCTTTAAGTGGATATAATTTGTTCTGGCCGCAAATAAATCATTAGCTGTGTGCACTACATAGCTAACCTCATCTATTTTTCTATATATTTTCTTCATAGAGATTTAAGCTTCCTCATATAAAATTATGGCTATAATTTTGATGAGCTCAATAATAAACCCATTGCGTAATTTCAGTCCTTCAAAGTGAAGTATTGGCTCACATAAGGAGTTGCTAAATAAAATCTGCAAAATGAGAGATAGAATGCCACTTTTTGAATTCCCTATTAACAAAATAAAAAAGTGAAGGGGATATGTTTTCATTCATTATGCTGCATACATTTATAGCGTGAGGTGATCTCAATCCACATCGGACAGGCGGGTGTCCAGATCGGTAATGCATGCTGGGAATTATATTGTCTCGAACATGGCATTCAGGTTTGTGCAAATTGTCTTTCAAATTTATGTTCGCTTTGAATTTTTGCATATTTATTACTTATTTGCAATGAAAAACATGTTTTCAAGCTCCAATGGTTTTTTTCCAATTTATCTTCGGAAAATTTTCTGGATTTAAGTAAGTTGGATATCGGCAATAACTATACATTAATATTTTTAAATCAGCTGGTTAGTACGGGTGATTCTGTTTCCCCGACCAAGAAATTGGGTACTGAGATGAATTGTAAAAGTGCATAGAATAGTGTTTTCCACTTCTTTGATTATATCGTAGCTGATAGCCTGAATCAGGTTCTGTTCATTTGGCACTCGGATGTGTATTTGAAAGATATTGCCATTAGCGAATTATATAAGGCGCTTATGTACGAGAAAAGAAGCTTAAAGGACAAATGCTGGAATGACGATGCACTCGTTAAGCAAGACAATTTCCGAATGAAAGCGATAATCCTCAGCAGCGGGTTCATCAAACATCCTAGAAAAGGGAAAAAGAACCTCACAAAAGATCCCTTTTCCTTCCCATATTTTTCATTACCTGAATCTCTCGCCTAGAAAATACTGCTATAAGCAACGAAAATGAAAAATAGCAGTTCTCATAATGGTATTTTTCTTGAAAAGAGAGAGATACAACGAATGGCGAACTAATATGGGTGGAAAATCACATCCTTAAATGCATAGAGTATTTGATAAAGAGTCGTATTTTGAGGCATTATCGAAACTAACTACGTTGGGACTCTTTTATGGTAGAATGGAGGATAGAGGGTGTTTCAGAATGCCCACAAAATTTGTTGAATGACTTATGCAGATTGTTATTAATGCAGTAGAAAGGAAATTACTGGCATCTTGTTTTCAAAGAGAAAAGGCGTCTGTATTCGAAGTTATGAATTATAAACTTTGTCATCCGATGTATTGATGTTGCAGCCGGATGGGCAAATGCCCTCAGATAAAAGCGTGGGTGGTGGAGATGATTCATATACCACATTCTTCTCAGAGACGGGCTCCGGCCGACATGTACCCCGCGCTGTCATGATCGACCTCGAACCGACCGTCATCGGTACAACATTTAAGCAGATATTATTGCTTACTCAGATGCCTCGTTGAATAGCAAAGCATTCATTAAGGCACACAGTGACTAATCTCATAATTTCTCTACGTCTTACTACTTCAGTTATGATTTGTGCTTCACTGGCCAAATGTCTGAACCATAACTGCAAAGACAAATCTTCTTTTCAAAGCACTTTTTCTCACTCATATGGATTCGTCACTGTTATATTGTTGTTGCCGGAAATAGCTGTTGAACGAGGGAAGAGAGCCAATAGTGTTGGTCATCAAATAGGTCACAAAAATTACAGCCAAATTTCAACGATGAGCAATGTACTTGATAGCAGTTACAGTTAATTTGAGAACAGGTATAGGATAAGTGCATGCTCTGTTCTATACCGATTTCAGTGTGGCTAACGAAATCGCTAGCTTAGCAAAATCTCTCACGAGTATATTTTTTCATCTATCGGAACTTGTTTAAAGCCATATGCAAATGCG
Source organism: Baylisascaris schroederi (assembly GCA_006503575.1). NCBI lineage: Eukaryota > Metazoa > Nematoda > Chromadorea > Rhabditida > Ascarididae > Baylisascaris > Baylisascaris schroederi. The sequence continues at coordinate 420,983 of QEWY01003431.1, forward strand.
GAAAAATACTTAGTTAATTAATATGCATATTCATAGTTATCGCAAGGAACCATATTAATTAGAAGCGGATAATGGAAAAAAACTCGAGTAATGTTGCTTCTAAATATTCGTATATTTACGTCATAGGCCAATTTAGTTAACGATTGCAATGCATCAAATGGGATGCTTCTAGCAATCAAATCAACGCATTTTCAAAAATTGCTGTCAAGATTTTTTTCAGATTTTTGCATTAAAAGTGCAATTGAAAAACAGCTCTTTCAGAAAGATTTTCAAAGAATATTTCTTCACTTTTTATTATTCGTAAAAAAATATATTTACAGTTTTAGTAATTTGTACTACAAATTTAATTTTATAAGCATCGTTTCAAGAATTTTCCCGCAACAATCGAGAGTACTTCGCAGATGGAATTGAATGAGGCTTGCAGGTGGGAATTTGGGGGTAGTGACAGGGAACATAATATGTGGACTAGCCATCGCTTTTCTAGCGAACGAATGCTACCTAGCGACGCTCAATTATACATGCAGCGAAAAGCATATATTAGGGGCTTTCAAGAGCTCAAATGCTGATCATGTCGTTACGAGGGAGATATGCGGCGCTTTTTTGGCATTTAACCCCCCCCCCCCCCCCCCCCCCCCCCCCAAATTTTTCGGAATGAAGTTACATCTTTGGCCATGATATCTTCTCATGTTTTCATCTTCTATAGTCATTGAGTGATTTGGCTGCTTAATCACTAGTCTTTTGATGAAAAGACTGCACGTTATTCATTATGCAAATTGTCTTGTCTCTGTGTGCACATATATGCACGTATATCTATCTGTTCATTGATTCATTCTATTTGTCTCCTCCTTCAGATGAAATTCCCTTCACAAATCAATGGATACTATTGTCCATTAACGAAGACGAGAGTGCACTGTAGATTTAGTGCAAAAAGTGCACTACGACTAATGTGATTAAGGTTTGATTGAATATTTCCATCCAGATCTGTGTACCATTAAGGAGTGGGGGCAGGAAGGGATCTTTCCTCATCAAAGGCTAAAAAAGGTACAAATGAGATGTTGTCCTAGATGCAGCAGTTTTGATTCTTTTTCATGCTAATAATTTCGTTGGGTTTTTCTATCCTAATATTGCATTTGTTAACTACGTTTTACTTGTTTGAGTCTTCATACAAGTTCACCTATCGTTATCTACGATGAGAATATCATCATTAGTAATGCGGTACTTTTTTTGCAAGACCGTTTAAAGAGTCTGGATGCGATGATTGGTGGGCATGCACAATTCGTCGATCTCTAGCTCCGTGAGTGGCTCGTTGTGTCGTAGGGCAGTGTCTGCGTCGATAATCAATCGCGCACAATTTCGCAATCCTATTGGCACCAATATGTCCCATCGAATGCGTCCCCAGCTGCGCAGCTGCCGCTGGTCGATATTTCGGCAGCGCAATAAAAGGGTTTAGTCAGCCGAATAAACTGAATAAAGTCAGCAACAATGGAGTTGCCGTAGTTGGGTTGTGTTGGGGAGGGGGGGGAGGGGGGGGGGGGGGGGGGGGGGGGGGGGGAAAATTTCTGGAGACCATAGCGATGTTCCAGAAACATACCTGCATAACAAGTCCTGTCAGGTTCTTTAGCTACTGTAACGTCTGTCGAAGGAGTAATGAAATTTGTTGTGATAATATTAGATTACTATAACACGGTTAAGTGGAACTAGGTGGAACATTCCTTTCGATCGCAAATGTGGTCGCCATCTTAACAGTGCTGAAATGTCATGAATATCTTTCTAATTCTGTGTCTAGCCAGCGGAATTTAGAGATGATATTTTGGGTAGAAAGAAAGACACACTGGTCTCTTGGGTGATATAAATGATATATGGGAATGCACAGAAAATGACAAACTTTTTTCGGAACATAAATTTTGTTGCTTACATGTGAAAATAAGTTGCCGTCACATTGTGCATCCAAACGCGGCTATGCTCTCGGATTACTTCTAGAGGCGTTTGCTCGACATCAGCTGCTTGCTTGAGGGAGACACATTGTCCTTTCGCACTCAAGAAAAAAATCCTTAAAGTACGACCATCAAATATCTGTCTGAGACGATGTCAATTTCTATCACAAATGACCATTTCAGTCTCCATCTTTAGCGTTTTCGAAAACTTTTTATGCTTGAATACTTCATATAAACTATATGAAGAAAAATTTTGTTATGAAGCAGCAATAGGCCAAAGGTGAATTAGTATTATAGCATTTTCACAGATGAAATTTCCGACAAAGAGAAATATTTTAAAATGGAGAAATTTAGTAATAATTCCTTGAAAAACTTTACCACTTGCATAGCTCACTAGCATTAATGACCACCTTCCCACAATTGTCGTAGGGATCGCTTGTTGATTTCAGTTCGCGGTATTTAAATTCCAAAAAACACCAGAAATTTTTGCGTTTTCAAACGCTTTTTTCCATAATTTCATCCTATGTTCTCCAATTTTGCACATTGTCACTAAAGATTTTCAACCTTTACCTGCCTGGTTTAAATAATTCGAATTTTGATGTCATCCTCAATACCGAAAGTCTGAAGGAACTCTTTTTTAAATGAATAGCGAGGTAGGAGCGATTTGTATTTTTTTGGAAGCTCATCGAGTGGTTTCATATTGTTGCTTTATTCGTTGCTGAAAAAGAAAAAAAACGTCTTGAGAGTTGTTCGAGAAATTGCTAATAAGAGCAGTTTTCTCGAAGAAAAATCCTTTCAAGTTTTAAAAATAGCCAACGTCTTTAGGGAGAGAGGTGTCACATTCACGATAAAAAGAGAGCTAATTTAATACTGTAATGTTCTATCGTGGGCAACGTTTTGAATGTAGTGTAATTAAAAGCTCTTAGATAAGATTTTTTAAAAGGGAACATTGATATTTCCCAATTCATTGCATTTCGATAGAGTTCAACAGATAAATTCTTATATGAAAAGAATATTGATCGCTAAACCACGAATAAAGCTATCGTTCTTCTAGATTAAGCCAAATATTCAGGGCAATTTTCGAACATTCTTTGTATGCGAGAGGATGAAACAGGAAAAGGAATTGCCGTCTATGATGCAAAGGAAGAAGAGAAGTTATACGTTTATAACATGGTTAATTTATCAAAACAAGCAGTGAGAGGAATTCGGTTGTGCTTTGAGGAATAGAGTCATCTGTCGACACGTTCAATGCTGTTACTTTATAAAGCGATAGCATCTTTAAAACTTAGGACGAGCAATAGTCGATAAGTATTTCAGATATGCCTAAAGGTAGCTCGAACCAAATTTCTTAGAGAATTCTTCCTATTCTTCCTAGATTAAGTAACATTATTTACATTAACAAAGTAAAACTTAACGGCTGATGAGCTGTATTTCAGATGAGATCCGTACGGGCACCTACCGATCGCTGTTCCATCCGGAGCAGTTGATCACTGGTAAGGAGGATGCGGCCAACAACTACGCCCGGGGCCATTATACCATCGGAAAGGAGATAATCGACCTGACCCTCGACCGCATCCGACGCCTTGCCGACAACTGCACCGGACTTCAGGGTAAATTAAGTTTCTGCGTTAAACTTTAATATTATTACCCATTATGAGTAGGCCTTCGGGTTCTTATTAGGACCACATGAATTGGACAGCGTTATGGCGAACTGAATATTTTTAAAGCGAGTTCCATTACAGGCTTCCTGGTGTTCCATTCATTCGGTGGTGGAACAGGTTCCGGTTTTACATCACTTCTCATGGAACGCCTCTCTGTGGATTACGGCAAGAAGGCGAAGCTCGAATTCAGCGTCTATCCCGCACCACAAGTAAACGTTCTTCTCGTCATTGTTTAATCAACATTTTTGAGGTCAAGAGGTGCTCCTACATTTTTATACATCTATCGCCTAGATATAAATTAGTTGTGATTCTTTCCAAAGAGACTCCTCGCCCTCGCTCCATCGCGAATATACTTGAAATTATTTTGAGAAATTCTGGGATTTTTTTTATTTTGACTGTGATATTCTGCTTCTAAAGCGAGCATAAACTATATAGAAAAACGACGTCATTTTTTAATACAGTTTATGTGTCTCTGTATCCACTAGTTTCAATTCATGAAGGGGAAGCCAAAGTAGTCAAATTTGATGGATATAATCCGCACCATTTTTCATTCAAATTTTTCTTCGACAAGTCATTTCTGTTATCACTTATACGAGGTTGGAGATGACACCACTTTTACATATGCAAATTTTGAAACGGTTGAGTCCACACGTGAAAGTATATTTAAATGCGAATTTTTACAGGTGGTCGTATTTTCAAGAGTTTTTAGGCAATACATCCATCGTTTTTGAATATTTACGCAGTCGGTGGATTTGATCAGTGGAATTGCAAAAAGCGCATTTCCTATTTTTGACCAAAGTTCGCTCTTTTTCATTACTTCATCGCAATGTCGAGCAGTCGAATATGACATCGGTCAGTGGTAGGCTAACTGAGTAATAGTTGAAGATAAAGATATCGCAGGTCGCAGTCGCACTTGCGGACTGGGTTTCCCACTTCGTACCTTTCGATATATGCAAAAACTGCATCAATTCAAACCAGAGTGATCGTGATCGTTTTCACGCTCATTTAAATTGATGCATCAGAGAGTCTGAAACGAATATGGGGGCGGAACGAATAAAAACTCGGTTCAGAGAGGTCGTCTTGTAATTACTACCTACAGGGAATTGGGTTAAAACAAAGCGTCCGTATAGATGTACAGCTGACGAGGCGTCTTTCCGGAGGAACTCATATAATAGAGAAATTTGAAAGAAAACATCACAGTTTACAACTGTAGCCGAGACAACTTTAGTTTATCTGTACCCCGATAGCACTCAAACGATAACGATTTGGAGAACGGTTTTAATGTCATCGCTGTCTCAAACAGTTAAACAAAGTAGGGTATGAAAGAGGTGTATGGTAATTTCAAATATCATCACAATAAGTGGAAGAAATTAGAGAGTAATCTTAGTGGTATGCGCACATGCAAAGTAATGAACATATGTGATAGGCGGTTTAAATTAAGGTGTCAACAGCAGTGGTAGAGCCATACAATTCGATTTTGACGACACACACCACACTCGAGCATTCGGATTGCGCATTCATGGTCGATAACGAGGCCATCTATGACATCTGCCGAAGGTTGATTTGCACCGAATTGTTTCAGTTATCCCCCTTTCTTATTTATATTCCTGCCACGGCTCATTTTCTTATCGTTCATTTTCACTTAATTTTTCACTCTTCATTATTTTTCAATTCACGACAAACTGTATTATTCCTCTTTAGTGTAGACCAATTTCGTTCAATCAAAAATAAGTCCGTCCTAGTGAATCGTTTATTTTTGTAGGAATCTGGACATTGAACGGCCATCCTATACCAACTTGAACCGACTTATCGGACAGATCGTCTCGTCGATTACTGCCTCTTTGCGGTTCGATGGTGCCCTCAATGTCGACCTCACCGAATTTCAGGTAATCAGCTAGTGCTGATTAAATTTCATGAGGTGCATATAATAGCCCACCCTCTTCCTTCACCACTTTATTTCTTTCCAGCTACTCTTGCCTCCCTCTCCGTCAGTAGTTATTATCACTTTGGGGGAGAGAGGATGCTAAGCATTACTGGTCCTTACCGTAAATCTCTTCCGGTAGACGGATTTCTGTGAGAGTGTTCACTGGCATATTATCAATTACTTTTTGCTTTGAGTTTCTTATAATACTTTGTTTCTTTACGCACTTTTCCATCCCCACCTTAGTTACTTTAGTTTTTCATTATGTTATCCTCGAACAGCAGATAACATAAAATTAACATATTAAATAAACCAAAACGTTTATGAGTTCAAATGAATAGAGAACTTTGCCATTATGGAACAGATTACTGATATATTTCAGAGGGGGCAATGCCAAGCAGTCATTCATCTAAAATAGCGATCGATTCAAATTCAAAACTAGCACATTTCCAAGAACTCTTTAAGATCGCTTTAACTCAGTAGAGTGATTAATCTTCGATTCGTATACTGATCACGTTAACAGACCAATTTGGTGCCATATCCGCGGATCCACTTCCCGCTGGCCACGTTTGCGCCGGTGATTTCCGCTGAAAAGGCTTATCACGAGCAGCTCTCTGTGGCTGAAATCACGAACATGTGCTTCGAACCACACAATCAGATGGTTAAGGTCCGTTTGATACATTTATCACTTTTTTCAGAAGTGTTTCGAGATATGCATTGTGCGCAAACACCTAGTAATTCTTAAAAACGCGAGTATTAAAGAAGAATGGGAGGGGGTTTTGTTACGGAGTACGATTCAGGCCGAGGCATACCGTTCCTAGCGTCAAGCCAGGAGCACATTAGTCATCATAATCAGGAATTTCAACCACCTACACCTTCAATCACCTTTCGAACCGCAGTGTCATCTTATAATTGTCTTCAATCCTTCATTCTGTTTGATGGTTGCAACAGATTTGGATTACTTACGGAAATGTTCGTTAATTTGAAGTATTTCGATATATCGTTCGGTTGCCGAGATTCTTTTAACAACACTAATTTGCAGTCTACGTGTAGGAATCCTTATTAGGCGTTTATCTATTTCCTGTGTTCCCGTCAAGTTGCTACGCTACTTTTTACAGTATTCCTGTAAGTCGCATTTGCCACTTCCAAAACGGAAACAAGAAAGACTTCCGGCATATTCTATTCTACAGTTATAACGGAGGTTCGTTTGAACACTGCCCATTCTTGCGGCCTATACGTAAGGCTTTCGGCACTTTTCTAGTCTCTAAGTTATTTCTTCGTGTTTGTTGGTCAAGAGATCAAAGATTTTTCTTGCAAATTCTATTAACCAACTTGATAAGATTTTAAATGGAAAAGTTTGAGGTGTGAATTTGCAGTGCGATCCGCGGCACGGTAAATATATGGCGGTGTGTCTGCTGTTCAGAGGGGATGTCGTTCCGAAGGACGTGAATGCAGCGATTGCAACCATCAAAACCAAACGGAGCATCCAATTTGTTGACTGGTGTCCCACCGGTTTCAAAGTCGGCATCAACTATCAGCCGCCCACCGTTGTACCTGGTGGTGATCTTGCTAAGGTAAGCATAAATTCATATGATCGAAACGTTCGATACTCTTCATATGATCTTTCGGGTATCCATTTTCGGGAGTACATACTGCGAACTTCCGTAATCGCCATCTTCCGGCCAGTACATAGGAAAATAATACGTTCCCCATTATTAAAGGGCATTTATTAAAGGTGCCACGAGCAGTGTGCATGCTGTCGAACACAACGGCGATAGCAGAGGCGTGGGCAAGGCTTGACCACAAGTTCGACCTGATGTATGCGAAGAGGGCATTCGTGCATTGGTATGTTGGTGAAGGTATGGAGGAGGGTGAATTTTCAGAAGCAAGGGAAGATCTCGCTGCCCTCGAAAAAGACTACGAAGAGGTCAGTTATGTCGGCATTATTAAGTGACGCTCTTTGTTGAGTAACGCAACGTTCACACATATTTGCAAAATGTGTAATTACATACTGATATTTAAAAAATTGTAAACAAAAATCGTTAAGAGTAAAGAAGTGCAACTGACATATTTTACGAATCTGACTTGATTATCAAAATTTATCGTACTTAAGGACATTCGAATCGAACGTTGTCTTAAGTGATGTGAACACGACGCATGAAAATAGCCTATGCTTCACTTCTCTCGCATTTTGCCTCGCTAGTAACCCAAAATTCGATCAAACCTAGACGAATTTGATGTTCTTTCGGTCGCTTGATGTTGTTTTACTATCAAATCTCCTAACAGCTTTCGAATGCCGATAGATAATGGTATATAAATCATCGACAGGCGTATTTACTTATTAAACATTACTGACAGTTGTTCCATTTGGGAAATTTTGAATACACTGATCGATCAATAAGTAATAGAATAGACGGTATGACCATGCAAATCCTCACTTAAAGGCGGGACGGACGAGCTATTTTTAAAAGTTATATAAAGCTGTATCATATAGACTGGAAGTAGGTGGGAATGCTCATGCCTTTTAATGTAATTTCATAACAATACATACATTAAAATGTTTCACTATTCGAGATTACAGCAGTTTCAGATCATTTATACATATAGAATGAAAATTATTTCATAAAAGTTCAGTTTTGGCATAAAGACATATAGAAAATAAAAAATTATTTCGACTCAAACTTTCAGTTAAATGGGCAATTAAAAGTTGAGCAAGGCGCCCAAGAGATTTTTAAACTAAACTGTTGCACTGATAAAGAACTGTACCATTCAGAAGCCTTCAAAAACCATTCTTTACGACTCAACTGTCGGCAATAACTCGACCTATCATCCGTTTAAGTCCACCGATTGATTTAGGAGATGAATAGTTGAATGATCCAAATTCTTGAATGTTCAAAAATTTCAATTCTTAGTGAATGATTCGACCTTTGACATGCCAAGAGTTAATAATCAACTAATCGAAGCGATTTTCGAGTTTTACCTATTACTTTTTCAGAATTAAAAGGGCGCTTACGAGTTCATTGAGATACTTGCAGGTTGGTGTCGACTCACTAGAGGATGCTGCCGAAGAGGGTGAAGAATACTGAAAGGCGACGATTTGCGTTAGCTGGTATTGTGTCCCTATGACCCTCATCACCCCTCATTAAACCCCCCCCCCTCCTCTTTTTATTCTTCTTTGTTGTTTTGGTAATACCTTTTTGCGTGTGCACTCGCCATTGCTCTTTCCGCTGCTGCTTTGAACACATCGATCGATAAATGTGCATATTGTGAACAAAACAGTGTCCAGCATATGTCAACTCCTCACAAACAACATAGTCAGAACACAGTAAGTTCCCATCTTCAGTGCTTAATTGTTAGACAGGACAGTTCTATGCAGCGGTTTTCATGTATATTAGTAAGTAGTTAGATGATTCGAACAACGAAAGAGAAAAATCGTCGTCTACAGGCAGAACTCGAAATTGAGATCAACGCGAATGACCTTTAATCCAAACATTGTTTTCGAATGTAATTTAAAAATTTTCGGATGTATGTAATTCAAAAACCTACAGGAGGGAGGGGAAGAGGGGAGGGGTACCGGGGAGCCGGAGAATAAAGAACGAAATCAAAAAACTCCGTCATTGCAAATTCACAATAAGTATTCTTTCGTAACTTTTTTATTTCAACATCGCAAAGTGGAAAAATCTACAGAAAATATGTGGACATAGAAAGAACGATAACAGAATAAGCAACGTAAAATAACCAATAAACAAAAAAGCAGAACGTTTATTGTCAAGGCGAAAGGACGCGTTTCGCCGTTTCACATGCGAGAGGAGCAGTAATACACTGATTAAAACTCCAGGTGATCGAAATTGAAGGATGACCTCAGGTTGAAAGATGAAAGAGTGGATGCATTAGGGGGGAGGGGGGGGGAGTAGATTCGAAGATCGTGGAACAAGCAGCTGAAACCTGTGAAGGGCGTTGTCTGGGGTGCAACGTTTTTTAGCGAGCTGAAACATGCCCACATCGAATACAGGCGGCTGTAAATAGAAACATTTCTCGGAGCGGAATGTCGCATAACCCATGCATAATGCCATAATAAATTTCATCTTTGGGAGGATTTTATTTCCCACTTAATGAATATAGGTTATCGTTTGCTTTTAAAGTGTTTGTTTACAAGTTTTTTGAGTAGAAATAAGTTGAATATCACGCTAGGTGAATTGGGGGAATGGGGAAGGGAGAGGCTTCAACCTTGACAACAAATAAATATGCTCTCTGATAGAAAGCGAAATCAGTGTGAATGCAATCAATCAGTCGAAGTGGAAAATGAAGGTGAGCAGCGAATACAAATCTGATTTCTTTGCTGTTTCTAGTGAAATAAATGCACTTCCTCGGTGGAAAATGAAGGAGATAATGATACCACCATCGATGCCTTTATTGTCATTTTTCAATGAGAAGTAGATCTATGAAACAGATAAAAATGATACAAGTTAGGTGTCTAAAAAGCAAAATGAAGTAGGAAGAGTAAGAAGTTTCCTGAGATGAACTCAATGAGGTAGATATCTACAACAGAATAAAGTATAAGCATACACGAAACTGTTAACGAAAAACATCGAGGACAAGTGTGTAAGAGAAACGCTTCGTTGAGGTAAATATAGATATACATCACTTAGCGAATCATTACGAGATGCTATAACTACATATTGACAGCTAATATGCGCGTTGTACAAGGAACAAACTATGCAAAAAAACGACTGTTTGACTCAGCAATTAGCAGTAATTCATCTAATTCATTGTTTCAATTTTTGATTAAAATAACTTGTTGTATTTTATGGTATATTTTGTGTTCCAATTCCCATAGATTATGAAATCATTATTAGCAAAGGGTAAATAGTATGGAATTTGAAATGGGTCAATGATCACTGCCTCACTTCCATATCCTCAATTAGCAAATATCACGTTGGAAAATGTTTCATCGAAAGCGTTCATAAAACGTTAGTATTGCTGAGGGTTGTAATGATTGACTTGCTTATATACGTTCAGCCAACCATATGGCTGCACGACATCCGCTTTGAATTATCCATTTGAGTGCGTGATATGCGGGTGCCTGCAATGTCATAAGATCAACGAGCAATAAGCAATGACAATCAAATTCATCACTATGAAAGGAAACATTTGACACTCATACGCAATCATAATTGTTAGATATTATCAACACTGCACTAATATTACCCAAATAAACGCTTGTTGTGATAACATCAAATTTATTAGCGATTAATTTGCCCTTTCCCTTTTAAAACATCGACAATCGATTAAAATAAATCAACGTTTTCGAGTAAATTCGAAGCAATTTGTTAGCGAGTACGAATCAATTTTGAAAAGATGCCCCGTTAACAGATCGCCTGGAAACAGATTCCCATTCCCCTCTCGCTGTTCTTTTGGGAGTGATGGAGAAAGGTAAGTTTTTCCTTCTCGCTGTTCGCTGTTCGCTGTTCGTAGGTTATTCCTTTCGAATTCTAAGTTCCACTCAAAAATTTATGGCATTTTAGCTGAAATTTTTTCAGAAAATCTCAATATCAACAGATTTGCACTAATATTAGGGATTTGATGAAGTGAATACAATGGAACGTTTATTGAATGTCATAAGAATTAAAGTACATGTGGAAGCAGCAGAGAAAGGTAATTAAAAAAATACGGCAAAGGTCAAAGACAGATAGTTGAAATAAAAAGAACACTGTGTTTATTATGCTTTCATAGAGAAAATGCACTTTTACCAAAGAAAAAATGAAGCGTATAACTTTTGGGTAATTTTCCACTCGATATATTTTGCTTATATAAAGAGTCGCCTCACCTTTCTATTTACAATCAGAAGCTCATGATGAGAAAATGAAGTGGACGATACTCTAAAAGTATAGTTCTTTCATACGGAAATAAGAAAATTTTAGGAAGATGCCGGGTAAAAATTTCTACAAATCGGAGAAACGTTCACCTCGAGCCCATCGTGATCGATACCTGTCTGATGGTGCTCAATTTCTTCATCTCTTAGTTTCTTGAGAAGCTGAAAGTAAAAAATTATGCAACAATGAGAAATGAATGCTATAGCTTTTTATGGGTTCGATATTGCCTTTGGGTATTGGAGCTTTCAATATCGAATGTAGTACCTGGAATTACAAATTACTAACTTCATTCAAAGGGAGGGGAGGCGGGCAGGTGGGAGGGAACGGAGTTGGTGAAAAACGTCAGAACTGGATTCGGACACTAAAGACATGGAAATAAAATCTCGAACGAAGGACCTCATGCAGCGAGCGACCTAAGGAAGGTAATTAGTGACCATTTCAAGTCAGCTAAATGCGCAAGCAAATAAATAGCAGCAATCACTAGAGGGTAGTAATTGAGTGACTACTGTAGCACGGCTATGTAATTCCTTAAAAAGGACTGCATTTAATGGAGGCTGCAGCACAAAAAAGATGGCAAAAAACTAGTCAACCAATTCAACTCTTATTGATGGTGTAAATGAATTTTAATCACCGGTTGGTCTCCTAGACATATGCCAAATACGGCAATTACCCTTAAGATAAGTAATGCAAATGCAAAAAAAAAAAAATAAAGTTATTGATGTGCTATCAACAAAAAAAAACTTTAATACGAAAGAAGGGATCAATTTGAAAGGAAGGTGATAGGCAGTAATTGCCTCAAGAAGTTCCTTGTGTGTCTCGGGGTCATCCTCGATTAATTCCTTGATTTGGTCGTTGTAGTGTTGTGTGATGAGTTCTTCTACAGCTATTGTGCATGCCATCGCAGATTTACTGCCCAAAAGTGCTGTACCCGCACCTAAAGAAAATTACCCTTCAAAAATACAGAAAAATTCACACACTTCCCAGATTATTTTCAAACGGGTTCTCAACTGACATTCTTTATGATGGCTTTCAAATGGAATTTAATTCACAAGAAAGGAAATTGCGTTGCCACTGATTACAACTTCCTACTGAGGAGCTTTATATATTCGATTTGTAAGCAGATATTTATATATTCGATTTGTAAGCAGATATCGCCGAATGTTTGCATGTCATTTGCTAATATATGAAATGATTCTTCTTGACGAAATTTGAATTTTCTGTTTCCTGAAAAAAAACCGCTGAAAGCTTTATTTAGAGTTCAACTGTTATAAATTATTATCTACCGCTGCTTCCTTTCATAAGAGCTTCTTCACGATATCCCACTTCCCCAATAATTTCGAAATTTTTCATTGCAATAAGCATTTCTTTCAGTCGTTTTAATGATTGATGTTTTCCAATCCAACAACCTAATATGTTTCAGAAGAGATAATCAATGAGATAATAAATTAGTAATGATAAAATTGCAAATTTGCATGCCTCATTTCCAATATTAAAGAATTTGAAGTGCATTTCTAGTTCGTCGAAAAAGATGGATACGATGAGTCAGCGAAAAAGCAAAAAAAAACGAAGTAAAAGGATAGCTGAAAGAAATTGGATAGACGATAGCTGGCTAGTCACTAAAAGGGAATAAGAGACGATGCTTTCCAGTGTTGCAATCAACGAAATACCACTTTTGCATTGCAATAAACCGAACAGAAACTACGCAAAAGAGTCTTCAAAAAGACGAAAAGACAGTTAGTAGGGAATGTGGCATTTAAAAAAAGCATTCAAAGAATCGAACCAAACGGAAGCGTTCCATACATTTTACTAGACACCAATCAATGCGCAACACAAATGCACATTGTTCTTGTGCAATATTGAAAGATGCAATGCATGCATTTAAATTCTTTGGGGACCATCTCTAATAGCAAATATTCATACCGATTGTTTAACGCAATCGAAAGCATTCTCTGGATTTTCGACAAACATAAGAATGGGTGAGGCTCACAAAAATCTTGCGAGATGAATTCGGATTTCGAGTGTAACAAATGGAATTTACTGTTACAATAGAAATTTTACAAACAATCGTAAAGTCGTTTCCTATAAAACTCAAGGGAGAGGCGGATAGGGTAGAGGACAAGAAGTGGAGCACTTCACCGGCTTGGGGAGAGTGGTGAGAGGTGGGGTAAACCATTAGTTCTCCCCACGCTTCAGTAAGCCATCACAAGAACTTGAAAACTCGAAGGATGCTCTAAGAATGTACATAGCGATGATCATAATGAAAGCAGAAGATGATATTTCATACAATATGATGCAATGAGAATCCTACTATTCTACTTCCATATTAAAACAAAACAACATCACAGCTGCTTTAATAATATGCAAATACAGCCATTAACCGATGAGATATTTTGAAATTTTACTCAAATTTATTGTTAATCCTCTTTCGTTCATTTGCCATTTCTTTTGTTTCGCCTCTCTACTCATTCTTGTTTTCATTCTAATTAGAATAAAGGGAAAATTCAAAGACAAAAGTTTTGAGAGTTTTTCTATATGCAGCCGAGTGGCCTAGCCATATGCTATGTCTTCCGCGTATCCTTTTGGTTATGATGCCGCTGTTCCCAGTTCCCTTGTTATATTTCACTGTTCATGTGAAAAATTCCTTAATTCAACTTGTAGTGCTTTTATTTGTCGCAAAGGTTAATATTCTGAGGTCAGCCTTCTTCCTAATAAGTGAAGAAAAAAGGATTTGTACTTTAAGGTATAGTAGAGTACAATATAGCACTCTAGGAGGCAAGAATAAAGTAAAGTATAGGCATATGATAAGGGAATCCGCATATCTTCATGTGTTATCCCTATTTGCGATTGAATGAGTATTGTTGAGTTGTGCATTAATAGATGCCCTTGTGGCTTCGCAATGATCAATTAAAGGCAAATGACAATGTGACGAAATATGGCTTCGAATGATCATCGATGAGTCATCGCGTTTCCGTTATTCCACAAAATTGCAGTGCCCAATAAACCCGATCGCTGCATGTTGCACACATCACTCTGCGAATACTCAAGGGATACGGCAACCACACCGGCCAACTAACAATTCCAATAAGATGTATATATATCGATCGAAGACGCTAGTGAACAATAGTGCTATGACTAATGCTTATCGATTGATTTCTGAGTTGATCAGAAGACGATAAACGATCGATTTAATGATCATCTATTAAAAAATGAAAGAATATGGAAGAATGTCGTACAACAAATGAACGCAAGATAAAAGAAATCAACGAATAAAGAGTGAAAATATTCGTCATCAATAGGATTTTTATGAGACTTAAGTTGTAACCAATGTGGAAGTGATAACTTCAAACTGAAGTTGAACTCACCCTCATCTAAAACTTTATAAACCAATGCAAATCTGTTTCTTTGTGAGATTTGCTATCCTTGATTGGCTATCATTTCAAATTTCCATTTTTCTTTTTCATCTGAATAAATTTTTCGGTTAGTTCCTTGCTGACAGCTGCTTAACTTACAATACATCAAAACAATCAACTAAATGGTTCAACACAACAGCCTTTTAACTTACTTTGTTTAACGTTTATAACCTCACTGTTTTAAAATTTCATCAATCATGTCTAATGAAATATAATTGCAATATGCATAAATATTATATCTGACCAAGGGTGAAGCCGGCTGCACTGAAGAGAGGTGTAAATTTTGAATGAGGTAGGTTGT
The DNA here is from genome assembly GCA_006503575.1 of Baylisascaris schroederi. Lineage (NCBI taxonomy): Eukaryota > Metazoa > Nematoda > Chromadorea > Rhabditida > Ascarididae > Baylisascaris > Baylisascaris schroederi. Next base: position 436,083 of record QEWY01003431.1, read on the forward strand.
GTTTCGACAAGAGACGCTCCATTGCACGTAAATGTTCGCGTTCTTCATCCCACATATGTCGAACAACCGATGAGATTGAACTATCTCAAACAGTAATTGTATTTCTTATTTACTTTAATAATATTTATGATTCTTTTGAAGAAACTGATTAATAATTCACTAAAAAATCGATAATCATAAGATAAAATTGAGCTAATTTTTCAACGCAATTATGAAGTCATTGCAAAATGGACACATTTTAATGTGAAAAATGATGACACTCGTTATAAATAGAGAGAACATTGGGAATTCGAGAGAACCATGGATCAGATTTGGTATTTTCTTGTCTTGTTAGTACAGTCTCCTCATATCGGATAACGGGGAATCACTGCAAAAGAACCGATTGAATTGAGAATATATATCGATGAAATATGGACTAAAGAAGCTACTGTTTCAATGCTTCCTCGATAAAATTTTTTGTCCATTCGATCGAAGAAGTTCCACCTATATCTTTGAATTAAGAGCACTAAACAAAAGGCCATTACTTGGCACTTTCGAACTCCAGCCTATAAGCTTTGAGGGCCATAACCTAAATTCACGAACTATAGAAGAATAAAATTGAATATACACAACACCTTGTTTAGGGCAACAAAATCGAAGTCCTACGATGACTTATCGACATCAAAAAGATTTATTCAAACTTCAAATGACTGCAGATTTGCGTATATGTCGCAATCGGTCTAATCATAAATTTAATACCCTCAGGTTAGAAAAATTCTCCACAAAAAGAAGATGAAATATGAACACTTTAAAGAGCGTTTTATTATTTGTTGGCAATTTATGAAGCCAGTTCATGTGGTCGGCAGAAACTGTGCAAATGAACATCACGTTAGCTCATCTAGTAGGTTCTTCCAGCTCTTATCTAATAAATATCAAGTTTTTCAACGTGTTCGTTTGCCCATTATTATTGTTATTATTATTTTGATCTACTTCGACAGCTAGAAGTCGAAAAATATACAAAAGTATGTGAGCATGAAGAACAAAAAAGCGTTAGCAAAGCTTCACTTTAGGCGAATAGACATTCAATACGTAACAGCAGCAATAGTGTGTAAATCGAAACAACTCAACCGCAACTTAAAAGCTGAAGGAGTGAGTGCATTAACGATATCGGCAAGAAGCAGATTTCAGACTCTTAGATCGTGGAACTGGAAGTTGTGCAGAACATTGAGGGATGGTCGAATTGAGATATTTCTGGCAGTCGAATGTCGGAAAAGCCGCACACAATTTAAAACAAAGCAAAAAATCGAACCTGAGCATGTGATATTCCAATCAGCGCCCATATGATCGGTCTGGCCCTTACTGCCTTGCTAAGCGAAACTGCATTTTCGACAGCTTCCTCTAAGGGGTGCCGATTTAACAGCCCATCCAGCAAAAGAATTTCAACGGTCACTAAATAGAGGCAATTCAGAGGGCTTTTCTCTAGAGCTTAAATACGGATTGAAAATGTAGGCGAAACTAGCAGTATCCGACTATAGTATAACGAATGACTTGAAGACTAAAAGTGGCGAGAGCATACTTGAAAGGACAGCCATCTGTCCAGCATATATGCGATCGGCTCCCAATTCGCCGGCATGATCCACACGCACCACCTTCTCTATTAATTTTTGTCGTGCTCCATTCGCTTGTGAAAGTCGGACCAACGATCGATACATCGGTCAATGTTGGTGTGCGGCTATAACAGAACTCATATTCACCGTAAACGAGTTTAGTGCTCGGAGGTGGAATAAGCGAAGAGAGGTGGACATGTGCAACTGGACAGCACCGTCACGAAGAGAGATCCGATAGAGGTGATAGAGGTGATTCTCTAGAAAATGTGTTTTAATCAAAGGCAACTGATAGATGTAAAGTCTATGTCATAGATTAATGCATATGAACTGAATTAAATTAAAAGCATTCGCACAAAGAAACGCTCCTCAGAACCAGTCGCCATCAAATTTTTACTTCAGTTATTTGATGCTATCAAAACAGACACACACTTCCTAGCAGTGTCTTATGCGGAAATTGGAAAGGGATGAAGCCTCTGATTTGGTGCAAAAATGAGAGAAAAAACAAATATTAAGGAATTTTTGAGTAATATAGGATAACTCCTAACCGAACAATGCGATTATGAGCCAATACCAAATTTCGCTCTAAACTCTCCAAGACCGTTATAATATTTTCAAATTAAAACGACATTTTATTCGTTCAATTTAACTCAATGCACAAAAGCGAAGCAAATTTTGCGAGTTCCGTTAAAAAGATAGCCGAAATTCGAACGAAGAAAACGAAAGATGAGATGAAGTTTTAAATCTCTCACTTCTGAACGCTCCTACTAGAAATTCTGCTCAAATTTTTCATCAAGAATCCAGAAAAACATTTGCAGTTCAAGTCTACTACTGTTCGTTGCCCCCGAAAGGACCGCCCCGCAGTCACAATATTTATATTAGTGAATGCGAAAGATTTTCCATGAATTTGCAGTCAAATGCAACAAGTATAAATTAGGCTCTATACTTGTTAAACTCGTAAATTTCTTTTGCTTATGCAAATTAAAAATACTGTTCTGTGAACGTTATGAACTTCTCTGTTGCGAAATTTCTTACGACAAAATTTTTGATGGCAAGTAACCATTCAAAAGAAAGGTAACTTGGATGAAACGCTGTACCAATATTCACAAACAAATGCACTCATTACAATCGGCAAATGTCTAATTAAATTCAGAGCACAAATCAACAATCCACATAGATTATATCGTAAATGCTAACCCCCGAATGGCATCTCTATTTATTACTAAATGGAAAATGATCAACAACATCGAAAACTTTTCCCTGACCATCCATCTTAGCAGCTAGAAACACTTTGCAATCTTGTTCTTCTCAAAAGTCTGCGGTGGCATATTTGGAAGTGTATGAGGTCACATATATGCACGCATACATTAGCGGCTCAATCCTGTGACATAGCCCTTCCCCTCCGTTTCCGGCATCGCGGCTACGATGCAATTTACAGCAGCTTATTCAACCAATCATGCGAATATAAAAGCATATGGACAATGATGCCTGAGCAGTTGACACGATTTGTGCTTTTTTCATATGACTCTTCATTGACCCCACTCATAAACTACCAAGAAAGAATGAAACAAAACGAAACAACGCTTTGATGTTTTCGCTGATCTGACCATTCGCTCAAATCACTGATGAAAGACTCCCCTTTTCGCGGACTGAATTGTCTAAAATTAAAACCCGTCAGATGTTAAATGAAAGCAATTTCTTTCGCATCTTTATATACCCATAACTTTTTTGAAACTTGTTATAGTATACCGGTCAAGTTTCGTCACTCTAATCCGATGTTCCCAGGTCGGAATTACCAAACAGACAAACCGCAAAAACGTACGCAGATTTGCATTTCACAAAGTGCGCCTAATAAAAACAATAGGTTAAAAACGAAGGTATGGACAACCGATACAACTGCTAATTAAATGAAAAATTTGAATTTTTAATATTTATTGCAAATATGCCCAAAATAACAAAATATTGACAAACAAAAGGCAGCGATCAATGATAACATTGAACTACGCTTTCGTGTAACTGAATCAATTAAAGAGGAATCAATTTTCTGTTGAAAAATTGGACTCAATGGAAACCATTAAACCGTAAAAACCGAAGAGAAAAATATGCGGATCTTACACTTAATAAAACCAACAAAATAAAATGGACAATAACCCTTTTGTTTCTATTACCGTCTTTCTCTTCTATCCTCCTCTCCCACCCTCCCCTTCAATAATAAAGCTTAAGATTATTTTATACAAATGAATGGTTGCATCGATGATTTTTATGAAGTTCAACGATGAAAAGGAATGACAGCGAATAATAATGTAGAAACTAGCCAAAAATAAGAAAATGAAGTGAAAAATGAAAATACAACCTTTTTTGAATAAAATCAAGGATTGAGTCAAAGATATTGCAGTTTGATCTATTCGCTCTTTCATTCTTAACTTTTTTTCTGGAAGTTACGTTCAAATAACTCAATGACCTATTTTTGTTACTCAACGCTTTATTTTCTCCTAAAACTTCAAATAATAAAAATAAAAATATGTTGAATACAACGGACATTAAACCACAACAAAATTAGTTCCCAGAAAATATTAAAACTGATCACAGTTGAAGGGGTTATATCAAGTGTTACTTACCATAAAGTAGTAACACTTACTGAATCATCTTTGATAAATTAGAGGATCAACAAACAACAACTATTATCTAGCAATTTATAGCCAATATCTAGCAAATTCGCTTAGAGCAGCGAAAAAAATTAACACTTAGAAATACTTTGCGAAAATTTTCAATGTTATACGAATTGTACAAAAGTGGACATTTCTTATATTTCTGATTCATAGAATTTTCCAAAATGATACCCTCCTCCTTCTTCTATTCATCGCTTTAAACTCCGGATCGATATACCCAACGACCGCCCCTTCCCTCCCATCTCCTCCGAAATGTTCAATGTAAACACAACAATCTATGTACCGCAATATCGATGAAAAGATAACACACATGTGATGATGCCCCATAAAACAAACAAATCCAGATAAGATTTTCATCGATATTATCGATTGATCGATACTCTCTAAAATATATTTAATCGTTGATAATTTTGATCTCAATTTGTCAAAAATGCCGAAAAAAAAAATATACTCACGCTCTGGTGAATCAAAACGGAGATAGATGATCCCTTCTTCAATCCTCTCTCATAATTTAGGTGGTCTATTTTTTCAAAATGAAACAAACATATACCTTTAAATCACTATACCCACAACAATGGTTATCTACACATCTTAGTATCACGGAGCGGGAAGGCGACAGGCAAACGTTTACATGAACGAGAATAGTCGTCATCACAAAGGTTGATATGGACAGGCAACAAAAACTGGATGTAAGAGACTTGAACCTCCAGTGAAAGGTGAAACAAACAGACAAACAAAATACCATTCAAAAACAACGCAACCAAAAAAATAACAAACATAAGAAACTTAGCATACACAACTTTCTTCGATCTTCTGACCCTCAAATGAATGGTCTATCACAGTAAGATAGGTATTGTTGGAAACCGATAATCAATGATGTATAACATGAGTATCATGCGAATGTCCACTACTGTCACTATGGTCATGAGAGTGACCGTGCGTAAAATTTGGCTGTGATGCGGAATGCGGCATCTGCTGTACAACTGTTGGCGGATAGTAGCCAGGCGGAAGAGCCATTTCGTGTGCGTGCCACGATGCGGCCGTATCCTTCACCACCTTAAATTCATTCCTATTATATATAAACATGTTTTGGTGGTCTATAATTACAGTTAGGATATCCTAACTTACCGGCATCGGTCACAGATGGATTTTTACATTTACTGCAGGCACATCTTAGCAACACTGAACATGCCGCTTTCCTACAATTAATTAAATGAAAAAGAAACACTTAGCACCATTGAATTTGTCAAATATTCTCGCCTTACTTCATCGGTTTTATTAATAACCGAATCATAACTTCCACTTATTCAACAGTTCAATTGGCGTTATCAAAGGAGAAGCGATATAAAAATGATGTGCACAATATTTGAAGCTCATTTGAATAGACTTATACCGACATTCAACAATATTAAATCAGCATAGCTGTTTAAAAAAAATTCGTACGCGAATATTTTTTTGCCAAAGATGCTCTTATTAAGCAACTTTTTCTCCCACAGACCTGCAACATCTCTCTCCCCTCACCGCCCAATATCCTGGAACTTCAAATCCTATAATCTTATTAGCTTACTTACGATATCAAAACATCTAAAACACCTAGTAGTCAGAGAAGAGATAAAGCCCATCAAAGAAATTACAGCAGCCACAGAAATGCGATTAACTAAAGTTTACCGATAAAACAAACTCCTCGTTGCGAAAACGATTAAAGTATCGGCCTAAACTGTTCGATTTATAAAATACTTAATATTCAATTACTTAAATTTTCTCAGCAAAATCACTTTCACTACAAAAAAGCAACTAAATGAAGTTTAGAAACCTTTAAATAAAGCGCCAAATATCATTCACTAATAAGCAATAGCAATAACATGGAAAAAACTAATAACTAAAAGAGGTAAAAGATCCCAGGTGCCTACCTGGACAGTAAGAAGAGAAACGACGGATGACAACTTTTCAGTGACGGCCGCAAGTACTCGCTGTTCATCGGCATCCCGTCTTACACGTACGTCTACAGTGCCAGCCATCGATGCGAAGTCTAGTTGCCAGAAATGTGCCGATCGCAACTCAAGAACCCCGTCCACTGTCGATGCCTCTGACATACACCTTCAATATATGAACTCGTTATAATAACAATATCCGTTATATTACTCCGTTACAAAGGATCAACCTTAAAAGGTCAGATTCAGCCTCAGAACCAATCATGCTGGATATGAATTACTGAAATACCACTTAGATGGGCAAATTACACGTATTTTTCAAATCGTTTATAGTCTCTACTAAAAATTTGCTGCACCCCATGAAGGATTTCCAACAAAAATCAATCTACCTTGTTTTTAGACATCGCGGATTACGACATTACCATTGCAAGTCCTTTTATTGCGGATCATTAAGTTTCTAACTTAACTATATTGGTTTATATTCTTGTAATTGAAAGATATGGCATAGTCAGTGAATCAACAATGGGATCATATTTAGATACCATCACAACACATAATTATAAAATTAGAAAAAGAAAAAAGATTAATAGACAAATGAAACCTGTCAAGTTGATTGTGCACATGTGGTGGCGACGTTTGAAGAAGGATTCTACCCGTATAAGTGGAGAGAGGCCACATTGTCGCAAAGACACACAACGATAGCACTAATGCTGCCACTGCGTCCATCCACCACAATTCCGATATGAACCTTAATATCAATGATTAAATTCCATGTGAACACCTCATTACAGACGATTCATTAAAAATACTTATAAAACAAAAGATATAAATCGTTTAAAAAGAAAGAAGAGAAATAGTTGTAAGCTGACAGCAAGAAGATATTAAAAACAATAATGCCTATTTCAATAATACTTCTCGAATTTTTTTTTTAGATTTATAAACTTGTGCTCAAATTTCGACTCCAAATTCAGCTTGTTCTGTCTCGAAAATACTTACTGTTTTAACAAGTATCAAGAAAGAATAAAACCCTCATTTGCCAATCCGTTTAGCAATTGCAATCTCAAACCATTTTCAACAAACTGCTGCAGACAATTTCAATTCTGTCCCACTTGGAATAAAAAGAAATCAAGAAAATCATTGATAAATATAATTAAACGAATTAATTTAAAAAAAAAAAAACGAAAACGATACCAATGAGTAGTAAGACATGCGCATGTAGTGAGGAATGCGAGGATCGACAATGCGTTGAGTCGAGGCAATAGGAAAACGCTTAGACCAGGAAGTATGTAGCAAATTGCATGTGACACATCCGCAAAATGCTCCTGTATATTAAGTTTAATTTCAGTTTGATCGTCGATGCAAGCAATTAGCAGAAATTAGTAAATTAAAACTCAAATTAAAACCACAAAATCAAACTGCAAATAAATTAAAAATGCACCTAAATATAGTGAAATTGCAGAAAACTCATGAAATTACTTACTCATTAAAATCCTTATAGGATGGAAATTTCGTTACGAAATAACTTTGGCGGACTATTCAAATAAAATGAATGAATAAAAATCGGAACTTAATTTTAAACTGATAATGCAAATATTCACAAGTTCTTTCACTTGACGCACGAACTTTCCTAAGACTCCACCGCTACTAAATAGAACCAAAAAGTTGAACCCCGTTCAATGCCAACAATTCTTGTACTCCTTATGAGTCGACTAACCTCGGTAATCGCTCTACCATTCACATACTCATATAAACACAAGAGCATAATGAATACGCCTCTTCACTACAAGTTCAACAATTTACAAGTATCGTCACTACCGTCAAAACCAACCGAATGAGCAAAACCAGAATTCAAACACAACTCAGATGTGTTCTATCAGTGATAACCGAAAGTAATAAGCATACGTCTTAGAAGTGATAGCTTGAGGCACCTTATGAGAATATTGGTATTCACCAGGTAAATAAGAAAGATCAACACACCGTACCTGCAAAGATGAGCTGCTGGATGCAGTAAGCACGTGTTGGAATGGCTGGTTCTTGACTGCATAGGCGGCAATCTCGAGCGATAGTGATGCTGCAAATGCACCCACCATGTAGAGTCGATGTGGATGTGAGTGCTGTTCACCTTCTAGAAGATGTTCCACACTCTCTTTGATGAGAAACACCGATGAAAGTGTCGCCAACACCTTAACGAAGATTCGGGCTCAATATCGCTATAAGCGTCATAACATAGATGATACGATAAAAAACATTGAACTTCTTCTTGTCTAAATGATTTCTGCAGACATTCTTAAATCCATGTCAGTGGATGTCAATAAGACAGCTGTTTGGATTTCCGCACATTTGATGGTCAATACTCGTTTTCAATGTTTACTCAAACTATAACACTGGCTATAACTTAATTCAATGCATTTAAATCACATCTTTTAATTTTCAAAGGCCGCTGCAGCCGTCAAAGAAGAGGATATTCTCAGAATCCCGAAGGAGGAGCATTGTTGTAAAGTTCGACCGATCTTTATGTTACTGCTGTGAGGAGATATACAATCATCCTCTCCCTCAAATTAGAATACACTCGGGTACTTTCGAAATGCAAAATATTTTTGCTCTAAGGCTTCCAAGACATTGCACGGAGAGCTGAAGACTAGTTACAGAGAATCCAGGAAAATGGGGCATTCTCGAGAACCCCCAATTGTAGGATACTGTCTTTAACGGCAGGTATCCTCTATCCCACTCTTCACGCGCATCAAAGCCACCGTTGGAGAGCTTATAAGTATAAACTGCTCTCATGCTATAAGTAATCGTGTTCTTCGAGCATAAGTTTATGGCAAGAGAAGAATGCTGGTATCTCATCTAATAGCAATCATTTGAATCATTTCATCAAGCAATCAAAACGTATTTCTCAATGTCTAAAAATGTTTATGATGCGATAATTGAAGAGATTTTCAAAAATGATAACACTAATTTCAATGCATTCCCTCAAATTATCGAAAATTCAACATTTCTAATAGAGCAAAAAAAGATATGTAAAAAAGGACTCAGAAGAGATGTTGGACGCATTATAGTAAATAGACAATTTGTTCATGAAAACTTTCGTGACGTAATATCTCAAATTTCAAAAGGCATAATCACATGCTCTTCTTTAACTCACCCCTCGTCCCTCATTCCAAAAGAAAAAGTCAAGTTAAGCGTTAAAATAAATCTCAAGCAATACTTGAGAAAATTATAACACTATAAGATCTCTGGCAAGGTTATACTATTTGCTACAATTTTAATTCAGTGCATGTGACCTATATCATTTAATCTAAATATGTTTAACGATGAATACTAAAAAAGGAAAAATACTGCAGAGGAAGTACAGTGAAACATTATACTCTAATGTCCTGAAAGAAATTACGATAGCATATCCTATCGTGGTATTCGCAAAAAACGTACCGTAGTGGAAAAAACGGCAAGAACTGGTGCACGTGCAAATCCGAATGAATAACTTGCTGATGGCTTATGTGTAACCGATAAGGATACAATCGTGGAGATAAGCGAGAAGAATGAAAACACCGATAGCCATGCCGCCGATGTAAGTACCAATGATCGCGTTACCGATACGATACCGATAAGTAGGAAGGTACAGATGGCACAAACAGTTGCCCATAGACATGCTCGACGTATATTACTATCGGAAAATGCGATGGTGATGCCACTCATGCCACAACCTAAATTATCAAAGATCATGCCATAAAGGCTCATAATAATTTATAATAATTGCTTAAATAATGTTTGCAATAATCTAAGAATAGTGACCGCACCGAATCGACTCGAATTATGTCACTTCCGACTCTAGGTGGTGAACTGCGAAACCTAAAACCCTGCATGTCAAGAAAGGATTGGCTCTATGTGCCCTGCTGAAGGCAATGCTTTCTCGAGGTCAGGCATCTCTTGCCCTCAAAGCAAGATTGCCGTAGTGCCATCACTGCACATGCGAAATCTCTCCCTGAATCTACAATTAGAACTCTGAAACTTCTCACTTATACCATTTCAACATCAAGAATATCTGAAAAATAGAAGAAAATGTTGGAATCAGAGTTTGTATAACGATTCCGATTAGAAAAAATAAAGCGTCATAGTGACTGACACCAAACCGTCTCGCTAGGTTTTGGGGGGAATGGTCAATAATTTTCACCGTTCATTTATTATGAAAAATGTTTGCTGAGATTAAACTCTCCAACATTTTTTATGGAAATTTTTTTCGTCGATTATCCGATTATAACGGCAACGGGTAAGATTACATGAGAGAATCAGAAGAATTGATCATTGGGTGCGTGAAATTCTTTCTGGATCGCGCAATTTTGTTTAGAGTGTCTAAGAATCACCAATTTTAATCACGAACAGAAGGGTACCTAAATCACTTTAGCAATATTTCCAATAAAACTATCACCTTTTATATAGCCCTATTATTGTTGCTTTCAAGAAAGCTTCACACATTTTGTGCCAATAGGGGAATGCAACGCATCCAGTGAGATAAGCATCGAAGAGGTCTTTTGTGTTGCATTTTGGGAATGTTTGTTTCGTTGAAGAATGCTTTATTTATGCTGGCCATTGTTTACAGCTTACAATAAATGCTGTCTCATTGCAGCAGCTCGAAATTTGTTGAGTGCAATTATTTTATTCATTTTGTAATTTTCTTATTAGATAGTTCAACTTCAAATAATTCAATCACCAAAATATTGAATTCTAACTTATAAAATACGAAAAGAAACTTTATAAAAGCAATCATTTCCGACTGCTTTTAAGACAACAAACCCTTGAAAATTTGTTCAAATATAATTAAAGATAGCACTCTCGCTGATGGATGAATTTTTGTATTTCAACTTAGCGGGTAAAATTGCACAATTGAACGCAATTTTTCCAGGTTAGCGATCACTGCATCAATTCCCATGTTGATGCATTTCCTTGAGAGTGGAACCACATCGACATCTAGCAGCTCACGAATGGAAAACAATTACACAAGAAATCCCTTCAATTTCAAGAAAAATCCGACCTCAACAGACATTCACATTATGACTTCCGTATCCTACACCCAACTCGATGTACTGATTAATCGACAAGAGATCAGTCTCCCCTCTTTTCTCTGCCCCTCCCCTTCCCACCCTCTCCCCTCCCCAATCTGTATCCCAATCTCGAACCATGCACATGAAATATGTCAATCCCATGGATGTAGCACTCCATCTAACGGGACGAATCTCTGTATTCTCCTCAAACACTCACAGAAACGGTGGGGTTTACCTCACAAGGCTCTGATTCTTCAACCATCCACGAATCCTAATTTCAATCAGAAAACAACCGTAAGCATCGGAACGACTTCTACGATCAGCACCTTGTTTTCCTGAATCACAAAATAATACACCTTGATGAGGTACTAGTGAACGATCATAAACATTGTTCGTATAGAACGTTGTATGATAAGAACGAAAAAGCACGATGTTTTTATGTGAACATGGCACACTTGTTGAATTATCGCATTCATATAAAGCGGCAGTAATGAGAACAGAAAAATTCATAACGTTCCTCTACCACTTACTCAAAGATGAAGTATTCAGGATGGAATCCATGATGTTCTCCACGAAAATATTTAAGGCAAATCCCAAAATTAAAAATCCGCGAATCATAATATGATGGCTGCATGATCTACGATGCAATCAGAAAGCACAATGACAATGAAACATGATAAGAGATACAGATCAATGCAAGCAAAAGAAATGACTCCTCAAATACGAGTGCTGATATACGTCAAAGATCAGTTAAAACTCCAGATCGTCATATGCTGGTAGGATGGCACTAATAGTGAAGGAAGAGGGGAAAGAAGGGGAAGGAGTTTCGTTTAGGGAGTCCTCAAGTCCAACTTTCAACACCTTTAGTGGTGGTGGGAAGGAGGGTGAATGCCAGCATTAGTGATGCATCCCTAAAAAGTTCATTTAGAGGTCAAATAAGTCATGGGCCTCTAACTTCAATAAAGATGACGACTGATTATAGTGAAGGATATGCACACGTGAAGGGCTGTGGCAGATGATCCCACTCGTAATCGCGTAACACTTCTTGCCCTCCCTCCCCCCTAACCTGTCTACAATCCATTAGTCGTAATACTCTCATGTGCGTGTATATGTTACCGTAATCAATCGCCATCGCATCAAACCGTACCTATCCATCAAAATGTTTTTAAAACTTAAAGCAAATGATGCTAAGGATGTGACCTGATAATATCTACTCCTTCTAGCTTTCTTAACAGACAATCACTGTAAACATCATTTGTTATTAGCATCATAAGAGATCAATATAAACAGGAATACATTAAGACGAATGCAGATGATGCATAAAAAGGCATATTGAATTATAAGGGAACGACTGATGTAACATTTATAATAAACTGAATCCGATCGGATCACAATGAAACAATATTGATAACAAATATTACGGAAACCTTCAACACTCATCAAAAATACAGAGGATACAAATTTATAGCAAATTACTATAAAATAAGCTTTGCTTATATGCGCAGGCAAATCTAACTTTTTGGGCAAACTCAGAATCTGCGAAAAGATTCAAACAAAGCTACACTTTTGAGGAGAATTTCTCCTGGTTCTTAATGGAAGATGAGAAATTGCTACAAAACGATTCAGAAGTCACGATCAGCGATTCCGGCAAACGAGTTCGTCACGGCACTCGTGTCGTCAAGAATATCCTCGGCACCGAATACTTCGTTGAAGATATCCGGTGAATCGGAGATGGCCGAGTCGGCGGAGACAAGTGTACCGCTCTCGGCTACCATCTCCAACCACTGTGCGTTATGCCAACGGAAACGCTCTATATCCATTTTACGAGCCCATTCCTCACTCCGCTCCTGCAAGTGACCGCTAACTCAGTTCCATGAAACCATGCAAAAGTGGTGGGGAAAAGGTGAGCAACTTACCCTCTTTGTTTATTATAGAACGCTTTACCCTTATCGGTATCATCCTTTCGCTTTTCAGTGATCGCGATCACTTAAAAGCGAAAGTATCCCAAAGGGTGGAATCTCTTTGAAAGAGAAGATCCAGACATAGGTGTATACCGAATGAGACGAATTTTATTCAACTAAGATTATTATTCGAATTTAAGTTCTAGCTGAGTTCATGAGCTCCTGATAAATACACAGGTGAGTCATAAATAACTTAGTACTTTCGAGCGGTGGGATGAAAAGTGCGGAAGAATTGATTTTGAGGAAGATTCTTCGATAAGGAGTGCAAACTGCTTCAGGACAGGAAAAGAAACCAAATATCGCGCGAGTCTGAAGCCTACGTATCAACAACAGGAGTTCAGGAAACCGCATTTATGGAGGTGGAGGAGGGGAAAAGAGTATGGGTATAGGACCCTCTAAAGTTATGGATTTGTAGATTCTAAACACAACTCTAATGCATTACTTAAAATATTAAGCATCCCGGCAGTACAATAAGATTCCCAAATACTTTTGATTTGAGTAATAATCCGCACTATACCATTGTTATAAACAGCACTCACAGCAATAAGAGATAGGGCTCGATCGCACATTGCTCTAATCGGTGCGTTACGATCATGCATCAGGTCGATGAGATAAGCACCAACATGCGCACTTCCTCCCATAAGGCTTTCGCTGAGCTCCTCATGTGTGATAAGCGCATAAAACACGTACACTACTTGAACGACCATCTCATCATCTTCTTGTTGGGCTATAAATATGTTTGCAAATACATCGACGATTTGCATACGCCATCATATCATTTACCTTGCCTACTCTTATAAATACTTCGAACTCAGATGTTTTGCTAAGTGACATAATTTATAAAACTTTCAAAAATTGAAAGCCGATGCTAATTAATAGCACTTCATGTGGTTAGGCATTTTTGGCTGTGATTTTTTGGAATAAAGGAACTACGTCAAAATGCCTATTGAAGCACATATACCTGAGTATAGCACATAAAAGAACACAAGATCATTGTTCTTTGACCTCACTTCGGCTAACGCTTATCATTAAACACTTCATAACAAATAGATGAAATAATGCCTAAACTTCTTGCTGTGTCTTTTGAGTCCCTATTCCCCACCTCACCATTCTTATACGATATTAAAGTCTACCTAAAATCCATTGCTTAATCCAAAGTATTCGGTAACCTCCTCTTGACCCGCAATGTGCTAGGTATGGAACGCATTGACAATGTTATGTATTATAACAGTAGCCTTTTTATTCTTCCACTATGAACCTTCCCATATGCATGCACTTTCCTTAACTACCTGTTCGGAAATAGAAGAATTTTTGAGTGGAAAATGTGCAACCCAATCAATGATTTCTCATCTCCTTTCCTCTCACTTAATTTCCATAAGGCATAAATGTCATTTAATCCATTCGTGAATTATCAATGATAAAGTAAAAGTCAACAAACCTAATGCCTACAACATAACCACTCAAAGTCATAAACTATGCTTATGACCTACTCGAAAGTTTCATATAGGTACCGAACTATAAACGATACTCGACAAGAGGTAAATAAATGCCGAATAATCCGAATATAAAATTATATAAAAGAAACCCGAAAGAAGTTCGACCAGTTGATCGACTACAGGCAATAGTAATCTCGCCGCTTCGAGTTGACGTGCCATAGTTCCACACAAAATCACCACCTGCAATTTAATTCTTTTGCTTATTTAACTAATACATCCACAAAAACAATCGAGATCTTTCTTGTATCTACCTTACGCAGAAGTGAAGAATAAACTTTTTAAAAACTTTATGTTTTGCTCCCCATGCTTCATATAATCTTCTCCCCTCCCNGGAAAAAAATTCCAGATGCTAAAAGCAAAAACCTCGTTGCAAAACTACAGCTGCCTTGCTGCTACAATATAATTACATTTTCCATATAAATTAATATAATTCAGAAGAAACGAAAAGATTAATGATTCGACAATTAAACCATACACAAAATAGCACAGAAGAGGTGACGCTGAACAGTGTGACGGAAAAACCGAAATCTCTATAAAGCGCATAACCCTGGAACAAGGCAAAAACACTCAAATCAACAACGATGAGAGAAGAGATGTAGCTGGAACTTTGACCTTTCCTTTCCGATCCAAACAAAAACTTCAGAGAAATTATATATTTGAAAAACTATAACATTTATTAATAAAAGGTAGAAGGCAACATTTCTAAAATTGCGAACTTCAGTATCAAAAAATCATCTAAAATTGAAAAGTTTCAAAATTAGACACTAACGTTAGCCACCTTCGTCCTCCATTCGGAAATGCCTAGTTATGATTGCTGCTCTATAAAAAATAAAACAGACACACCTGGAGAACAAGATCGTTGGAGCCTCGTCCCCTTGCATGTAATGCGATTTTTTGCTGTATCCACGGAATGAGAGACATCTGCTTCGCTAGTTGTGCCCAATTGAGTGCGCCCAACTGATTCACTGTCCCTAGGCATTCGACTGCAAAACTATCGCTTGATGGAGTTCCCGAACGTACCAATGGTTCTTCGTCACTCATCGCCCTTTCCAGTAACTCGGTTGCCCATTTCTGCAAAAAAACCAATTCTTACTAGGAAGGATCAGGAATCTCTGGCTATGCAATATTAGCCATTCGACCAAATTCTTATACACGGTTATCGACAAGAAAGAAAAAAACTCTGAAATGTCTAAACTGTGCAAAATATCATACAGGAAGAGAAAGAAAATTCATGTAAAAATGTGAGAGCTAGAGAAAAATACTATTAACCGAATTATTTTAAAAATGCGTGTTAAATGGGAAGAAAAGTACCGAAAATCTCATAAACCGAGATAATCCCTTCTTCCCCTCTCCAACGCCACTATATCCTGGCCACACCGCAACTCCGAAACATATATTACGAGTACAGAAAACCTTTAAGAACTTACTGGCTAATAAAAAGAAAATTATGAACCCGCCTATCCCTCTTTAAAGATTACCGCAAGGTTACTGTTGCCGATCGAATCTTAAAAGTATAACTCTTGGTTTCACAAATTATCAACGTTTATCCAACCTTAATTCATCACCTCGCGTTTGGAAGAAAAACGCGAGAAGCAAGAGCAACTCAAAGATCTTTCACCTGCAGAGTCTGCTCTTTTTTGCTGTCCCGCCCCTTCGCCGCCCCCTCCTTCTCACCCCTTTCCCTCTCTTTTCTATTAGCAACTATATTACACTAAAGGCAGTGCTATCTGCCATCAACACCATGTTTAAATACTACATTTCAACTCCTCTCAGTAATCAACTCATGCAAAATTTTGATAATTTCCGAAGCTCAACGCGGCGACCACAATATTTTTGGTTTTGCGACGGCTTCTAATAATGAACCACTGAGGTTCTCAACCCTTTCCATGGAATCCATGAATTGCTACTCCTTCACGATGACAACTCCAATTTCAACGTCGAACGGTCGGCGAGAGAATGAATCAATGACTTTTGCATGGTATTCAGATGCCCTATCACCAAGCTTTACCATTCCCTCCCCATTACCTAAAATTCAGGAAAACGCACCGAAAACATGGATTGTGATGGTCCGCTATGTGTAGCGATATTGCGGACCAGCTTCAGCAAGAGCTGGTCTTTATTAGCGAATGCACATTCAATAATCAGATCCAAACCGCGACCATCTGCACCGCATATGAGTTGTGCGTTGCGCTTCTCAATTGCTATATTCACCAATAGTGCTTTTATTACATCCGTTGCACTACCACTGAGCACATGCCGCATCAACTAAAAACAAAACATGACGTCATTTCATATATGCTTTAAATACTATGACGTCATTCGTTGCATTAAGTTCAAAAAATCCGATATAAAAGCACGACAACCATTGATAATTGTTTTAAGCATACACATAATAATACATACACTCTCGACAGCTTATGCAAACGCGAACACTCCAAACAAAACAAGTGTCCAAAACTCTATCACAGAAGATGCGTTATGAAAGAATAAACCACTTACTATCAAGTTTAGTTTCACTTTGTTCACTTAACCTCCTTCAGAGAGTGACGGCAAACAGTAGAAAACATTCTTGCTGGTGAATGGCACAGTGATGATTAATGAAGGAAGTTGAATAATTTGGTGACACTCAGGATTTCAAATCGATTCCCTTACGAATATTGGGGGGCATATAGTAAAATAAACAAGGAAAAAGTTACCCGACCGCCCAAACTAATGCACTTATGCAAAAAAAAAACAAAAAAAACAAAAACAAAAAAACAAAAAAACAACTGAAAGCGAACTCACCGTTTGGATAGTGTCAGTGAATGTGATCATCGCCTTCGCATCGTCGTTGATACTCAACTGATACATCACATTCAAGGCGCTTTCCTCCTCTGTAAGCACTATGCATAAGTAAAAGGATCGTGTATTCCCCAACTTCAAAATGTGCCCTTCGAATGTTTAGAAAAAACTCTGTTTTTGCGTAGAAGCTCGATAAATTTTGCCTGAATGTTATGTGAGCATGCACAAGTGAATACGCTTTGATAGAGCGGAACAAAGATACGAGTATTCGGTAAAATGTTTTCCAACGACATGACTTTGTGAACTGTCAGGTAGCACTAATATGAAGATGCAAAAGAAGACAACTGATGAGATGGAATGGATCTATTGTGAGTAATTAGTTTCACATCGAGGATGCAATAAACTGTAAATCCCCTGTAATATATGATACTACTGATATCCAAATCCAAAAGATTAGCTAACCATCAACGGAGAATCTACCGGCTCATACCCCAACAAACTTTACTTTCAGAGATTTCAGCGATCGGAACTAAGACTCTTTATCCCCACCGAGATTTCCTAAAGAGATAAGCATACTTCTCTTTCAAAGATATCCTATACCATATGAATGATCAACACTCTTGAGTAATATATTTATGAAATGTGAATTCCTGTTAGATAATACAATTGAATGATACCATCGATAAGCGGTGCGATGTGCGATACAAGACCTGCAGAAACCATCTGATTTCGAAGAGAGATATCGAACGAAAGGTTGAATAGCAAACGAGTAACGGTTCGCCGCAGAACGGCGCTCTCGATTGGAAATAGGGCAGACAAGCTCTCGACGACATGACCAACTACCTTAAATGATTATGCTCCCACAATATGACTAGCAAAATTCATTGCCCAATATAGAGCTACTTGTTTCAGAGGTACTAACTTTTGAGTGTTCCTATATACTCAGTTCATCACGACCGTAATTTCGAGTGTAATTCGCGTTTAAAAATGTAAATTCTATGCGCTCTCCCCAATGCATTAAGCCTTGCAGTCTACGAAATAGGGAATGTGAAGACAAATTTGCACGCCTCACTTAGTCCTCCATCTTAAGTAAGGAACCTTTCTGAATAATAAGTAATTCACTTTGGTGGCGGCTTTTAAATATTCCATAAGTACCTCTTATAGATTCCTTTACAGGTACCTGCATTTCCATTCTTCGACTCAGTTCGAATAGCGCACTTTCTTCAAAACATAAGTGGAGGAGAGGGGAGAGGGGTTGCACTGGATATAAAGATAGATGCTGACTCTATGTGAGAACTGCCCTATCTGCTTGAAAGTGAATGGCAATAATTTTAATTATTCAAAACATAGAATACACTCATTCCAATTTTTGGTTAAAAAAATCAATAAGATATAAATCAGCACGTCATATATGCTATTGCAAACTTCTAATATATTTGTTGATAACAAATTTCATGTGATAATGCCATGCAATGTTATGATGTGCTCAAAAAGAAAACCTCGAAAATACGCTCCTTTAAAAAAATCGTTATTTTATTGTTCCATTAATGTTTATCGATAGTTTTCAATAACAACTCGAATAATTCGATATCTATTCAAGTGAAATGAAAATTTTTAGATCAATTAATCTTGAATTGTTTTTGTAAAATTTTCTGGCAAAACAACAGCTTAATAAAGAATTTTCTCTTGGGATAATTCTCAGAAATATTAATATTCTTCAAAAAATCTGAAATTAACTTGAATAACGCTTAACTAATATGAAAGTAAAAATCAACGAATAAATGAAAGGATTACCATTGCGTCTTTATTATCACCAAAAACACTCAGTTTCAATAAAAACTGTGTGGCCGCAATAAGTAAATCGGTATTTGAATGCTTATCGATGATACATTTCGATAGCAATGCAACGATTTCACGATTCACCATCTTCAACTCCACCTTTACATCTTCCGCTAGATTCATTAGCAGATTTATACATGCTGAAAATATTCTTCGATTAATGCGCATCTCGTTGCTAACGGTTTTATATTTTGAGACAGAAGAGCGATGGAAGATGGTATGGGTATGAACTTATGTTACAACTCACCTAATGAAGATCGAAAACGAGGTTCAAACAACCATCGTCGAAACAGACAGTTCAACAACTAGCTGCCGAACTATACTTCCCCTATGAAATGAATAAATAAACAAAATAGAAACAATTTTGGAATTAAAACGCACCAGCAATGAGCTGTTGCTGCTTGCGGATAGCGAGATTGAGTTTACGTGCTGCACGCTCATCTGATACCCGTGCTTCCGCACTCCATGCACTTGAACGTTTCAGCTCATACTCGATAATTTGCATACAAAGTGCACCCATCTGAAAGTGTTGAGGGTGCAAAGTGCAATACAAGTGGAAAATGACTTCAAGAATCTACTATTCAAGCGCAAACGTTCCAGATGTAACATTTTAGGGTTCCCATAAAGAGCATTTTCAGACAAAGTAAAGTCTTATATCACACATCGAAATAGACGTCAAAGAAGTGATCCCAGCGAAAGAAGACAATAAGAAGCGTATCGTAGCGTCCTCCAATTAATACGGCAAATTTCGAAACATCGTTTCAACGATGAGACTTTATTTGTGATCTGCTGTGTTATTAATAGTAACTTCAAACAGCAACCGTCACTGTGGACAGTAGGAATCTATTTCTTGCAAACAGAAAAAAATTTTGAAGAAAATATCGCAAAATTGACTAATTTTAGGGAAAATTTTACGAGAAACCGAAGATAACGGTCAGAAACTACTGAAGACTAGTATTATTGGGTGAGTTTTTAATTAAGGTGGGGGAGGGGGGGGGAGGGGGACAAGGGTGGAGATGGGCTGCTTCCGACAGCGACTAATCTTTCTGATCTCATGAACTTCTTCACCCTCCTCGTTTTTATACGTCAACAGTCGAGAAAAAATTGTGGTGAATAAGCCACCCGAAGATATCACAAGGAAGAAATAAGTCATTTATATGTTAACTGAAAGAATTTGTTCAAAAAAATTAAGAAATACGCTCACCTTGTAATGAGCAATGATAGCTTGAAACTGAGTATAGGAAGAAAATGTGAAGAAAATAGAGACGATGTTAGTAGCCAACTCGAAACTCTTCTTCCAATCATCTCGCAATACACGTGCCAATGCGCCAACTAATGTCTCTGAAAAACAAAAAAAAAGAAATAAAGGTAATCCACAGCAGGTGGTTATAAAATTATATAGTGAGGCGTCTACAGGATCAAAGTTACAACTTCACGCACAAAGTTTTAAATAATAGAAAAACTTAGCTTAAACTACCTTTTAATTTTAGAAAATTGACCTGCACAACAGATTAAGAAGGTAGCCGATCTCAATCGAGCAACTAGATGAAATCATGGTGATGGTCGTTTTCACTAAACAAGAAACACAGATATATTAAAAACAGAGTAACTTGGTCCACTCAGATTAGTGCCTAGTGGTTTTGCCAAGGTAACAAAAAATTGAAGAGCTTACAAAATATGGAATCAGAATTGGAATGGAATTCACCTCGCTGATCCACAGAAAGAAACAAATTACAAAACTTTATAGGTTAATCAAAACTCAACGAAGTTGAAATATCACCTTATCCAGATTCCTATAAACAATAAGCTTGATAACTTAAAACCATAACAGAACAGAAAGGCCTTCATAATGACTATACATCCTCCGCGAAAAAAAATTCAATATAGCATCAAAGATTTCCCTCCATCCCTCTCCTTTCCCTTTGCTCTCGTGATTTCAGCTGCAAGCGGAAACGCATGCACATGAACGAATAAAGAACTACATGAGTGAATACTTTCCACGAAGCATAATCAATACCATTCTCAATAAGCTGCTGGATGTTGCCACTATTTCTGCAGAGTTGCAATATCAGGGCTGTTCCTCTTGTCTTTTCTGCGGTTTCCTCATAGAGCATCTCGATGTATTCCTGGAAAAGCAATATATGATTTCGAGCATAACTTTAAGGATATCGCTGTGGGTACAACAGGTAATCGAGCTATAGTGAAGGTGATCTTTACTTGCACTTTGACGGTGTCATTCCTATGAAAAGAAAAGTATCTGGTAACATAGCTTTTCAATGAATTCATTCTGAAAGTAGACTGATAACAAACGAGAATACCTTTATAGTTCCTAAAGCCAAAGTGGTTGCAATTGCTCAACTAGTAAAGCTCTGCCACAATAATTGAGGGATCAAAGTTCAGGTCCGAACTTGTTTAAAAGCTTTTACTTAATATTTATAAAATTTTCGTCATCAAATGCATAACTTACATCAACATTATTGATGCTTGCTCTTGTCGAGATATTCTCGAGTGCAGCTGGCAGTACCGATGAGCCATCACCTGCTTTAATACAAAACTCTGATATTATAGTAATATAATCATAAAAACTGCGATAACTTTAGTGGATGTATAGAATAAAGTAAAGGCAAACTAAGTGGTTGACGAGGGTAAACAATGTTTGATACGCAATATCACTAGAATCAATCGACAACCAAACAGAAGTATGCCCTCACCAATGTATCAATCCGTCAATCATAAGCCATTCTGAAAGGAAGCGATAGAAACGACTGAAAATTTGGAAGCAGATACCTGAAATGTTCAATTGCTGCCTTTTTTGTAAGTAATATAGTATCTGTTCCAGTTCTACAATTCGGTATTCGGGAATGATAGGACATCGTTGAATTACATATCGAGCCAATGCTGTTATGTCAACTCCTTCGTTGAGATCCTTCAATCGGACTCTAAAACTCAACACCTTTATAATCACTGAACAACGTTTATAGATATAAATTTGTCCTGAAATGAAAAAGACTAAAAAAGAAAATATGATGGGACATCTAAGCGACAATAGTAATTAGAGCAGTAAAACAAAAAGAAATAAAATACAAAGAATATGTATACAGTGATCTCTGAGAAGTTTAATTGAGTTGCCAAACATTCTGATGTTACATATGGCCGATGGAACTGCTATTTCCATGACCTTTGACACTGAAATATATCGCAGACCCTGGACTCTCATAGCCTGTCCCAAGCAGAAGATATAATCGCGTAATGAAGCCAACCACCAATCAACATTGTCTTTCGTAGACGCTCCTTTCTCTACCGTGTTTTGGTCCTTATAATTACATGCATTCAAGCAACAAAGATTGGAGAACAGGAGAGTGACTGGTTCCAAGGTTATAGTTATGTTCAAGTGTTAAGCAGAAAAAAAATTTGAACTACTGATGAAAAAAAACCTTTAAAACTAGAGAGGAGAAAATGATTACTTTTTCAAAAATATAAAAAATACCTTTTGGTTTTGTCGAGGGGAACAATTAAATTTTCTAAAACAAAGAAAACTGGTTTCAAGAACCTCTAGCTTTTTTTGGGCATGTTAACGGTAGCACGCATTTAAGACCCTCATTAACTGTAAAAAAAAAACTCAATAAATACTATCACCTCCCGAATGCCTATTTCAAATGGAAAAATTACGTTAAGAAAAACATACATTTTCTGGTAGTGCTTCGAATGAGAGGCGAGTGTGGATGTACCTGAAGCCAGCACGCTTGCTTCCATTTCATAGCGAATGACCACTGCCGTATCTGTGCAATGTGCATCCAACTCAACATTTTTCACTTTCCTGAATGAAACCTCTTTCCAAAAACAATTCTGTGAAAGAAAACAGTAAGTGGACACAACAACAAATCCCACAGGAAACTTATTCGGGGGATCGAAAGTTTGGCCAACCAGGACTTCTGGATTCTTAAAATTCAGGAATATCCTTTTCGATCAGACAATTCATGAACTTCGGGATTACTGATAATCCGAGGCCACCCAATTTTATTTACAAGGTATTCTCAAGTTCGAAAAATCCGAAACATCGAAATTTTTTGAGTCTCTTGGTACCCGATTTCACTCAAAAAATCCCCGCAGTTCCAACATTCAAACTAAGCAATTTCGCTACTTTTTAAGAATTCTCAACGACAATTCTGGCAAGGTACCTAATTATTTAGAGGAAAAATAAACCTACAATGAAAGAACGTGAAAGATGTCATAGAGATTGGATCAAAACGCGTTTTTTGCCATTTCACCCACCGATATAATTAACTGCATAGAAATTCAAGAAAATACAGACATTCTGTTCGCTTTTTTTATCACCTGGTTAGATGTATACATATCTAATGAAACCCACTTTCCTCTATAACACAGCAATTACAAGGTAAAATAAGAAATAATCAGCTTTGTAGTGCTTTTAAGTGTTCATCCAGAAGATAACCTATACTTAATGTTGGCTTATGTGCTAACAACTTCACTGTCTCTAAAAATATCTACGTTCCACATCCGAAACCACTGCAGATACAATGAGTTAAAAAATTATTAAAACTTCCTCATATCGATGAGAATAGTGCAACGATCCCATTTGAAGGTGATATGAGCATTTCAAGGGATCAATACTAAAACGGAAAATATAAACTGCAATAGCATGGGGATGGGAATAATATTTCATAAGTGACAGCAAAGATGTCCTGCAGACGACGACATGATGGAAAGGGGTGGGATGCGAAAATGGAGGATAGATCAGAACGAGTAAGGAGAGGTTTCTCGAGGTGATGCAACAAATCGAGGAAATGAGTAGAAAATAAAGTGACTTTCGGCAAGGAAAGTCCACAGCCTAGGCCTACAATCGGCCATAAATAGAAAAATGTGGTCAGGTGAGTTAGGAGGATGGAATCAAGTAGTTCGACAGAACCAGACCCTAGACTGTGGCCATAGTTAAACGGTAAATACAAAACCGCTCACCTATGGATTTCATCTATCATCTCGCAAAAAAGTGGCGAAAGTGGACAAAAAGCAAGAGGAAGGGAAACGCGCAATAAAAACAAACCTCTTCAAGAAATGTGCCTCATCATCGCCATTCTCCTCCATAGGAATTATCAGCACGCCTCTTTATAGCTACAACAATAACGTCATATTGACAAGACAGGATGTGATATGCAGATCACACCTGTAACCTAAAATTAATTTCAGGTGAACTCATTTACCTTTTCAACACAAATATCAGCATCTATTACAGCGAAGAATTATGCAAAGAAAACTTAATAACCCCAAAGTTTGGAAGAACGAACTTGGTCGAAAGACATTCATACATGTCAATAAGATAATGAAAACGAAATAGAGGAAATAATGGAGGATGGCATTTAATGAATTATTTCAAAGAGGAAAAATTGATGGAAAAAAGCATCACTTAGAATCAAACAACGTTATGCACATACAATATAAAAACAACTAATTGAAGCAGCCTGAAACTTTATTTAAAGATGACTTCCGGTGGGAATAACAGCGAAAATAATTTATCATTTTCTATTCTACCACCTCACAACACTTGTAAACCGCTTTCGAACTAACCTTCATTTGGTTAAATCACAAACGTTATAAGCATCCCTCCCCCCCCTCTCCAAAAGAAACTACGCTCCATCTCGAATTAGCGCACATCAAATCCGCTGTAATATTGCCGCAGTGAATTTGGAAAGGTTCCAATAAATCAGCGTTGCAGTAATAGGTTAAGAGTGGCAAAAAGAAATACTCTTAGAAATAGATCCGAACCCGACATAAATCCTCCTCGAATATATAAGCGCTTTTCCAGTTTCGCGATGCGATCGCATGCACTCCATTCAAAAAGATGTGGAATATCAGGGAGATACGTTGTGTGCTGTACCCTCGAATTACCCAAAGAGCATTTGGTGAACAACTGACATCGATGCATCTCTTCGTTTAAATACCATCCACAGTTTTTCTTGTTTGTTGTAAGAGTTATATCCCTTGATTACTTCAAACGATTATCCTCATTTATCATTACTTCATCAATTCATTCCATAATTTAATCATTACTTGAACACGGTATAGGAACATTGTTAGTAGCAAACTCCAGGCTCTAGACTCGAACAGACTCCACACACGTATGGCACTATATGGAAATGGTATAAAACATTAACTCTTCTGCGATATTTTGTAACACGTTGAAACCAGCGCTATGCTCACTATAGGGAAGGAAAAATTGAAGTATCTCTGGGAGCGATGTGCTGGAAAAATCGTGTAGAATTTTATAATAAGGGATTAAATAAGAATTGTGTCTGCGATTATTCAATGATTCTAGGTTGAATATTTCTTTTTTAAATTTGATACTCTAGTTTGACTGGTACAGGCTAAGGTAAACTTTACAAAAGCAATACGATAAAGCATTTCTGCAATTCATCAAGCAACCTGATATTAGAAAGCAAATAAGACGACCATAAAGGAGCACATTATTCCACAATGGATCGACAGTAGATGATAAAGGCTTTTCGATAATGCTCAATACGGGTATGCTGCAAAGCTCGGCGAATAAGACTTGCAGTCTTCGACAAATTTTCAGCAAACGATACAAGCGCGGGGCTTGTAAACAGAGAGAAACGGTAACCTTGCTCAGGTCACGTCAATCTGGTATTTCTCTGCTACATTTTTTGCTTCGACTTGGCTTTAGCTCGCAGCACTCCCTCAGTTATATGAAAAAGCTTTTTCTTTAATGGTACCCAGCTACCAAACAGAAAATGCAAATTACTGGGGAATGCACAGAAATTACCTGAGAAATTGCCCGAACTGGAAATTGCCTTTTTGGGAACCTGGTACTACCATGCGGACGCTTCTTTTAGGACATGGGTAACCTAGCCACAGTCACCTTGTTTACTTGCCGGTAAAGTCATTAGCACCTGCAAACCCTCCTCACCGTGCGAGCGATGCTTAAACGATGAAACCTATCGAACCGTTTATGAATTACCGCCCCAGAAACGACATTGCACATATTTTTAAGGTCCCTCCAATAGACATTTTCAAGACGAACTCCTCCATACCGTTCGAGAGGGAGTGAGTAACAGTGAGCAATTTTTCAAAATTCTAATACCTTCCATTTCAATGATGATTGAATGAAATGTGCTATGCTTACATCCCTCAACTTGTATAAAACTCATCGAGAAATCGTTTGCTTGAACACAACCATTTCCACACCATCGAGAGCAACATATTCTTGGTAAACATACTAATTCAACTGGTAAAGCAACCAAAAAGGCTGTAAGTCATCTCAATATTGCAAATGAACGAACACTGATTTATGACGCAAAAAAATTGTTACTATTGCAACTCCCGTTGATAAATCCTGTTCATTAGATAAAACCAACTCCAGAGAGCATCACAGAAAAGTGGCTTCTTATTACTCAACTGTCGAGAAAAAATGGGAGAAATCACAGTAATAAATTTGTCAAAAAAAAACTTTTATGAATTCACTGGTCCCCTGAAATAGAAAAAAATTTAGAGCAAAGAATTACAGCAATCGTCGGCGCGGATGGCGTGTCTATCCTCGTACGATCCCAAGTATTACTACTATTCGCGGATGAATGCTTAACGAATCGTTGTCATATCAATGGAAATCCCTAGAAATGAACGCCACATCTATGTTTTTTTTTTTCAAATAAAGCATCTAGAAAAAGAAGGATCCGAATACGGATCATACCTTTCTAGGTAGACCTTTAATCAGTGAGCAACTAATCCCCGTCCAGTCCCGCTCTTTTTTATAGAATGGCGTTTCGACGAGTTCGCCTATATCCAGTAAAATCTAGTACGTTCTTACGCTTGCAAAGGTAATCGACCATTGAGATAAAATGCTTGATTTTCAGGCATCAAGCTTGCATCTAAATAAATGAAAGTAAAAAAATCAAAAACAATTAAGCGAATAATAACTAGTTCACATTCATATGGCTAACCTAAGATGGAAAAAAGACAAGTTCTATGAACTTCGCTTTTATAATTATCTCTTTCTTCCTTTCAAAAATACAGTAAAAGCTTGAATAGAAACCCATCCCCTCATTATTGCGCTTTAAAACGCTGCAGTTATTTTTTCGCTTCTAGAGTACATAAAAAAACAAATACAATTAAGTTAAATGAGTGAAAAATTATTTGCATCGTATAGAAATTGCGTAATATGCGATAAGGTAGGGCACTGTAATGAATGAGCGTCATTGTTGCTTGGCAACGCAAGATTTCCTTTAACATTTATAGCACACATTCAACATCCCACTCAATGCGTATAATGGTAAGCCTTTTTACTTTGAATTTTATTTTCAAATTTTATTAAAAACATTCGATGCGAAATAAATTAACCTTCTGATGGATTAGTGAAAAGATTAACTGAATAAATACAAAGAAAATCGATGAAAAAAATATGAAAATCCGAATATGCAAATTAAATAAGAGTGATATATTTCTGATCGTAAATGATATTTTAATGTCTAAAAGAAATTATAAGTAGAAGGAATAATATGAAAAATAAATAATGCAACGAAATAAATAAGTGAAAAATAGTGCGAAAGGGAATTAAGGATGACAAGGCGCCTTTGTGCTCCGCTCATTTGATCACTGAATTTTAGAAGTTATCAACAAATGTTACCACAAAATCTGTGGGATGAATTGTCCATACTTTAGCTGATAGGTGATTTAAGTCTTTTAGACTGCTGTTGTGACTCGACCGATTGCAGTTTTTTTTTGGCATTTTTAATTGTCTTTAGTTGTTTCCATAGTTGACAAACCGATTGAAATTGTTTCATAAAATTTCACTCCTCTAGTTACATTGATTCTTGAATCGCAACCACCGCATAGACAACCAGACAGAAATATACATACATATAGCCACGACGTCGCTGTAATGCGCTTTGTAAATTCATTGCAAAAACGCATAAAATGTGGTTCCTTGAAGGTAAACAATCTAAAGACGGTAATGTAGCATACGTTTGTTTACCTTAATTTTACTCGGAATGCATTTACCACGAATGCTTATTACATCTTCTATTGGACGATATATTCGATATTCTTTATAACAGTGAAACAGTAAGACAACATTGGGCAGAAGAAGTAATTAACTTAAGTCATTGTATGCTTGGTGTGAATAGACAAGAGCGTTCCAGTTTCCTTTCCCCGTATTTTTCATTTTCTAACTTCCGATTCGACATCTTTCTTCATCCTATTTGTCTTCAATGGACTTTACAAAAAGGCTATTACTAATTGTAGTATAATTTTGCCGGTAAGTCGTAATATTTTAAATGAATCTCTACAAATCATGAGTAAATAGTAGAAATTCAGGAGAAACAACAATATCAAGAAGAACTCGAAAAAGAAGATGCAGCAATAAGGATTCAGCGTCGATGGAGGAAATATAAGAATAGGACAAAGCAAAATGAGACCTTAAAAAGCAAAAGGTAGCTGAGTTTGATCTATGAGATTAGAGATTATTGAACAAAATTCTGCTAACTGAATAAACTTTCAACAAAGCGCTTTATATAACAGAATGTTTCAATGATATCATTCAGGCTTTTACTCTTTTCTGCAAGTGAAAATACTATATGAAAAAATAGTAGATACTATATTCGTTATGAAAATACTATATGAAACATTCGTTTTGGGTATTTTTTTTAAAATGCTATCGCTCACTTAATGTCACATATCTTTGAAAGCGTTAAGCAAACCTAAATATCAGCAGCCGCTTAGTTCTCTACTTCCGTTCATTTTGATTGGAAAAAATAAGATCGACTCATAAACTTAGCCCTATCACATGTATTACATTTTATTTCAATACGATTGAAAATGTCCTTAGAGAGACTAAATATTTTTGGTAAATTGCCTGTTCGGAAAAATAGCGGTGTTGAGTGATATTGAAGAGGCTTCAAGAGGAAAGTAAGCCACAAACGTTTTTACTCGCATTTCATGGATTTCAAATATTTTTTGATGTTTCACCACGCTTGACTAAACGCTTGAAATGCGCATTTTTATTCGATGACCATTTGCATATTTCAGCGATAAGTTCGATAAGTTGGTCACGCTGTTAAAGTCGAATGATGAGTTGATTGCAAAATTGGAGGCAGTACGTGCATCAAAGGCTTATGCAATAATGAAATACGAAACGATAGCACGCATGAATGCGAAGGATGTGAATGCATATTTGAGACGAGAATATATTAAGCCAACCCCACCTAAGAGATCAGAATATGAAACAATCGTGGAACGACAACGCAATGTTAAGGCTAATAATGCTGCTCTCGTTATCCAGAGATTTGTACGTTAATTGTAACATTACAACAATGTGTTGCTATAAATGGGCCATTACTAAGAGCAATTGCTTATATCGTATTTTAATTAAGCAAATATGTCTCATAGAAATATTCCCACAACCCACTATACCAACGATTGATGTTCAAAAAGAAAAACACGAAAATAATCCCATTTGTTTTTCAGTATTGAAAATCATTTATGCTTTCATTTGTGATAGAATATTGCAAAAAATAATGCACTCAGCAATAAAAAATTCAGTTCCACGGCTACTAAAGATCACAAATGATTTAATGATCAAAGGTGTTTTTTACTAACGAGCAAACATGAATATAGATTATTCAAGGAGATATCCTATTCCACCTCCCTGCCCCTCTTCCCCCTCCCCCCTTCCCTTCTTTTTCCCTCCCCCAGCATTAGATTTCCTAGATACGATCTAAAATTCTGCTTTTTTAATCAAATATGATTTGTTCTTTTTCTCGTTCTTTTTCTTAAATGATTTTCACTATCCGCTTAAGAGAAAAGGAATATAACATAAAAATATGAATAAAAAAATAAAAGGCAATATCACTTTTATTTCAGTTGCGTTTCTGTGCTCAAAAGAAACGTGAGCAAGAAACATTAAGAGCATGGAAACGTATCACCCCTCAGAGACGTGTCGAACTCATATCAGCGATTGCAGAGAGGATGTCGACAGGCGATGTACCTCGCAAGAACGATCTGAATGCAATCAAAACTAAGGTACATTATCGAGTATCTTATCCGTAAATGCCATCAATAAAAAGTTCCCAATGTAATCCATCATAAAATTAAAGGCGAATAGGATTTACCTTGTTGGAAAATGAATTTTTCAAATTCTTATATTAACTTCTTTGAAGAAATTGTTTGTTCTTCGTTGAAAGAGTTTAAAAAAATAGTTTTATTCTACTTTTACCGAAAAATTTTCCTGTTTTTTAATTCGTTCCTTGCTTTCCAATTACTTAAACTCCATCTTGCCTTACTTATGAACCTCCATCTAGAGAATCTACACAACGCGGCCTTTCATCTATATCATTTGCCTATGCAAAACAGTGAAAAACGACCGATATAATAAAGGTATGGAATGGAGGGAGTTGGGGATTTAAGAAAGACATTATTAGCTCTAGAGCATTTGATGCATGAGCAAATGCTGAATTTCGGAACTTCATCAAAAGTGGTTCTCCGGTAGAAAAAACACACATATGCACAGACATGACGTTGCTATGATGTATTTTAAGGAAGCAAATTTCTTGAAATTTGTCGAAAGCATTCGCTGCAGAACAGTAAATGTCAAATCAATTATACGAACTTGGAGAGGTGACTTTATCATCTTTTAAGCTGCTCGAGAGAAAGGAGGCGATGACTAAAACGGTTGCCGTTTATGAAAGGCGTGAGGACATCATTAGAAGGCTGCAACGTGACCTGCGGCTATTCGAAGGTGAGCCCTATCAGATCGATCTTCCAATAGCTACCGCGGCTGAGAATAACTTGACGCCGTGACCAAACTGTCGATCCACAAGTTTGCTATTGTGCCTTCATACTATGAGAGCATGTGATGTTGCTTTTTGTCAGGTGTCAATATTGCCTCAGCGTTGCATAGTTTCTCTATTTAATAAGCAAAGATGAAGCAACAAAAATGCTTCAGACCGCTATCCATTACTCTCCCGCAGAGTATGTTGTTACATAGAAGTATCGAGATTAACTAGTCAATGGACGTTTCGTCGGCGATTCATTCGTTTACAGAAGACAACCGTTGGCAAGATCACAGCATCCAAAAAAAAAATTTTTTTTTGGATGTTGTGATCTTATCATCACTTTTTTTTGTGCAAAATTTTTTATATTTAATAACTATATTCTCCATTCAGCTTCCTAACAATGACGTAAGGTATTCATTTTTTTTCCTATCGGAAAAATCGTTTACCAATTTTGTGATCATTTCGCATCTGAAAGGACCTGATGGTCCTATGGAACAAACAGCTACAATCTTGCTAAAATGATCGAAATGGGCTGCATATTCATAACTGGCAACCGCTATTGCTTAACCAGTCAACTGCCGACCTATGGCGACCAAAAACTTAGAAGGGAATCTGAATCTGCTTTGAGAGGGGAATTCGACTTCGAGCAAAGTGACGAAATAAGCTGGAGATATATAGCAAAGTTAGGGGTTTGTACAACCAAATGTTGCTTATTCACATTGTTAATTATAAATAGATATTTGGTACGTTTCTTTATAATTCAGGTATCTGCTCTCTAGATGACTTGCTCAGCACGGATCCAAGAAAACTTCGTACGAGCACGTTTCTAAGGAGGCATGCCGAAAATGAAACGAAGCGTGAGTTGCAACAACAAGAGATGGAGGACTGTCTTGTCGAAGGCGACATTCCTGTGCAACAATAAATAATACGCTCGCATAATGCAAATAAATGGAAACACAATTGACTTATCATATCTGACTTACCCGATTTTACTCACTTATTATAATTTCTAAAATTTCTCGGAGGGAGAAGTGGAAGAAAATGGTTTATTTTTTAAATGATAAAATTTTAATTATTTGTTCATTCAGCGTGAGAAGTACTAAAGGATCATCGAGAGGTAATAAATGAAAAAAGAAAAGACAGATGCACGACTTGTAAAATCGACAAGCGAAAAGCATGAAAGTAGAACGCGAAATGACCATCGCAAGAACGTAATCAATCGATAAAATATGAGATTTACAATAGAGTGGTCATCCAAATGATTTAATTGCCTTATCAAATTTTCAGTCCTATCGGCTTTCATGTTAATTTCACCTATAATATCCTATAGGCGCATAACACGCTAATAAAAGTTATTCATTGTTTAAGGTTTTATATACATATCTTCATAACTAGCTGAAACCTATGTCCACATCATTCACGTTCAGGGAACATCTTAAATACTTTATGTAGAAAACGGGTTGTTAGAGAAATTATGCACCACACTAAAACAAAACACTAAGCCGAATTTCAGCCTGTGATATTTCATCGATTCAAAGTAACGTAATTTGGTTAGTAAAATCCATGATAGACTTCAGCAAGTGCACAACGAATGGAACAATTTGGGGCATGTTCAAGTATTGCCACTATGAGAAACTTGGGAATTTAAAATCGTAAGAAGGAAATAAAGACATTTTTTAGCATCTGATAGTAAATCCAATTGAACTTCAACCTTATTCCCGTTAGAAAAATTGGAAAAAGTTTCGAAATTCCCTCCGAAAATTCGCTTATTCCACGGCGCTATATAGCAATGAGTTGATAATCTTTTTAATCCACAGATATATTAAGCACGCATTTAAGATTTCTTCGGATTCGATTCCAATCATAATCCCCATCAAGATCTTTGAATTGCAAGAATTCGTTTTTTTCGAGCAAAAGTGTCTATTTCTAAATGATTTTTTCGCGTTCAACTTTATTGGCCATATTTGTTTTTGTTAGGAAAATGACGAACAATTAAAACAACAAAGAATCGGAGGCTTCGGGCGAAATGCAGATTTCTGCAAGCAATAAAGAACGCAATAAGTTGGCGCTGGAGAAGAAAGAATGAGCTAGTTTCGTGGATTGCCCTAAAATCGCGAATCATAACAACTATGGAGCTTCTGTAGAAATTAGAGCACCTCAAAAGTGTTGGATAGAAAATTGTGTAATGAGCACATAGTGGTGAATTATTTCCTTTTCTTTAATGCACATCATTCTAGTCATGAGCAACTGTGCGGAAAAGCTCATACAGAAATGAAACCAGAAAAGCATGTCAGATCGGCTGACCTGATATACAATTTTGCATCCCCCTTATCTAGCCATTCAGAAATCCCATGAAAAAATACAATAAACTATGGAACGACTTTCTCATAGTTGATTCATCCGACCGCTCATATCAATTTCCCACAAAAAGCTCACTTATTTCCTGTGGTCAGGTTAATGTGAAATGAACATCCGATCGATGTATAATGCATACAAATTTTTAGGCAACTTTAATTGTCTGTAACAGTTCTCGAAAATGATGGGTCAATGTGGCTTATGGGTTATGCAAATTAGGGGTTCTGTCGCAAAATTCAGGTGTTACGGTTGCAGAATTTTCTTGATTTTTAAAGTTTCCACTTCGGTTTCCTATCATCTCATTCTGAA
Organism: Baylisascaris schroederi; assembly: GCA_006503575.1. Lineage (NCBI taxonomy): Eukaryota > Metazoa > Nematoda > Chromadorea > Rhabditida > Ascarididae > Baylisascaris > Baylisascaris schroederi. Next base: position 469,844 of record QEWY01003431.1, read on the forward strand.
GTAGTGATGTTTTTTCCACCTCTAACTCCGATTTAAGTTTTCGAAATTCTCTTCTAATGTGATACTTTCATAAACTCTTTTCTCTGCTATATTTTAGGAATTCAACGGTGGGAGGGTGTTACTTAATGTTAAACCTTTAGGAATGTTATCAGCAATAACATGTGATTCATCACAGTTCATGATGTGGCAAGAGGTACATTGTGACAATACAATTTTCGTGAATCGCATTGATAAATGTGTAGAGCGATTTCACTGATCAGCCAGCTATTTCACTTCGAAACATTGACTTTGTGCTTCGTCGCGGAAGTGACAAAGAGCAAATTGATTTGTTGTATCATAGCACAGTGATCTGATATGCATAAAAGCGCGAAAACCGACTTCCGATAAGGTGGTAATGCAGATAGAGTCGATAGACCGATGATAATCGTCCTCAGCTAAAAATATCTTAGTTAACACCTGTAATACCAAGTCGAAGTGTTTTTACATCTCCTAACATTACATAGATCTAAAAGCATGAACTCGATCTCCTCCATGAAGTCGGCTTGCAGCAATACCCCTCAAAATAGACCACATGGAAAAATTATAGCAGGTTCCATTAGTAGTTCTTGTCAGCCTCTCAAATGTATTCAAGCCTTTTTTAAATCTTATCCTTATTAGGCACACTCTGATGTACACCTACTCATGAAGAACCGCTTACTTTTATAAGGCTTGTGAGGATCTTCCCCTTAAGCTAAGTAACACGTATTCCAATTTAGCCAATACCTATGAACAGAGCTTGAGGAACCCAGGAAGAGTTAAGAAAATGGAATTCTGTTGATGAAATTTATAAACTTATGCTGCAAATTTAAAAAAATATTTGAAAAATTATCGGCCATATATGACACATGATAGTAATATGATATGATATTGTGATATTATAAATCAGATATGATTTGTGAGAGAATTATATACAGAATTATAAGTTGGAATATTTTATGCCTCACCAACCAATATATTTTCGCAGCACATCTATATTTTATAAACTGAGGTCTTCCCTTCTTCCATCTAACAGCAAAAATTAATTCATATTTGCTGAATCAAACCATTTAAAGTGATTGTCGTGCAATGGAGCAATGTTACCCTCTGATGAAGCGAAGCGATATTGCGGAAGCTTTCTTGACGGAAAGTTTTTATTTTAACTGAAAGCTTATACTTCTGCTTGGAATCATTTATCATCGTCGTAGTGTTTTTCTTCAAATCGTTACTGAAAGTATTATGGAGGTTTTAATGAAAGTAATATTTGTAACAATGATACTATATATAACAATATTAATAATAATAAAAAATGTCTTATGGAATTCTTACGCTATCCACAGAGGAAGTAACTTTTTCCCACATTGCAATTGTGTTGTCGATATCATTCGAATGAAGCCACAGATATTTTGCAATAGAAAGCGATGCGTAAGCTGAAATTAATTCCAGGTTTTAAATATTTCAAAAAAGGGCATCCACTTTATACTCTTACTTTTGCGGATTATCACAGTCATATAAACTTCTTGAATAGATTTGAGATGATATTTTAAATCCGAAACCATTATTGCTCAAGTTGTGAGATTTGATTGGCCGTAGCACTATGGAACAATCCCATTTCAAAACAAATTACACGTATTTGAATGCGCCAAAAATATGAATCGACTCCGTTAGGGCTGCAGAAAGACAAATCTTTTAACGAGCACGTCTACAATCAGTCGGATCAGTTCTCGCACAAAGGTATCACTCCTCATATCTTATCATTTAATGTTGATTAATGAAATTGGTTCGTCAACTGAGGAGACTCTGAAAGCACATGTAACTACAAACTCCACTCGCGCGCTTTAACACTTATTAGGTTTTAATTCAACTTTTGCTTTATCAGTAAGCACCGAATGGTCATCGTTTTGAATCTATAAACTATCGCATTGATAGCAATTTCTTTTGGGATGTAAAGTGAAAATCTGCAATTTCCACTTTCTTTCAATATTAATCCAATGTCGCCAACAAACAAAAATTGTCCTGTGATTTTTTGCAGTGCATTTCGCTCGAATAATGCCACTAGTAATTTTTTAAACTTAACACTGTAATATTCGGTTCGATTTAAAGGCTCAGTCGGTTATCAGAAATATTTACGAATTAGAACTTGATTAGATGTATTGTTTGACTCGTTTGACAGATACAGGATAATTGCTTGATTCATTAAGTGATTATATTAGTGCAAGAAATTTTGATTTCGAATGCAATGAGGCACTTTGAAGAGTTAGATTCATTTAAATCATTCAAAGTAGTTCGACAAGGAATAGAGTAGAAAAGGGACGAATCACTTTAATAATAATGGCAACGTCATGCAGTCTCCACTGTTTAATATCAAAAATAGCAAACTGAGTGCTTGTGGATTCCATATAACTGCGTAGTACATGTTTCGAAAATCCAAAGGCAAGGCTCAGATGCTGAACATTATATATATATATATATATATATATAATATATATATATATATATAATGTTCATAGTTTTTAATGCATTGAAACGATACTTACCAAAAACAGCGATGTTGGCTATATCTAGTGGGATTGTGTACAAGAGGAAGGACGTTAAGATTCTCCGTTGTGGGACACTGTTGCGCATTGGCAATCGCGTTCTCACCATGCAAATAACCGCCTGAAAACGCGTATTCGAGAAATAATCAACTTACGAACATTCAGATATAAATACAAATATTAGTTAAGAGCCGCAGTTCGTAAAACCTTTTTACAACTTTCAAAAGCATAGCACATAAGACAATTCTTTGAATACTGTGACCTCTTAATATTGCAAAAGGTATATCAATTGATTCAATTTGTCTTGTAATATTTTAAAACTACGACAGGTAAACCATGCACACCTTTCAATATTATTCCCGCACAATACTTTCGTTGCACCTGTATTTCGTGACTAATAGTCTTATTAAGAAGTCTATATCGTCTGATATTTAGTAGTTCATCGAAACCTACTTAAAACAGTTGTGTGGGCATTGAGTTTATGAAACGTATATTAAAGCAACGTGGATAACGATGGGAATAACTTACATTAAAGACCAACCATAACTTACAAGTAATTATAACTATTCTAAAAATAGGACCCAACAAAATCAAAATATCTTCCTGTAGATCGATTTTCTTCAACGTTACCTAAAGAGTTGTCATTTCGAAATCTATTCAGCACTATCATGCCACAACTGCATTACCCTCTGTATAATCTCAACTAACAAGTTGGGTTCTATACTGCTCTGACTGATAATCATAATATTATAAATCACTGATTAGTTCATCCTGTAGTTCACTTGAGTGGCCAATTATTTTAATATATGCAAAAGTGTTTCACGGCTATTAGTGCAACAAGTGACATTGTAATTTCTCTCACCGAACCAAGAACTTTCCTAAATTATCGATAAATTATACGATCCGTACAGCACTGCATTCATACTTTAACTAGTTCGACCTCTTGCGGAATCTTGTAAGCGATTCTTTTATATGCGCCCTTGGAAACCGCATTGCGACAGCCTGTGTCTATGTGCGTATATGTGCAGCAACGAAATTTCGAGAGCATAATATATACCTGTCCATTAAGTTTTGTAACCGCCGCTAAAGCCCCGCTGTGCTGGTGCAAGAACAAATACATGCCCAGAATTATTTGGCGTTGGGCCGCTTTGGGGCTGCCGTTATGGCACCGAGGGCGACTTCGAACAGCCATTATGGTGCAATGATGGTCATAAAAAAGGTAAAAATGCAGTTGAAGTATGCTGAGATGCATGCCGCTTTTGGCGGTTTCATGTGGTTATAATCCACCAGGATTTAATGATAGGGTGATTGCCAAGGTGAAACACTTCCTCAACAGCCAAATCGAACGTTTCCACAGTCCAGGCCTCTATCAGCTAGGAGAAGTGCGTCATGTGGTGTGGTGCATATGCCGAGAAGGACTAATCCCAACGTCGATGCTACTCACCGTAGCTCCCTTCATGGTAATCACATGATACACACACGCACAAACAAACTACGAGCTCATACGTACGACTAGAAATACGAGTAGAAATACGACTAGAAACGACGTGGCTATAACTGCTTTGTAAGCGCAAATTCGCCGATAAATAAGGAAAAGTACATAGAAAGCAAACAGGAGGCGCCTTCAACATTTACAAAACGTTCACACAGAATCTCTTATAAAAATAAATACCGTCATTGTAAGTAGCAAAGCAGTGATCGTAATGACTACAATAATGAAATATGCGCATAAAGCAATAGCGTTGACAAATTGGCCATTAATTGCCAAAAAGGATGCAAAAACTTTGCAAACCATCGGAATTGACAGCACATATGAGAAAATATCTAATGGAAGCAGATAGAGAAACCAGTTTCTGCAAAACAATCGTATTTTATTAAGGTTGTATGTTCGATTCTCGGGTATGAGCCTGAAATATTTACGTCAAAATTATAAGTTTCAAGAAAATTCTAGTCTAAAGAGACATTTGAACAAACAATATCATTGCTGAAATCGCATTATGTCATTAACAAATTGAGAATTTTGGCCGGTGTACTATGGGCTGTATATAGGAGCCTCCTAAACGACATTTCATGTTGATCTGAAATGTGATGCAGGTGATTACAAAATAATAGTCGCTTCCCAGAGCTAAAAAATTGTTCGCACTTTAAATCGGTCAAATCGTTTGTTTGCTGAAGGTCCGTACGATTGCTTAAATCTATTAAGTGGTAAAAGCGTTGTTATTAATATATATATATATCAGTTTTGAATTTAACAGCAAAACTTTGAACACATTTAAATAGAATATGCTCAGTAGAATTAAATAGTGAAGCAGTAAAATATGAATATATTAAATTCGAACTTTCATACATTGATACGAAGAAAAAGGAAAACCATCAACCGCGTGATAATGGGAGCGAAGGAAGCACTTTCTCAAGCAAATGAAGTGAAAAAAATTCATAGTGAGCAATAAAAGTTTTTTTTTTTGAAATGGGCATACAAAAATCAAATTTTGGTATAAATAATTTCAAGCGTGTCACCACGATATGAAAACGAGTTCTACATTGGCTCATTTGCAAAGGGGGTACGTCCTCGAAGTGAAATGCTACACGCATATTACCACATCCATCGTCCCCTCTCTTTTGAGCACCCTTATCCACTTAAATATTACATGCACAATATTCTTTCATTCATCAGCAAACTACGCTAATTTCCATCAATTAAACAAATATTTTGAGATCATGCGTTCAAATTTCAGCCTTGCTGCACAGCGTTTATTGCGCCAGCCATAACGCTGCAAGAACAGATTTCCATAAGCGCAATTTTAGCCTTCTTTCGTTTCACTAAGGAAAACTATTTCTGATGGGAAAACGAAACTCGAGAAGCAACCAAAAATATTCGACTACAACCAGCATTCTCTTTCGGTCTCAATAATCGGTTGGTGTCTCAAAAATATTAATCAGATACCAACCGAAGGCAATTGGTTATAATCGTATTTCGCTGTAAACAAGAAACGAAAATGTCAAAACCGGATTTCCGTCAACAAAAGCCAATCGAAATTCAAGGTTAGAAACAGAAGTTTTTCTCTCTCCGCGTTATATCGTATGTCTAATTGTACATCTCCGTTTTCAGAAAAAAGTGTCATCGAAGAGCACTGTGCCGAATACAATATAGAGGTGCATAATTGTCGTAACAGTTATTTAATTATATCTATTCATGTTAATTAATGTTTATTGTTTGCCAGGAAAATTTTATGATAATGTGCTCTCTGATTCGATTTTCTATCGAAATATTCGAGTGACGATTTCAAAGGTGATTTGGAGCAAATTCGGAGAATCGGAGGAAAGGAGGGGATGGTGGGAGGGGATTTTCCACTGTCACTGACAATTGTATTTTTGAATTCCCATATTTGCACATATTCGAAATTGTTAGTCGAAACATCCGTGATGCAATTTATGATTGCTCTGCAAAAGTTTTAACAGCTAAGCAAAATTACCAATTTCGATTTGCAAACGCATAAGGAGTCATGACTATTAGAAAGTGGTGATAACCCATGAATATATTTTCGACAATATACTCAGCTAAACAGTCACTTTAATGGTTGAAGCATTGAAGGAATGAAGCTCGTAATTTAAGTTGCGCCTTTAATCCGATCGTCAACGATTTACTCAATGATAAGATGTTTGGAACACTCAAGAATTGAACATGCTATATACATATCAATAGCTTAATCAATAATTATCAGCCTCCTCAACAATCACCAGCTTTATCAATGATCATAAGCCTTATTAGTGGTCGATAACCTTATCAGTAATTTCACTCACCATGGTTCAGCGAAGACTGAAATAAATAAGCCACTTTTGCAAATTAAATATTCCAATGTTATAGCAATATCTGAAGGCAGACATGCTGATAGATATAAATGCAAAGTGTAGATTACAATCGAATCCTTTCGCATTTTAAATAATGAAAGATAAATAACGAAATAAAAGAGTAGAATACGGACACAACATATCGCATAGAATATAAATACAGTCTCATCCATTTTGATCCCAATGAATTTTATCACCTCTGTAATGAATATTGAAAATGAATGTTAAAAGAAACACAGTTCAACGATACGATCTCCATTGACGAGAAATGTTATAAGATTTATGAAACGACAACAACATATCCTCCCCAACCCCTTTCAGTAGCAACTGTGGCGACTGTGTGAATGCAAAGAAAATAAAGAAGTTGCCGAATGACCGATCAGAAATGTAGCTCATAAAGATATCAAAGTTGCGCATCCAATTGACGCACAAAAAAGAGACGGTCTGTGAGTTGCCGCAGACGTCAACGGCGTCAACAAGCAGGCTGCATCGATGCACCCAAAGGTTCGGCGAATGTTAAACCGTGACTTCGACTGTTGAAATGTGACTTCGTCGTTCTTCGCGGTTTTATCTCGCCGTCTGTGGGTTGTGATGTATTCTCATCAGATAATAATACCTTAATGTAACGTCACTTTAACTCGTGATGTTGAAGCTATCTTTGCGCGAGAGTTGTGTCACATACAAATTAGCTACTTTCTTCTCTCGAACTTTTTTAGGCGTCAGCGTTTGCTGCTGTATATGTGAGCGTGCGCTTTCCCGTTGTCGTCGTATGATAATGTTAGGTCGTTTGTCATAGTATGCGCCTTTCGATGTTGCGTGAGCTGGTGTTCATGCGTTTGTTATATGCGCGTTTACCGTCGTTTTTAGTGTCTAAGTATTACAAAAAAAGGTTGAATAATCCAAGTTTGAGGTTTGCTTCACAAGTCAGTGAGAAGGTGCAAACAAGAGGCGTTCACAGTGGAATACGCTGTTGAGATTGGAAGGTGAACCACCTCAACAACGTACGGTATATGACTGGAGACCTGACAGAGGCGAAAAGTGGCCGATCATTGGTGCACCAAGAAGGTCATCATCTGGAGTAGCGCTCAACACAGATCTGCAGTAAATAGGGAGCGCGGCACATCAGTTCAGTTATGACGGCGCCAGGCAGCGGAGGACGAACAGCAGCATAGCCAACGTCGAACAGCAGTGACACATGCCTTGTTTTCAAAAAGATTTGTTTTGTTTTTTTCACTTCACTGTTTATTCGCAAACCTTTTGGGACGTATAGGCCTTTTCATTGACCTCCCTACCAGAGGGTGAATACACTAGCAATCGTTTTAGAGAGTTCTAATCAGCGAATATTGTTCACCTCTGATTTCTTGTCAAATCGTATAGAACCGAATGTTGATTCCCACGCAAATACGAGGGATCCGATTACGAATTCCTGTATAGTTGGATCTCTCTTAATATAGCGAAGTAATTCAAAATTCCTCTGTGGACAATGCAGCATTTTTCATTTCTTGCTAATCAACTTCGGCATATTCTCAATCAGAACTACTGAGAGACTTGTCTTTAGTCTCTGATAAAGCATCTTACTCCTGTTGGAAACAGCACTTCTATTCTCCACAGTACTCATGCTAATCAGTGGCACCCGGAAAGAGTACATCCTTTGCTGCTTACTCCAGCAGCTTATGTCCGAATTTCAATGCAACGTTCATAACGTTCATTGTCGTGACACCTACCTTTCGCACCACTCAACAGCTGCGTTACAAACATTTCAGAGATACTGCAAGAAAATTCAATTACATACCAAGTCTTCTAATTGATTGGAATGAGCACTCCTCGAATTTTATGACTTTGCATCCATAACACCTGTATTAACTTATATACGGCCATATGTCGGATAGCCATTCGCCATTATTCGCACCTTCACGCTGTTCATACAAAACAAGTTCATAATCCAATCAACGTACGCAGGTGTCCTTAATCAGGGCAAAACTCCTCATACATGAACTTGTTTGCGGGCTTATTTCAAATTCATAGAGCAGATTTTTCACTTTGCTGTCAGCTGTAAAAAATGTGGAGAACTTGCAAAAGCAGCTGGAACGTTATGTGGTTTTGCACTCGCTCATCCGATCAATGAATCTTGTAAGTTACAGCAAAGAGTAAGATATCCCAAAAAATGCCCTCCTATTTCAGTGGAGCTGATCGTACACAGAGTTATTCCACAAAAGATTCCCTTTCTGCAAAATATATATATATATATATATATATATAACGACTTTCCATATACATCACATACAGACGCAGACAAACAGAACTAACGTCATGATAACATCTCTTAGCAAAGCAAATTTGCGAAAGCGCAAAAATATCTACATGAATAAATTCTTCGGAATTTATCCAGTACCTGTTATTCTTCGCGAACTGCCACAGCCATCACTGATTTCACCTAAGACTCTGCAGATAATTTGGTGAATATGGAAAAAAAGCAGAGGAACTTGAAAAGATTGATACTTTTCCACACAAATTTATGATCAATAATTTTCATAATTGTGCGACTAATAATTTTATAAACTAATGAAAAAAGTTGTACTTTTTAATGCTTATTAAGTTGTCAGTCTTCCAGATAATCCAATAAGGAATGAACGTTAAGCATTTACTCAAGTATTAAGCATTTACAGTAAGCATTGAACAGTAAGCATTCAAACAATAATCCATTCATACAGTTTATCTACATTTATATTACAGAGATCGTCATTTTTTTAAAGCATGTAAAGTTTTTGTTGACGATAACTTCCGAGAGAAATTTTTCGGCTCATCTTTTTTGCGCATGATACATCGTGGAATGCTTTTCGATTTGCTAATATTAACAATTATGTTAGTTTGAATTTTAGCAAAATTTTTCTCGAAAAAACGAAATTATTTTTCTAAACGGAATGAAAAAATCCGGTCACTAAATGAGCAAATGATGAGGGACGAGTTAGAAATTAAAGGAAATCAGAGGCAAACATTTTTCACTCGATTTCATAGCACAAGCAAATGTATTTTTGAATATCTGAAGCACGGGTGCATTTCTTTAGAGGCATATATCATTTGAATATTCCTTTCATTTACAGGTTATGCATATTACAAAATGAAATTTTCGTAAATGAGCGTCTATAAAAGGCATCCGCTATGAAAGACAATCAGTTTTTTCATTTACGGGTTCGTTGAAGGGCCGGTCGAGTGGCTCCGAATCGGTTGATTAATGGCGAGTGCAGAAGGTGGGAAGATGTCAAATCTAGAAGAACGCTCGAGACACTTCAGAAAAACGAATAGTGATGCGAGTGGTAATAAAGGACCCAGTTACGACGGTTCGTCCAGCTTTTCAGTATCTATTGAGATTCCAGTACGAATGATGAACCAGAGGTGTTCTCAGATTAATTTTGCTGTGAAGCTCTGGCATCAAGCGCTAATGTATCCGTGGTTTCGCGCAGATAATCTTCATTGTAATCTCGATTAGACCCGCAATGGAGCACATCTCGATCGTTATTGATTAGTTCATGACGATAGGACATCCCCTCATAACTGTAATAGGTCTACTGCGGAAACCGAATTATATTTGCCTAGGAAGTTGGATTGTATTTAAATTAAAAATTAGATTACATTTGCTTAACGAATTGAAAAATATTTAGCAGATTTGGCATTTTACAGAGATTTCAAAAAGTCGAGCGTCAAATTCGTTAACCGAAGATGTGGCGAAGCATGTCGAGGAAGAAAATTTCTATCACGGACTTTTACCGCGTGAAGATATCACAAGCATACTCGAAAAGGTTCATTTAACTGCAATGCACGCTTATCTGCTTCCTAATATATCGAGCATCAGCCATCTACGTCATTCAGATCATTGTTGAAGCTAATAAAGCAAATGCGCATTTGCACGCTTAAGGACAAATCAATGGAAACGATCTTTCTATCATCCATTCGCCACTGCAGAGTTATTCCAAAAATTCTTAGTGACTATAAACTGATAAAATCGCAGATTAACGACAGATCAGATGCCTATGCAACTTTCAGTATTTTTTAACAAATATTGCATGGTCCTGATCAATAAATAACCTGATATACATTGGCAACTATGCTATTGGTGAAGTTACATTGCCGAGACAATTACACATGATCGAGTCATCGCAGTGCTATGGTGGTATGCAAAAATGCGAAATCCTTTGCGATTTGCATAGATTATTTTGGCGATTAAAGACCCGCCAACAGCTTCACAACTCTTTTTGATAAATTACTAGATATATCGATGACCGATACTCAATGTGCATAAAATCAACTTATTTAATGATGGTAGAAAGTAATCAATGAAAATCAACACTCACCTCTATTCGTAGAATTTCAAATTTTGCATCTATATTGTGAAACAGTAAGTGGTCATAGTACGCAAAGCAGCATACAGACAGGTGCTATAAAGATGACGAATCTAGGTGCAAATGTTCCCTAACGATTTGATTCTGTCCTTTTGATTTGTAACTGACATGCCGTAGGTTTAGTTGGCTATCAATCGAGTAATTTTCACATCATGTACTACGATTAATCATGGCAGTGCTTGTAATTATCAGTGTATTATTACCTTCGATTGCCTAAAGTGTGAATGCTTCCGTACCAGTGAAGAAGTTGAGCGGGTAGGCCAAGTATCACAAGCAGGATGGAATAATAATAGCGTGATGAACCGGCACTGTGAACTGTTGCAGTGATAATAGACAATGAAGCGTTCGGTATGTCCGTTGCTCAAAGGCTGATGATCCACTGACCACAATAGTGCGCATGTATCTTAATAAAAATAAGATGGGCAATACGAAGCGCAACTAGAGACTGATTACTTAAATAGCTATGAGTTTAGAACGCATACTGTACAGTAATAAAAACGAAAGTGAGTGGGACGATCAGAATTGAAGCACACAGTTGACATTCGAGGTTGGTTCGTCTGCTATATTCCTCCCCCTCCCTCTCCTGTGATCCCTCCTTTGCCCATTTATGTTTCCCTCAAGTGATTGTACTTCTCCACAGCCGTTCATCATTGCACGAAAAGGTGGCAATCTGCGAAGCACATTGGAAACATCGGCATAAGTCGTCTTCTAGCTGAAATTCAAAAACGTGTTCTTCAGGTAGGCGATTTTATTGTGCGTACTACCCAACCGCGACCATCCGATCCACGAGAAATTGTCATATCGGTGCGCGTCAATCTCGACCAAAATGATCCTATGGCGGTATGCTAATTTTTATAGTTATGCTGATCTAGCATAACCTTTGTCTGTGGTATAGGCAGTGCTCATTGATCAACAATGCTCATCGTTAACGCTCGATATTTTTCATTCACCGATGAGTGTGACAACCAATATTTGAACTTCCAACCGTAAACATAATCATTCACACCATAGGTCTGTATGCACGCAACCCAGCTCCTTGGTCATGCTTAATGCTTGCTTAGATTCATAGAGAAAATGGTGACTTGCTGAAACTAAATTTTCCGACTTTGATCAACTTGTTGGCTTTTGTATGGCAAACGAGAGTTGCGAGAAAGCAATCAGAGTGGCCAAACGACTGCTCTCACAGATTCTATAATAGTTCACCGTCGACCATAGCGCGACTGTGAAGTTCTGTATAAAGTGAAGCTACATCCAGATCATTTCAAAGGGACCAAAAGAAAACATGCTCAGAGAATTAAATTTTATCTATTCGTCGAAAATTTACAAGAGAAATTATAATCTAAATTAAATTAGTCTCACCGTAATGATATATAAATATCAATCGAGTTCAAACTTCACTATGTTTCAGTAAGATGGCCATTTCAGTAAGATGACGACCTTTCAGCAGTTTTCATTTGCCTCCTTAGATCTATGATCATACCAGCACATTTGGAATGGAAAGAGTTTTAGGGAACTTAAAATCAGTCTGGATGGGAAAATTCAGTTTATTTGGGACCGTTTCGCTATCTTCAACATTTTCGAATATATGATGAGTTGACTCAGACTATGAACAATAAATAATAGAACTATTCAGATTCGACATGTGGTGGTGCGAAAACGCAAAAAGCACAATGGTAATATTGAATGGCGTGCAATCGAAGCGGAGAATTTTTCTACAGTTAGAGAGCTCATTGAAAACTATATTGCATCCAGACGACCCATTAACCCGGAGGTGATCATTTATCATTCATCCAGCTCATGTTTGATCTAATTTATGATTGAACGCTTGTTTTACAATGATCAATTGAGATCAGTTCATAGATGCTTCATTATTGCTAGGGATTTCATAAGATTCTGGATTGGGATAGCATACACCTTTAAACGTTTCTGCCTATTTATTAATCGAACTTCAAGTAATTTTACTGAGTTTTTATGCAAATCCACTTATTATTATTTGCCGCAGAATATTCTTTCAATATGAACTCTTCCAGGTGTATTCAATTATCACTCCAAATATTTCAACATAATCACTATTCATCAATTCGCTATGCAAATTACCTCAATTACTCTTATCGTTGCATTATACAATAACACATGTTATAAGCCGTATTGGTAAGAGATGATATCGTATAGGTCAAAACGTCGATACTACTTCGTCCAATCAAAAGAAAGCCGTGGGAATTTTTGCATGAAGATATAAAGTTAAAAGACTTACTCGGCGAAGGGCAATTTGGCGAGGTTCGAGCTGGTGAGGCACTTGTGAACGGCAAACGTCTATCGGTGGCAATCAAAGTTGTGAGTCATCAAAAGTACTCTATGCAACAATGCCCGCAACCTGAAATTCGATCGTACACCTAGCACGATTTGCTGAACCGTGAAGTTTTATAATTATTGCATATATATTGCAACGATTAAAATATCAAAGCTTTACAAGTATAGCAATCAATAGGATGCAACTAAGAAATATTCGTAAAGGGCTTCCTAAATAATAGTGCAGCAAATTTGTTTAAAGCGGAGTGGATCTTTCAAGAAACATCATGAGTTGAGCGTCTAATTTAATATCCATTCAGATATCGAAATAAGAGATGCAGATGGAGAACGGAAGTATCTTGACTCTCTTTTTAAAAAATTTGTTTCCCAGTTTTATTGAATTCTAGTTTGTTTTACCGAATTTACAGGATTTCAGTGTTTATTCGGATATCATCGTCATTCAGATGGCCATCATCATATCACATTAATATGCTCCATTCTTAATTCCAATATCCAAGACACAATAGTAACGAAATAATCTCGATTTTCTTAAATCATAGGCAAAAGTGGTAAAAGAGGAGTCCCAAATGGCGAAAGCGAAAGAGAAGATAAAGGAAATGATGCATGAAGCACGTCTTATGCGCTATTTTAAGCACATCAACGTGGTCAGGATTCATGGAGTCGCTGTGCTTAAGGAGCCGTTAATGATCGTCATGGAGCGGGTGCGTTTCAATTCTTCTTATGCTCCACTCAGATAAATATGCTCGAGTTTTAGGTGTTAAGAAAATTGCTATCATATCACAATTGCTTCGTATAAAATGTCTAATCTCAAAGATAATAGAGAAATATCGGACGATAACAAGTTTATTTTATGGGCTCCACAATTACAATAAGTCGTAGATGCTTACATAGAGAATATGCTTGATCTCTCGCTTGACTCACTGTAAGTGATCGCATACCGTTGATCACAGAGATTAAATTCATTTCTTTGATGCATTTTTCATATATATTTTTATGTACTTTCAACTGATGCAAATATTATAGGAAATTTCATGCTTATAACAATTCAAAGTCCTAACTATAATCCAACTTGTGATTCATAGAGCTGTAATCGAAAAAACCGATTCATGTAATTTTGAATAGGCTCAGATTACACGTCAAAATGGGCTTCAATTTAAAAAAAAAATCAATTTGATCGTCCTATAAAAGAATGCTCTGCTATAATGCTCTCCATTGCCGAAGAAGACTACAAAGCATCTACAATCGACCCAACACAGTTCTTCATATTTATCTTAGAACCCCCCTCCCTCCCGGAAACACAGCATAGTGTATTCGAATCATACCTAATTCGAATCATAGACTTCCTGAAGAGTTTTCCTATCACTGCTTTGAGCGAGAAATTGCTTGTTGATTTTTATTGCATTTACGAGAAGGATTTGTTGAGAGAACTTTGCGGCGAGAATTCAAAATTTGGAATTGATTGGTTGTCGTTAGTGAATAGGGTGTACAAAACTTGAAAGGAGGAATAGAGTTGGAGAAAAATGGAGCACACACTAAGCAAATAAAGAATCTAACACATTCTGACTTTCGCAATATACTGCAACTCGCGAATTGCAATCCGTTTTTTTACTTGGCGATTGACGATTCACGAATTTTGACGATTCACAAATCCATCTTTCCTTACTCTGTTTAGTCGCAAGCGAAGAAATTGACTCACCCAATAATATGACCAAAAAGCTCCGAGAGAATCTGAATTTCTTGGTTATCAGATAGCACTTCTGATTTGACTTTTGTGCAGCTAAAATTCCAGTTCGACTGAACGCTTCTCAGCAAAATGTATAATTCACCTCATTTCCCTGCTTTTTCAAACTTCATCCTGTATGAATTCGTGAAAATTTCAGCCCACTCTTTCTGAACTCTTTCAACCCACTTTTCCCCTTCCACTGCCCCTCGTCCCCATCCTATCACTTTCCACTCTTCATCACTTGAGAAGAAGAGGGTATCAACATCTAATTTAAATGAACTAGTCGCTGCAAAATGCAAATAGAATGGAAATTGCGATAACATAAAGAGATGACGTGATTATTACAGGAATCTCCTTCTCTGAGACTCATAGTGATTTCTATCCCTAATAATAAGCGGATGTGAGAAGATGACGGGATTTTTTGCAAGTTTTATATGTTGAGCAGATATATCGCATTTCCGTTGTTGTTGATCTCGGTGTTCGTTAGTAACAGAAATGGACCATACCTGTAAATGCTTTTTTGTGTTCAGAAGTGTCCAACAACAACCTAAATGCGGATACTCGGAGTGCTGTTGGGGTTAATGAAAACCTAAGAAATGCTTATCCGATGCAATTCAGGTCTATGGTGGCTCAATAATCGATGTGTTAACCGTGACACGAGTCGGACAAGTAGGAGAAGATGAAAAAATCGGTAATATGGCACTAGGTGCTGCGAGAGGCCTTGAATATGTTCACTCTAAAGACTGCATCCATCGCGATATCGCTGCCAGAAACGTTCTCTATACGGATACGCGAATTGTGCGTTGTTCACTTTTCATTAACTGTTGTCTTCGTGGACATGAACCATTGTTCATTCAGGCATGCTGGGATCTATTTTTGATTCAGAAAGGTGGACCTACGAATGAATTCCCAAACTGATTAACAGGGCCAGAATCGTAGGGAAAGGGGGATTGAGGGAGCAGGAAGTTTGGATCTTCCCTCATGTGGCCTTAAAGGAAGGAGTTGAGTTTTCTTCTCGTTTCCAAAAAGGAGGCGCGAAATTTGAAACTTGGGTTAGGTATTGCATGAGAAGACCTTCTGAATGACCATGTTTATCTGCTTCAATTGGGAAGTCTAGTTCCTGGTTTGTTAACAATGGTGGTATGATGTTTCAAAAAATTGTGGTGGTTCCACGATGGAAAACCATTCTCTTTTACAGTGCGAAAGACTGCGGGGTGTTAGGGAGCGAGGGGCAAGGGGGGAAGGGATGGGTTTCCTCTACGAAGTGGAATGGCCTAGAACGACGGGGAAAATACCTCTCTCTTTGCGAAGTAACTTATGAAAAGCAGCTGCATCATTAATCTGAGGAGTGGCTACGGAAGTAGTAAGTTGTAATGACATGCTGGTGGAGTGGAACTGGTCTAAATTGAGTATCAAATAAATCTCATAAACACCTTTTCTGCTGTTTGCTTGCCTCAAAAAATTGGGCGATATTAAGATCATTTTCAATCGCCTCCGATAAGAGTGGAAAGTTTGCAAGTATATTCGATTATAAAATACAATTTATAATCATGTGATGAGTGACTAAACTAGCTTTCGATCAATGAAAATAAATAACAAATTGTTTATGCATAAGTTCAACAAAAACAGAATAACTATTAGAATTAGTGAACAAAAATTTCGAAAATTAACTGAAATCAGAGCCCAAGAATTGCATTCTCCTATACCATCTCTCTCAGTAATTGCACAATTGAAGGGCCTATAGCCTTATCAATAACATTCCAAGATGTTTTCTTCTCGCTTTAATCCACATTTTGTCACCTTATTAATGTTTATAAATTGGTGAATAAATGTAGGTTGTAATTTGTCACTCCATCATAGCTTAAAATATGGCCCATTGGCTGATATTCTGGGTTATTATTCGAGCGCGTCGAATTTTATCTTTATATATTTCTTTTTTTTGACCTCATTGATGATTTAAAATCTTTCAGGCAAAAATTAGTGACTTTGGTATGTCACGTAAAGGTGATATCTACGAGATGTCAAGAGCGCGCAATAAGAAGATTCCACTCAAATGGACGGCACCTGAGAGTATGGTCGCACTTCAATACACCAAAAAAACTGATGTCTTCTCGTTTAGTATCCTTCTATGGGAAATTTTTTCGAATGGAAGTGAACCATATCAAGGAATGACCAGCCTCGAAGTGAAGAGAATGGTTAGTGCACTCTTCAAGGTTATCATACATAATTATTTCTTAATCAATCTTTAGAAAAATTTATTCTCATGTACCAGAAAACCAGTTCTTCATAATCGTACTAATATTAATTTCGAGGACGATCATAAATGACTTTTGAGAGCGGGATTGGGTGATATAATAAAAAAGCTTCATTAAACGTCATCGACTCGATTGCATCCAGAGCGTCGGAATCCTGAAATATGAAATCCCCTCTCAGTAACGTTGAATACAGGCCGCGGCAAATAGACGAAGAATGAGCAGAACAATGGGCAGAACGAACAACATTTTAGGGAACCTGCAAGGAGATAGACGATAAGGGGGGTGGGGAGGGACGAGGGAATTGGCGAGTATTCGCGTTTTATGTTTGTTTTTTTTTTTTCAAAATTTGTGCCGTTGAAGCTTTGTCTAGGCAGCCATGGTAGTGATTCCAAAAGCTTCATTACTACCGAAGCTTCACTAGTAATGAAGGGGATTAGAAATGAGGCATCGAAAATATTTCTCCGCACTTTTGTTCTCCACACCTCCCCCCCCATTTCTCCGCACTTTTGTTCTCCACACCTCCCCCCCCTCACCCCCATTCTGTGCTCATTCGATTCATTAGTAAGGATTCAGGGAAGTAAGTGCTACCGTACTATCTAGAGAATCTAATTGCAGATATCGTGCGGTGAAAGAATGAAGGCACCAGAAGGCTGCCCGAATGATATGTACGAGTTAATGACAAGATGTTGGGAGCAGAATCCTAACAAACGCATAACTATGACTGAGGTAAGCAAAGGTCTTAACAGATGATAAGCACCTGAGAAACTCGTGGTTTTCATATGCATAGCACGTGTGCACACATAAGTTTAAAAGCTTTTTTTAACTCCTCACCTACGTTCTTGCTGAGTTGGAAAAAAATCGTACCATATGTGTAAGAAATACATCATTTTTTGATCAGATTACAGCTCATTGTTGAATGATGTTTTTTTTTCTTGCATCAGAGCGATGTTAGATTACTCATCTCTAACCCCGTCCATTTCTTCCGTAGTTCTTATTCCTCAACCGTCTAAGAAGTAAAGGAATAATCTTCCATTTTACCATCCAATGTGATAGTCCTCCATCAATCATTTGATAATCTTCTTTGAACTGTTTAACCTTTCCAAATGTTTTGTTTCGAACGAATATATGCAAAAAACTGTTCAATGTGTTCAATATTTAGGCATAAGAAATTCGGCTGCAGATCTATTTTTTGGTGTAAGAATAGAGTTGCGTAAGATTGCTTATTTGTATTCCGATACCAGAATAGGCAAATTCAGCAAAAATAAAACTTTTTGGAGAGACAAATTTGAACTTATGGAGACGCAGCGCACAAACTTTTTTCGGCAGTTTCGTTCCTTGTTCTTCCGACATTCATCTCTTTCCTCTAACTTTAATTAGGGAGAACTTTAGCAGCAAATTTCCATATTTTCAATAGATGACATGCAAGCAGGCAGAAATTGTTGTAGAAAAAAAAATTGAGAGCTTTGATAGCGTTGTTCCCATAAAAATTTGGATATTCTTGGAATTATAGGCTTAGTGTCCGCGCATAAACATCAACAAGTCTTTGATGAGAAATCATCTGTAAATGCGTAATTCATTTCTGTACCTTTTCAATCAATTCAATTACGCCTCTATAATACTTCTCTTGTCGAAAATTAGTATCTATAATATAAATAATTGGTTGTTGGGGTATAGCAATGAGATGAGATAACAAAGTACTATTCACAGGTGGTCAGATATATCGAGGGATTATTATCACAAGAAGGTGCAGGAACGACAGCGACACAAGCGACAAGAGATGAATCCAGTGACGATGGATATACGTCAACAACTACAACAGCTACATCGAGAGTTCGTTCTCATTCATAACTTAATTCCAGACATTGTTGTGTATCGTTGAAAACTGATAAAATATGGCACCAGAACATTTGAGAAATTTAGATGGTACTTACATTCAGAAAAGTAATTCCTCAACATAGTCCTGATCTTATGAAGTGTCTATATTTCCATCATTCGTTTCATAATTGATGCACTCATCGATTCGATTGCTTGTTGAATTATAGGGACGAGGTAAGAAGAAACGTGGCCATAAACAAAAGAAAAGGAAACATCGCCATAAGCATCGTCGTCATCGTAAAACGCAAAGCTTAAGAGAAAGGAAACGAGAGTAAGATTTTATTTCAATATTCAGCAACTTATTTTTATTTAACAGCCATTTGGTTGCATCAGCTCTTCACTACCATTACGGTCAGGAAACGAATGAGGCTTCTCAGTACCGAGACAAGAATTCTGCTTTTAGAATCTATGAGAACCTACAGACTCTAAAAGCAGAATTCCTGTCTGCTGTCTCTTCACTTGATCTTCAGTGTTGTTTTCAGAGCTTCGTTGAGATCCATCCACTTTTGGATCAACATCTATTCTGTAATACTCGGTCGCCGAGGTTCCCCATTAACCTATCGCCAAGTTCTTTAACGAAAATTTTCAGTGAATAACGATTCTCAGCTGGCAATTTTTTGTTTTTGGAGGACAGCATCCGTCGGCTAAAGACAAGAGCCTTTTTGTCTCAAAAAAAAAAACCAGCTAAATTTGGAGAGTGTATTTTAGGAAACTTATAAAACAATATAAAAATTTGTGGATTACTGCAAATTGTACAGAATGAGAGTTATGTGAGGTGATCGATTTTCATGGACAGATGCGAGTAATAGTTTATCGAAAACCATCATTATTGCCGTTCGTTCGTCTGATACACGCTTATTCAATTTAATGCGTTTTTTAAATGTTTTTCGATCCCATGGGAATTTAAACTAAAGAAAAAAACGAAAAGTATTTTTACTCCGAACACGTTAGGGGAACTGTTGCTTCTACTGAATAAACAAGCAACCACTTGTTTTTTTAGTAACATTTCCGAATTTCTATTTTACTAAAAATGGAGGAAAAATTTTTCTTATCGATTGTCATTTCCGTAATTTTTTGAAATGATAAGAAACGTTTTTTTTCCCGAAAGGAATTTCTCTTGAAGTGCAATCATCGAAGAACTTGTTCCCTCTATTCTAATATGCGTTCACACGGTTTAATGTGTATTTTCCACATTCCCATTTGTTTTAATTATTGCTTTATTGGTTATTATTTCCTTATAGCGGCAAATTTTTGTTGTGAAAATCTCAAGCAACGACTAATTCGACACTCACCTAAGTCGACACAGTTCGATGTGTCATATTTCTGGAAAACTGTTCCTAGCAGATCAAT
This sequence comes from Baylisascaris schroederi, assembly GCA_006503575.1. Lineage (NCBI taxonomy): Eukaryota > Metazoa > Nematoda > Chromadorea > Rhabditida > Ascarididae > Baylisascaris > Baylisascaris schroederi. Next base: position 490,155 of record QEWY01003431.1, read on the forward strand.
TTGCACTTTGTTTCTAGTGCATTCGTCAGATCAACAATCCTCGATAGATAAAATGCACCTTTTCGGTAAATGGATCGCTCTTTTTCTTGTGATGCGTTTTCCCACTAATTTTTTCCACATTGCAACGTGCTCTCTCGTTAAGCTAGAAGTGAGCATGTTCAGCGAATGAGTAAATTTCATATTAGGAAATAATGAGTCACTCTGTAAATTTCAGTACATCAGAAGAAAGAGAAATAGAAGCACAAAACAAAGCGAAAAGTGGCGAGAATAAACGTACTAAAACCAGAGTTTAGATGCACGAACGATATCTTCACCATTGTCATCGACTATTATCTGTTTGATCGTCACCTTTATTACCTCATAATTAACACCGCTAAACACCTCTTCCGATTAAATACCCTTTCGCTTGGTCGATAAGTAAAACAGTTGTTTATTTGTTTATGTGTTCAACAATGATATAAAAAGAAGACTGGAACAATGAAGCAAAACTTTTTCAATAAAGCTGTAAATCTGATAGATATTTTCTTTAATAAAATAATAAAGTAAGAAAGAGTTGAAAAGATTGGTCGTTTTTACCGCTATTTTTTCAATGACATTTGAACAACAACTTAAAATTCTTCGTTTCGAAAATAACGAACGAATTCGATTCTTACCAATGAAATTGCAAATAATCCACTCCAAATAAAACTTCTGAGCAAGTGACTAATCCAAATTTAAATGTATTTGTTCCCTTAAGAGTTATAGTGAAGGGGATGAGGAGAGAGATTTTCGTTGTTTCGCTCCCTTACTTAAGAAGCAATGAAATTCCTCGGGAAATTTTCTCACTGAATAAGTCAGCATCCACTTTCTCGGCAATTCAGTGCTAAGCCCGCACTTCGCTGCTACACTTATAATTCAGCAGCAGCACTGGTATTAGCCAGACCTAACAAATGCTATCATTAATTTCCCTGTATTTCGGGGGGTTCTATTAAGGGTTACGAAATTCTCCACAACTAAACATTGCTTGCCGCTTAGTCCACTTCACACCTTTTTCAGTTGAAAAGAGGACAGTGGAGATATGGAAAGCATCAGATAGCTAATAGGCCATGCGCTCTTTGCAATTTGGCCTCTAAACATTGCGCCACTTTAGGAACCATGGAAATGATCTCTACTAAAATTTATGCAGTCAACCAAGTGCGCAGAAACGTAGTTTACAGTCATCCGGCAATACACACAACAAACTTTATACGAGCGAATTTCACTCTAAACCCATCAGCTGAGATCACTGATAGGCGATACAAGCCACCTCACAGGTTCATTTGCATAACAGCAAATGAATATCAGTCGAAGTAGCTCGCTCAGCACTGCCAATATGACCCAAATGGACAGATCAACACATGCAGCACATGCGTTTAGCGATATGTTACAGCAATGCGCTTAGCAAGAGGTGCAGAAAAAATGCAAAAAGATCATACAGAAGGTCGTCGAGATTTTTTTTTAACTTCACTGATCAAATTAAGTAAACCTTTTTCAGAGACCTGTAACGCATGGAGCAAATCACCGTCACCACAAAAAATCGATAATTTTAATTTTGCAGTAACGTCATAACGTTTCAAGTTATAGAATATTCAAAATGAGCATTGATTGTGAGACACTTCCGAATCGGAGTCCAATATGAAGGAGAGACTCATCAACATATAAACGAGTTACTTATGAACATATAAACTTTTATGAAGGAAAATGCAAATTTACAAACAAACATATGCATTAGCTTCCGGTGACAACAACATCAACATATCAAACAAACACGTAATTCAAAAATGTTAAGAGTAGATTGCCAATTCCATAAAACTATGATAAAACGAATTTCACTTGTTGGAAAACACTGCAGATAGATCTCGACATCACCTTGTGAGATCTAGTGGAATACAAAGAAATACATCAAAACACTGTAATATTTCAAACGATGTTTGCGTTAAACGTCTATCAGTTTATATAGTTAACAATGTTATAATTAAGTTAAATAATAGGACGATCGCCATGTGGTCGACGCCTGACGACAACTATAAAAATTAAACTCTCTTAGGGTTGTGGATATGTAGAATATAAAATAAAAGATTATTTAATGCAATGCGGAAAGTTTTGCAAATTGGACATGAACGATGCACCCGTTGCCACCAAATATATCGAATGAGACCATTACATCATGATAAAAATATAAACACATTCTGCGCGATTTCTTTCCTCACTTTTTTCTCCGATCACCTCTGATTCTTGTTATTGTGAATCATTTCATACCACCCCAAAATTAATCTTTCCTTCGTTGGCTCATTGGGAATAACTTTTTAAACGCACAATTCTAGGAGAATATTTTATTTAGAAAGAGAAAATAGCTCACTCATATTTAAACGCATCAATTCATATTTAAACGAAGAAAACAAATCAGGCGAGATGAAAGCGAATGTTATAAAATTTCCGCGAAAGAGACCATCGGTTCCGACTCGGCTGTTAAGTGAAACAGAAGAAATTGAGCTGAGGCGGCTGAAAATATTTCTTAATATATGTTTGTGAATAAATAAATAAATAAACTCAAACATCCATTAATACAATGAGTGGGTTAGTGTGCTGAAAGCAACCTATTCTCCGACTCTTGAACTTTTTTGTAAAAAGTGTTCCCATTCCTCCTCTATGCGGTCAAATCGATCTCCGATCCTCCTCTCACGCAAACCACACCCAGTTTTTTTGTCGTGAACCAAATAGCTCTCCTCGATGGGAATCTTTCGCTTAGAAAGCACTCTCTATATCGTTCAACAACAGCTAATTCATGCCAGAACCACTCTCTTTTACCATTGCTTCCCAATCAACCATGTCAGACCATTCCCTGATAGGACCTCCCGAACCAAAAACTGTCTTTTCACAATTAAGTGAGCGCATGGGCATCACTTCGCTATATGGTAGCTTCATAAAAAGCTTTGTTCACAGCGACCTCGCTCCACTACAAACTACTTTCTAAACATATTAGGCAATCTTGTGACGATTCTTGGGAATAACTGAATGCGAGTGTCCAGAAGGCTCAGGTGGGTCACTTTCATTCACAAATTAGCTCATCGTTTTGAAATTTATAGGACAACCGATCTTGCTCTATTTATGTTCGAAAAATAAAATTATGAGAAAACACTAGAGGATCAATAGCAAAAATCAGGAAGGATTTTAGTGGATTTAATAATCGACCAAATTTTTTGTGCTAAGACAACAACATCACTTTTAAGGCACTTTAGAATAGACGTGAACGGCATAACCGCGTCTCATATATGTTAGAGTTATGCAAATTTTGATAATGTTTATGAATTTTGCATATTCCTGGATAATCACTGATCCACCATCAGGAGCAAGATTTTCCCAAAGAATCTCACTAGTAGAAATCGGTAAAATTAACTGATAAAACAACTTACAATTTTCATTCATTTGAGCAGTAAGACTACGAAGAGACTCCACCAAACTGCAATCCTTGGAGAGATGTTCGCGCACAGTCTCATCTTTTATGACAAACATAATAAANATATATATATATATATATATATCTTTAGAAAATTTGTAAGCTCAGTCGATCAGCTGCATTACCAAGGAATTTTGCTGTTTGTTGGTAAGTTAAGAAACAGGTTGGCCAGATGAAATGAACGCAAAAACATATACTGTAGCAATTCCTCTAGCACACCTCTTCACCTGTTTTTCTGCTAACAAAAGTCAAGCTGCAATTGTTTGCATAAGTGACTATCTGCAAATGAAGCGATCACTGTACTGCACTCTTTGAAAGCTTATTTAGCTCATAGCAGAATTGTTGCTTCAAATGCACTGTCTATTTTAAACGTTTGCTAATCAACTAGCTTAGCTAATCATTTCAATTAAGATGCGGCAATTAGAATAAACTTCTACACTATAGCTGACGTGTATAATCAAAGAGGAGCAAATTCATGCTTTACAAAGTCATTATTTTGATTGTCAAGCCTTGAAATAATAATTGAAAGAAAAATATCTAAAATTCACTTTCAAGTGAGAATCAACCCTTCAATACGAAGAAAAAAACGTTTGTTTCTATTAAAAATCAAAAAGTATTTAACGAAATCAGCACTGCTTTCTTCAAAATGACCGACAATATTCACCTTACCATTTATAAGGTGAATCATCTTATAATAAACTATCAGCTATTAGAAACTATCAGCTATTAGCTATTAGACCCTAACTATTAGGTAATTTTAGTAAATCAGCAGAATGTAAAAAAGAATCAACGGAAGTATTAGTGTAATAGCTGAAAAATGAAAAATAAATATAGACAAATATTTCTATGATTTTGACAACAAGGGAAATAATGTTCTTGCAATGAACAGAGAGAGTATTGAGGTGCCCTTCTTCCGAATGTTATCTGCATTTTTCTTCGACTTTATTGTCACTCTGGCATTTAAGACGATGCATCCCACGGGAATATTTTTTCATAACGTCTACAATTACAATAATTTTTATTAAATCAACTTTTTTCGCTCATTTGTTCAAATTTTCACATAAACATTGCCACATAACAGCTAACTGAATAATCAGTAGGCCTTACGAGGAGACCCAATTCAATATTTCTTGGCATTCGTACTAATGTGCTCGAGTCTGGTCACCCGGTATTTTGCGTTTCACCTTTAACGCTTAAGAAAGCCATGCACAACCTTCAGATTCATTGAACGCGTCAATCTTACTCAATTGTCAAACCACACCACTGCCTCCCTCGTCCTCTATATCTCAGTTTCAATAATATTTTCATTAATTTATAGAATGAAACCAGATGGTTTCAGTCAATTCGGAACTGTATTCGATGCCGTATAAAGCAATAACTAACCATGCGAATCGAATAGCGCTTCCGAAATTCAAGTTGCAATTAGCCAACGAAATGAGCAATGCGTAAGCCTTTTGAATAATCAACTTCTTTTGGTTCGTTTTTGAATTAACCTAAAATACACTTTGTATTTTCGAGGTTTTCATTACTCTTTCCCTACTCATTAACTTATACGGAAATATAAATATTTTAGGCATTAGAGTAACTTCAGGTAATCCTCAATGGGAGGGTTAGGATCAGTTTTAGGGAAGAAACTTTATCGTTTTTAGCGAATATAAGAAAAAGACCTATGATGGTAAATCTACCGACGGCTTTAATTAGGATATAAATACATTAGTGTAATCACTGATGTCAGAATACAGAAACAAGGAGCAACAAAACATCGTTTACTAAATATAGAGCAGTATTAGATCAAATAGCTAGTTGGTTACAATATGGAATGTCAGTGAAATAAGAGTAGGTTGGATGAACAACAACAATGTAGAAACAATATATAAAATGGCTTTTCTTAATTGAACAAGGCTTTATTTAGCAACAGAAGAATAAAACACCAATTTTTTTTTTGGCTAAAGTGAATTAATTTATCGAAACTTCGATGAAAAAGTTCGTTTAGAATGTAATGTAAATGTTGAACGATCGCTTCACTGACGTAATATATATATATATATATATATATATATATTTTAAAAAATGGAATTACATTAAAAAATTGAATTATATCAAAAAATTGAATTAATACTGGACCTCAATTGTATTGGCGGTCGTTTTAATAACCTCAAAGAGAATATCGGTCAGCGAAGCATTACCACCGGAAGCGCTAAATAAAAATGGCGGATGATTGAGGGGATCGGCGTCGACTACTCGAATGAATAGCTGCAATGTTTATAAGCATTATTAGCATTGGATCGAAAAAAAAATGCCGACAAAGTGCTAATTAAATTGCGTGCTTTATGGTAAACGGTTTGCCGACAAAAATTATAGCTAAATTATCCGCTTCTAGCGTTGTATTTGAAGTTAAAACCAAGAGAGAACCACCTGCGAAATATAAATAAAAGAATTATGCACTACTCAAACGGATTCGAATAAGTCCAAAGGTCTCGAAATTTCATATGTCCAAAAAACACTTATATCCAAATGAATGCTGCATGAAAGAGAAAATATATTATTTACATTTTATAAGCAATGTTTTCACTTACATTCAGTGTGCAAAGACGGCTGCTCAAATCGACAGGATTCGCCAACTCATACAGAAGAACATCTGGGGCTCTCTCCGAATATATAAGCTAAATTAAAAGCCCAATTAGCAACCCTTTCTTCATTGCAGCTCAATTATTTAGGCAACTGATTTTACTAGAAGCGCGCAATATTGAATATGGCAAAATAGACAGACTTTATCACCAATTTCAAGAACTTTTCCCGTAATTCAAAGCGTCCACTTAGCAGCGCATTTCTTCCTCTCCTTTCTCTCCCTCCCCCCCCCCCCCCCCCCCCCCCCACCCCCCTCACTTCCCCATGGAATTCTTTCCGTACACACCTGCAATGTTTCATAAATAAGATACAACAACGATGTATGCTATATTCATGCTTTTCTTAAATCCAACAAGCTACTTTCAATCCGAAAATGAGCAAATTTTATTGATTGCCTATTCATCATTACATGATAAACCTCCAAAAAGAAAATAAACGAACGATCTGAGTTACAAGATTCTGACTCTGTGTGGTTGACAATTTGTAGAAAAATATTCATTTATATGCTGGACACGAAATTGAAATACTGAAATTACCTGCTTTCTCGCATTAATAGTCCTCTCAGGTGTTGAACAACTCGTTGTGAATATATGTAATGCCCAAATAATCGATGATAATAAGCTTTTAACGCCCGATTCCTCTCGTTTCGACTCGAATGAAATCAACACTGCCACCAATCGTTCGATAGCACCACATTCAACGATGAAATCCTGACAATATCATAGAAAATAAACACTAAGAACCTCGTGACCCATAATATAACAATCCTAATGCACTCACTGGAGATGCAAAATAACTTCAAACTAAACACTAATAATAGAAGTGCGTAACGTGGTAAGACCAATATGCATCATCCATGTGCACTTTTTGAAAACTCTTATAGCTAACGCTTTGGCTTATAAAGTCATTGCATCTGCGTGGCTGTGCAGTTATCAACCGAATTAAAAAAATACGTTAAATATTTTAATTCTCATCCGATTCCAAAGATGTTTTACCTTTGAAATCGGATGAGTTCTCATGCACGACTTTTATGACAATAGAATCAAAATGCGAACGCCTTTATACAAAATGCAATATTTCGCGCAACAACTTAATAAGAGAAACGGCAGTTAGAAGTGACTTATAACCACCCTTTTCAAACAAACTGTAAAGAAGAGGGTGGAAAGAGTCTGCAATTTCACATTTTCTCATTTGAAAAATGATGAGAATAATCCCTCCCCAATGTTTGCTCTGAAATTACAACAAAAAAAAACCAATCATCTGAATTCTAACCTTATTCATATTTGCAGTGCCATCTTTATTGGCTGCCACATTGCCAAGGAAATCAACCGCAACATTAACGAACGATGCGTTTGCATTATATCGCTCTAATGTGCCCAGAATCCTCGATATTGCCTCCTTATTATCAGCATTCCTTACCACTTCCAAATCGCTGACCACACGAAGACAATAGATACTCTCGAGTGCAACACGATCCGAACAATGCGGATTTGCCAACAAATATGAAACTGTCTGAAATTCATTCAAATTTTCGTGTTATGGGCATTTTCCGCCCTTTCATAGCCTGTGACTCCAAAATTAATGTTTAGTTGAAAGAAATAAGAGTGAAGTTTCTTGCCATGGTCATAATGAAGCGCCTAAATTAAAAAAAGAAAAAGAAGTGATATTTTATCTTTTAATAAATTCATCCTAATGCTTTTAAGTGTTTCCAAGTTGAAAGAGGGTAAGTTGAGCATTGAACTTCCTCATTTTAAATGTCGTTTTGAGTGAAAAACGTGCAAAAATAACATCGAATATAAAGATCAATTCTTTTATAACATCAAAGATCTTATCAACTCTTTATACGTGTAAAACAAAGATATTGGTTTACTTTATTTCTATATGTTTGTGCACGTGCTCATCAAATATTAACAATATACTCATACATTTGTCACATCAATAAGAACCTTTTGTCATTTATTGCGCACAGCTTCACTATTACTCTTAAGTAGACAAATTAGGCTACTCAATGAAATTAAGTGCTGTACACTGTAAATAAACTGATGAATAAAAGAAATCTTCATCGGAGATATTCAGCTAGCGGATTTAAGCAACAATAACACAACCTGTACACCGCCAAGATTAGCGAAACGTTCGCCGAATTTAGAGCTGTCTTGCGAACAGACAACCGCGTAGAGGGCACGTACTATCCTATAAACGACCAATTCGTTCATCTCTTTTTTCAATAACTCCAACAACAATCGAATCCCATCGTTCGCTTCGAATGCACTCTGAAATTTTTGCTTTCATATGAAACCGATATGACTTTTACTTCACAAATAATGTTGTATGCGCCAATTTAGTTTATTCCATTTCTTCAGAATTAGGCCAAAAGATTTGCTATTTTCTCGCTCACTTACATAGCAAGTTTGAAAGTTTGAAAAGCATTATATCTTGAACTACAAGTTTAATTAATCCTTATAATGAAATTAAATCCTCATTCCCATCGGAAATTGAAGTTTTTAGGGGAACATTGAGTAGTTCTGCACACGATACAGTGTGCATTCAATACAGCACTGTTGCTAGAGAATAAAACAGCGCTCCATGTTAAACGATCGGACTCATACAATATTTTTTTGAGTGCATTCTTCGGCATTAATCGAGAAACGACAACAACGCTAATAATCACAACTTTCGTAGCTAATAACTGAATGAAAATTCGAGTAAAATTTTATTCATTTCGAAAATTTGGTAAAGAAATTTATTCATACCCGCATTTCATCGTCTCCATTGTAAATACGTCTCAGTAAATCGAATACATATTGTTTCGATTTTGAAGTCTTTATAAAATAACGATCACCATACAATTCCATTTCTCGCATAACGCCAACAGCTCGATTGATGATCTATAACGAGAAATTCAAAGATGCGCCAATTGAATAAACTAGATGATAATCGGGTTATCGAACTCAAACCTATGGGCTGCTATAAACGGGTTTCATCAGTGAGAAATTAGGGCGAATAAATTTTGTAAAATACTCAATAAGTTCAGATCAGCTGTTAATGGTAAATGAAAACATTTTAATAAATTTAACATATGTAAGTACCAAATATTGCTAAGTCGAACAAAACTCTTAGAGTGAGGAAGAGAAACGATTTTAAATAAACTTGAATAAATAAAGTGAAACTAAATAATTGAATTTATGATATTCTACATTAAATAAAGCCAACCTCCTCTTTTAATCGTTTGCCATATCTTGATCGTTCAACCATTTCCACCAATGAATGGACCGTATTTAGAGCATACTTACAGTACTTTTGCGATGGACTGCAATGTGACATGACTATTAGTAATCTTCAATAAATAATAAAACTTATGAAACAATAGTAAACTGCACTCAAATCCTCTCATATATTTAAAAAGAATGATGAAACAAATGGGATATTTATGAATTTCTTTCAAAGGTCATGATTACAGATCGTTGAAATGATATGCAAGGAAGTCGGATTTTGAGTAACACTAAACTTCCCTGTCAATATACGAGTACTTACTTACTCCATTCGTCTTACAAATGTTTCGAGCAGTTGATCAGCATAGCTCGTCATCCACTGAAAAAGAAGACTAAATTTCGTTTAGTATGAAAGACTTCAGGATGTTGCATTCAAAAAAAGAGATGCTTAACTATAACAGCAGTTGAAGATAATATTATAACCTTCGAAAGTTTCTTCATTTTTTCCAATGAGTTTCATTTGCCAAATACAAAAAGAAGGCAAAGTTAACGCACTCAATCTGACCCAATAATAAAATAGAACAACTTTCGTTCATTGGATGGATTTTCAAAACCGTTAAGAAGGGCTATGAAATAATCTAATAATCAGGGATCAAAGTATGAAATTGTCAAAGCCACTCCTTCCAGCATTGTAGTCAGCTGAATAAAATAACGAAAACAGAATTAGTAGAACAAGTGGATTTAGTAATAAAAAAAACAAATTCAGCACATAACAACAGACTTATAAATAAGTGATAGAGTGACAAACCCTCGCGATGATTTGTTTCGACCTGCCATCGGCCGACAAATTCGACATTACCCGTAATATCGTATCGACAATCTAAACAAATCATCGCATAAAGATCATTCTCAATACTCTAAAGCATCTCTTATTGCTCTAATTTATTTTACCTCGACATCCTATATTTTGGTGGTTGTATGCTCTACATGTGCCACCAAAATGGCTAATGCATTTTACAATATTGAATCTTTTTTCCAAACTCATTCAATGCACTGCGCTGTTGCATACGGTTCTCTGATCTGGCTTATATAGTGTACTGTATCAAATCTTCTACCATATTAATTGAAATTTATACGGTACCATATTAGTATGCTATAATCAGATTACGGTGGGAAACAATGGTTCTGATATAACGAAGTGGTTTTGGATTCCAGATGAGTATTCAGGAATAATCAAGCAAATGCAGCAAAAACCAACACGGTTAACTCTTAGACGAAATTGGGAGACAGAGGAGGGGGAGAATAGGAGGAGGAAGAATGTCCGAAAAGATGGCATTCTCGGATCCTTTACCTTAGATTATGAATTGTACGACGTCAACAAAACGAATTGAACACAGCTCGTTTCTACTGCTAACATATACCACCGCTCTGTTCATTGCTTCACGTGAAAGCAATTATATCCAATTATGAGGCATTTTTTTGCGCGTGAGAATACAACTTCCAGATTACCCTGCGGCAATATGCAAACGAATCGACTGGTTGATTGGCCAAGCACTCAAATTATCCAATCGCTCATACATCTTACACTTTTTCAGATATCTTATACTTAATCCCAAAGAAATGAGAATTTCTTTTCGAAAACCGACAGCCTTTTTAAGATTCTATTTTAAAGACGTAACAGAAATAAATCAGATATGATGAAGAAATGAGGAAAAACAATTTCGTGTATAGAAAAAAAAAACAGGAGTAAAATTTTTTAAAACATGACTCCTTGAGTTTAAGTGATAACTTGGCTTCTCACTTTCGAGGGAGTGGTATTGAGGGTTTCGAAATGTTCGGCAGAATGGAGCTTAAATAAACTAATTTGTAAGATATGCATTTTATAAGGAAAGAAATGCACTTTTCAATTGTTTAAGCACAACTTATTTTCCCACTCGAGCAATTCAGATTGAGAACAGTATTTTCATCCTTCCACCTTGAATTCCGGAATGAAAATTTGCCTGCCAACCTAGCATTTGTAAATAAATTTTAATACAGTTTAAACAAACAAAAAATGCATACATCGATTTCGAGATCATTTTGCCTCAGCCAATTCTGTATGAGTGCATACATCATAGCGCCAAGTTTCTCCGAATCTGCTCGATCGAAATCATTCCTCGTTGTCATCATAAAAATTGCACTTAGAATATCACGGAACATTTTCTGAAAAAAAAACGCTCTTTAGGCTCAAATACTGTACGAGCATAGTGAATTTGCAAAAAACCAATTGAAAAATTGTCACATAAGCTGGCACGATATGCACTTTGGCATTTACCTCAATTCAACAATCGCTTTCAAAGTGAACACTAAATAAAGAAATGTTCTGCAAAATATTTTCCCTACCCAGCTGCACCGAACAGAGATTTTAATTATCAGTGGAACTTAAAGGTACTGATATCGGCATAAACATTTACAGACTATCATAGATAAGCAAGTCTGACCTTATCACTGGTGTTAATGTTATTGTTGATCTTATCGAGATAGTTGTCCACAGCTTGGGCATACTTCTCGCGCTTGTTGGGATCAACATTTTCGACACATGACGATGATGAAGATGGTGCAGACGAATGTTGTGCAGCTCTCTGGAAAAAAGTTCTGTACGGTGATGTAGAAGAATAAATGCAATAAATAAACACTTTTATATCTAATTAATAATTTACAATATATGCGAACGTAAAACTGTATGATTATATTAGCACCCATGCTTTTATGTGGAAGACTTCATAATTATACGGTTACGCAACCCCAACGTCGCGAGATAAATGTGTTACTGAATATTCGAGAAGAACGAACCAACTCGGTCAACTGCTGCACGTCGGTCATCTGCGTATTCACACTCAACATACTCATATCATCGGTGGCATTGCTGACACGAGTCATCCTCGAAATCACAGATGACGGCTGAAAGTTTAAAACTCAATCTCTAATTAATGTGTAATTTTAGCGAATGGATGCATTATTGATCCAGAAAAACTCGATTATTTATCCTCTCTCTTGGAAAGCGGAGAAATCAATAAAATCTCGATAAGTTTTCAATTCCTTTACTACGAGATTTTTGCTGTAGTATTTCTGCAAACTATAATCGAAAAGAAAATGAAGTATGCCAGAGAAGCTATTGATCTTGTATTTCTCTCACTTGATCAACTAGTCTCACAAGTTGCTAGAAAAAAATCGCTTCTCTGTGGCTTCACCGATATAAAAGGAAAGCTTGGTTGGTATAAAAAACATCAAAATTTTTTGAAATCTCTAAATGTTATCAACATTTCTCGAAGACTACTATCAACATGAAATATGAGTCATCTTAAAACACCTAATCAATTCCATAGCAAACGTAGTTAAGGTTTACGCTGGAAACAAAAATAGCTAGAAAAAGTGATTTATATAATTGAAGTGGAAAGATAAATTCTGAAAATTCCAAATGAGGGAAAGCTGAGAAATAATATTTAAATTATCTAACGTCGATAAAAAAATTTAATTAGTGTCGAAAACAATTTCAGCTAAAACTCACAGTAGATCCAGATCTACAGTGCTGTTGAGCGACATGTGTAAATCGATGATCAGTCATCCACGTTTGGGTATTCATGATTTTCCTCGCATCCAGTTCGCCTCTTTCAATGTATTGCTGTTGTTTTTCACGTTCACCCATCGGACTATTCGGCACTGACCTTCCCAATGGCGGATAAGGAACCCTCAAGCTAAATCTACCTTGCATTTTTGCGCTTTCAAACGATAGAAAATTGAACAATATTGAGAAAAAAAAACGTGAAATAGAAAAGGATGACAAATTAAAAGCATGATAATATGAGCAATGACTAATTTATATGAGGCTTTCGAAAAATTTAAAAAAAACAACATTCAAGGTTTCGAAGAAAAAGTGAACGATTTTTTCTAATTCTTAAACTACGAATGAGCAAACGATAATCGTCATTTAGTATACTAACGTTACAATTGAAAAACGTCCATAAAACTGTTTCAAGACAACAATAACATCGTCGTTTATATTGTGTCGAGTTAAGTGATATTGTGAAATTTTCAGAGGAAAATGCATTCACAAAGAGAAATTTTCGCAAAGAAATCATTTTGTAAAAAAAAAATTAGATGGAAAAAATTCGACGAAATGAATAATTGTAAAATTATCTCTAAGATGCCAATTTGTAAATGAAACCTTAATCTTCGCAGATCTTGTTTTCTCTTCCCCCTTTCCCATTTATTGTTGCTTTCCCATGTTATGTCATATGTAAGAACCTATTAGCGATTTCTTTTTGGCTATGCTGGTGAAAAGCTGAGTCATAAACAACGGCCTCAAGCGGCGAAACGCTCGTATACACCGATTTGTTCAAATACACCCCGATGCAAGTTTTCATAAAATAACCGAATCAATTCGAATGAAACCTCCATTTTTCCCTCTTTTTCAGACGTTTGAGTATAAATCTTTCTATTGCTTAGTAAATCATTTCCCCAATACGCTTCCTCACATTAATTTTGAAAAAAAAAAAAGCTCATTTACTCATTTTGCAAAGCTGCTACAGCGCTTACCCAAATTTGGGGAGCAAAACTAGGCTTTAGTAGTCCCTTTCTCTCTTTAAATAAACGTCGTCCTGAAATTCTCGAGAATCACAGCCTTAGAGGGGTTTCATTTGAGGGGATCAGGCAATTGCAATATGAATGTGCAACCACTCAAGTTGATGGGTGCAGACAATTATAAATTATTTTATAGAAAATATGCTTTCAAAGGATCAATCCTGGAGATGATTTTCTAGGATGACATGCATTTGAAGTACCTTGGTCGAGGATAGACGGAGGGCGGTTGTCCATAAAGACACGGACCAGATGGTGCCATTGGAGCACAGGCCGATCCATAAGAGGTGGAAGGCATTTGCTGCTCATAGGGATATGCCTGATGTGGCATTCGGTACATACCAAATGCTGTATCCATTCTCATCTGCAATAGCATGAAAACTTTTTGAATTGATGTCACCTTTTTTCTTATTATATAATATGCCTAATAGAGCTTTCATTTGAAACACTGAAATTTTGCTGCCTAAATTATAATAACGCTTGAGAGGGGAAAAAATTATAATAACGCTTGAAATTATAATAACGCTCAAACAAAGCTGTACTATACAATGATGAATTCTGTCTTCACTTACGAGATGAAGCTATATAAAATGCAGCTCTCTGCTACCACCTACTAAACTAATAAGTTGGAAGAAATTTGGAAAAGATATTGTTCTGGTTTACGATGCTTGAAAGTTCCCTTTTTTCCATATACATTTTCCTTTGATTTTCCTTCAGTCCTCTTCCTCTCCCCTTCACCCCCTAAGATGGGTAAAATAAACCGCCATCAGTGGTTGTGTTAGATGGTATGCGGCGCTACAATGGCGATTATTTCGTGCTCACGCTAGCCGGCAATTTCATCTTGCGCATTTTTTTTTCCTTTTTTGCCTCTAAAAAAGAGCTCATCGAGTCATTTGTTGTGTTCCGCTCGCAGAAAATAATTGTCAAAAACGACGCAATATGTGATATTTGGATTGACCTTGTGGCCGTTTACACAAATAATTAAACAAAAGTGCAAAAACGCATTTCAAATATCAGAAATTAGTGAAAAGCTGTCAAAAATAATGCATCCAAACAAAGGTGCTCATTCATTGTTCACTTTTTTTTTCGAATTTCGATGACTGAGTGCGCAAAAAAAAAAAATTTGAATGATCGATATGCCGAATTGCGATTAAGTCGGAAAATGAGTTTTGCATAGAGGTTTGCGCTCATCAATTGGCCTCACAGAGATAGAAAAAAAAATAATTATTATTATTTTTAGCGAATTTAAAATGTACGGCGGCTAGAAGGAAATCTCATCAAATATGTAAATTTGCTTATAACGATCAAATGCTAATTCAATATGCACATGATTAGTCCGTTGCTAAATACAAATGTAAACAATGATACTTATTAGCCGAAATATCGAGAAACTCGATGAACTATTTTTGCACTTTTCGGAAGGAGAGGGCGTGGAGATCTTCCAAATTTCAAGGCTGAAATGAAATTTCAGCAACGAATATGATTGCACGATTTCACCACACAAATAATCAGGTAAAAGGTCGCAGAAAAAAGGCAACAGAATTAAATCGAAAGTTTGAAGTCGAAATATCGAGGCTAAAATGAAGAAGCAAATTGTTTTTGCACGAATCTTTAGAAAAGAAATTCACTTCAATAAAAACTGACTCGAAATAAAACAGTAAAAAAAGATTTATAATGGTCTTGATCGATAATTTTTAATATTCGTTTTGAAAATTTTCAAAATCAAACAAACTTTTTTCGAAAATACTCGTCGTTCAGTAACGATTTCCAATAAAAAAAAAACATATGCAAGTATCTTATCGAAATTGCATTCCCGAAAGGATTTTTTAAGAAACATTAATCAAAATTTGGGAGAAAGAGATATCATATTTGAAAGAAAAAAACTTACATAATTGAATAAACAACAGCTGGCGTGTAGCCAATATGCCACATATGCACTGAAATTATGAAATAAAGTATTCAACGTTTGCTTATATTTGAGAAGAAATATATTTGAGAATAAATCTTCGTAAATGCAATGCAAGAGATATCTATGAACAAATAATGCAGTGAAAAAAGATTCAGAGTTTTTTTTTTTACTAAATTGGGAAAGTTTTCGGCTACTATTGACTGATTGGGATATCAATAGTGAATACAAGGAATCAATATCTGAACTTGAAAAATTCATACTCGTTAATTTCTATATTATTCTGTTCAATACTAAATAGTAAAAAAAATAATCGTTGCAATAATATTCATATAAAGACGATATTTTACGATGAGGAATTTGCATTATTGTTTTCTATTCCTCTCTCTAGTTTTCCCATTGTAGAATTTGCTCAACGAAACAATTACTTTTTAGCTGTGATCTTATTTTGAAAGATACACTGTTCCGCTCTCCCCATCGCCCACCCTCCCCACTTCCCACCCCTCTCCACTCTCATGGATCCCATTCCACGGTTATCGCTTTGCGTGAATTCCTTGAATAGTCGCTATTTATAGACACTCAAATACAATAGGAAAAGCAGTTGATAAGTATGAAAGTTGTTATCAATAAAATATTTGGAATTGTAAATATAAGAATCCGTGTTGTTGAAAATAAAAAAAAATCAAAACAACACAAAAAAAGAATGATCACACAGGTCGTGTAAGACAACAACACGTTTATGATAGAAAGCACTTGAAGGAATCCCTTAAGGTGAATGATAACGTTGTTATCCATTCTTTGCAAATAAATGTTTTCAATATGGCCCCAATCAACCAATAGCTGATTTATGATCACTTTTTGAATTGAAATGATCCTAAAGTAATTTTCCAATAATTCTTGAAAACATCAATTCTCGGTGTCTATATAATTTAGTGAGAAACACCCTTAAGAAAGATAATTGAATATTAAATATATACACATCTATATTTATAAATTCAATTCACGAGCATTCGAGCAATACAGGTATCACCTAATTAATACTCAACGCTACATATCGTTTATTCTCAGATAAGATTGTGATGTCTATGAATGTATTTAATGTTTTATTTATGTAGCAATTTATGCTCCGAATCGACTCGCGCTTTAACTTGGTATTATATGAATAGAGAGAGAGACACTCACAGGTATGTTCAGACTGCTGAATAAAAACGATTTATATATGATTTCTTTGAAGAAATTTTGCTCACAGGACATTGCTAAAGTTAAGTGTATATGCATGAAATGTGTGTTAATACGACACATTTCTTCACTTCTTATAAATAATCGAGAAAAAGAATTATAAATATGAACAATTATAAAAGTTTAACTTTCACTGCACACATCATATTACGTCAACATTTTCCAGCTTTAGAAAAATCTGCTACGGTAGAACAACGATTATATGAGAAGTTTTATTGAATGTTTTGAAATCCACTTTCAGACAATGGGGGGGGGGAGTATTGGGAGGGGGTAAGCAGAGAACAGCAGACAACTACTTCACTCTTTCGTAAAGGAAAGACAACAAAGATGCTTCATTTTTAGTGAACATTGTGATAAGAATAAGGGTAACAGCTGACATATATAAATTCAGTTTTCTTTCTACGCTTTTCCCAAAGGTAAAGTAAGCCAACAACAATCACAGCGGCAAATATAATAAATAAACGATACATAAGGTCGATTTTGTCAGCGATTATGAAACATTGGGAATTTGGTCGGAGGCGTTAAAGACAAAAGCATCTTAAAATTTATACGATTAAATATAATAATTCAACGGAATGTATAAACCATTAGCAGAAAGACAACAAAACAATCAACTTCCACGTTTTTATGCGCTTTTGCAAATTGTAAATTTGCAAAGTGTATTACAGGTGCATTATATACTTGCGAACGTACGTATGTATGTGTCTGTCAAGTGGTTTCAACTCGACAACGAATGGATTAAAAGTCCGTAAATTCACTGGCTGCAATCTACAACCATAAGATGAACCATTTTAGCAATCAGTAGGTTGATAAATCACCTTCTGAAAGATTTATATGCACTTAAAAGAATGGGAAAATTCTCATTTCTTGCAATTGTTCGTATTGTATTTTATGATAGCGCAGTCGCGGTTTTTTTCTTGAATAAAAGATTTGGTACGAATAGTTGTTACAATCGCAGCATATTCGCTTTACTATTACAACATCAATGATAATGCTTCATTGAATTTCATTATTTGCTGATAATTTATGAAAGCGGTTGGTTTGATGAGCAATATTGCCCGAAAGTATATTGCTTCAACTTCTTTCGCATGATTCCCCATTTATTGTAAGAGACACTTCAATATAATTACCAGTACAAAATATTCATCACAATATAAAATTTTGGACGATATTCGCTTTTAAAATTTAAAAAAAGACGCTCTAAAGCATTTTGAATATTAATGGACGGGAAGTGACATAATTGATAACATCCGCAAAAAAAATTGCTTTTTTTAATACGTAAATAGCATCTGTCAATAAAAGCGATCGGTTAGGGACAGACGAAAATATCGCTAAAAATGCCAAAAATATATCAGATAAAAACGAATCAAGCTAATTGTAAACGACCGAAAAAAAAAACGCTCATAATTTTTAGCATTATGAAAAACGTTTTTCAAAAGTACAGCAAAATAAGAGCATCAAACGAATCAATCATTTTGGGTCTTTTCAATGAACAATGCGCACTAATATATAGAAGAGGCAAAAATTTGGCACGATGTCAAATTATTTTGGAATTATTTAAGCATTCCAAAGAAAAAAAAAATGGCGATACTCATACCACTAGGAGATACTTGAAGGAGAATATATTGCTGAATAGATTAATGAGATTTACTGATTTCAATTTAAAAATCATAAATAATCTTCCAATTTCATAGGCGATATTACGTATAGAACACAGCAGAAATGATCATAAAATAATGAAATAAGAAAGAAAACAATAGAAGGATATGCAAATTTGGAGAATGAAATTAGGAGTATTTATTAAATGCTAAAAGAAGGAATGAGAAAAGAAAACAGAGAAAAACTCTCTACTCAATCCGACTATTCACTAATATCTACTACTTTTGTTCATTATTATCAAGCGATTAGCATCATATAATAGAAAATCATGACCATCTAGATATTTTCCTTTTAAATTCCATTACTATTTGAAATAAAAGGAACGCTTTGATTAGTTGGAGAAGAAAATAATTGTTGTGAGCAAAGATCAACAAAATATATGAGATGCGTTATCTTATAATACATTGGTGTTAGAATATGCTTTTTTTTTTTTTCACTTTCATATACGTCCAACTAAAAACGTCTAAAAAACAGCAAAAAAATGCTTGAAACGAATATGATGTTGGTAGGCAAGGTGTCTTGAAATGTATAAGATCAGTTACATTAACAAACTTCCATCACCACTGGTGGAAGTTTGTTTAAAAAAGGCTACCCCATCGCCTCTAAGAAAAGCCCTTTTCACTTCTACGATCGGCATTTTCAAACCAACAGGCATGAGTACTTTCAATAAAATTCGCAATGTTTTTCTACAACTTTCAGAATCATGACTGTCTTCGTGCTATTGGCTAATATGTGTTCACGTATTAATTTGGGCCAGTAATACACAAATATGTTATTTAATAGTTTCCACAGATAAAACATATAACATAGTAGAGGATGTTGTTACTCACCGGATGCAAAACAGACAAGAAAAAAATGTCCAGTATGCTCAAAAGGTGCAGTATCAACATGAACGTGCAAGATGAGATAGGTTTCATGTGTTTTGCAGCAATGACTGCAAAAAATGCAGCTACCGTACCAATTCTAACATAGCCCTGGGGCAATGGAGGGATTTGGAAATTTGAGGATTTTAGTAGCGGATGAATGGAAATATTTGCTGATAAAGTGACAAGAACGAAATATTTTCTGAAAAGTACGCGAATGAAGGCGTGTGAAATGCTCCGGCGGAAGTATCTTTTTTTTGGCGATCATCGAATATCTCCGTTGATGAAGAACGAACTAGATTGTTGCAAATGAAGTCAACTAATTCGCTTTCAATTACTCAAAGGAATTATACGACACAAATTAAAGTCGCATGAATTAAGCGTATAACTTTGCAGTAATCGCTTTGCAATGTGAAATTAAAGCATATGAATCTTTCAAGACAAGCTGGTGATCTATGATACGAAGGTGTGTCTCAAAGACACAAGACAGAAGGAGGAATTGAACCATGACCCAACAATATTAAACCCGCACTCGTTCGCAATCAACCAAGCGACTCCGATAAACTGATGCGACATTTCGAATATTTGAATAATCGAAAGAAGATAAGTTCGTCGCCACAAATGCAATAAAAAAAATGTAATGTTGCGATGGAATGAAAAAAATGAGTGATGTGTAGAGATTAGCGAATGCTATCCTCGCGATGCTTTCATAGAGAGAAATTTTCGAAAATTTGAATTTCTTAATGCGCGTCATGAGGGCGGGAGACGAGAGATAGACCCACAGACGTTGAGACAACGACTCCCTCGGGTCGATTGGCATTTGAATACGGCGTCCCTCAACCTGAGTGTCAGGCACAAAGTGCGGGAACTATGTACCCGAGGTTCATTTAGCATGCGCCGCCCATTATCACCACTACCTACCGCCCCCCTTGAACGCTCACCACGTGAATACGGTAGGACTCACTCCAAAAAGTTGTGTTTACAGTATGGCTTTGATGAAAATGAAAGCTATGATTTCAGTTGTTGTTTTATATGATATCTTAGTTCCTAAATGATCAAAAAGAGATCCGCTTGCATATTGCTCTATATGAAATTGTAGGTTGCTAAATAACTTCACTCTTATTTACGGCCATCTCGGATTAGGAACTGCTCAAATTATGCTGATGACCGCTGCGATCATATTGAGCACAAATTGTTGCGAAATGCGAGAGACTATTCCCCGACCTGAAATTACGAACCTTGCGGTACATATGTTCGAGAATATTTGCATCGGAAACAATGAATGTTTTGTGATGCTGCATTTACAAATTAGCATACCTCACGCTGAGATAAATGAATCGATAGAAGGTCATATCAACGTGATGTCTTTGCTTCATAGAGCTGTTCGAATGCACATCTGTGCCCCATAGATGAGGTGTTGGTGATTTTCAAATAAGACATAGGAAACGAGTGGGGCATAAAAAAAACATTAAACACACTGAAGCCGAGCAGATGATTCGATAATTGTAGTTGTATGGCCGTGAAGAGTGACCCCTATAAAGAAGCAAGCAAGTCAAGTACAGCCACATTGCAGAGACAGACAAACAGGCACACAGAGACAGAGAGAAGGAGAGAGAGCAAAGCCATAGAATTGTATGAATCGAAGCAAAAGAAGTGATAAAAACACTCAGCAACAGTTGTGTATATTATATGGGCAAGTGGATGAGTATAAATCAACTTCAGCAATCCCCTCAAGGTGTCGACTGTGAAGTGTTATACACATCAATCGTATGGTCATATACTTCCCCCATTATGCCAATATTCTGTTCACATAATACCCTTAGCAACTAAATGCTTACCTTTCGGTTATGCACCTAATTAACACCTTTGTTTCACAGCAACAACAACAGCATCTGGCATTTCCACTATACATTTTTGGCCTATTGAAGAAAATGTTACGTAATAAGCGAGAGACGACATCCCTCACTAATTGAGTCCGCATCCGATTTGGGATTTCATCGAAAACTTATTCCATTCTTCCGTATCAAAAATTACGTTTCTTTTTGATAATATATTCCAATCCTCTGTCAACGAACATCTAATAATAAAAACACATATACCATAGTGATTGAAAATGGAATTTCTATTGTGTATGGATTCAGAGTGGAAGTTAAATTTAGCTTTAGAATATTTTTTATTCTTCTAAACCTAGTTGAAGGTTTCCTGGATTTCCTCTCCCATTTTCGGCAATTCCACCATGATTTCCCGGATTCCCATCATCTTCGGTTGTTTTCCTTATGGAAACAATCTAGACAAAAAAAAACAAACAAAACGCTTGCGGTCTGTGTGCTTAAAATACAGCAATACTACTAGCTAAATAAAATCGTAAAATTAAATCATGAGAAGTATTGCATTATAACAAACACAAATTTTATCAAGCTGTATGCGCAAGTCATCCATATTTACTTAATAGCTATCTTGAAAAAAAAATTTTTTTCATGCTCACCGGCCTTTAATTGAGGCAGTCGCTAATTGCTTCAATAGAGATTGACCACAGCAGTGGGTCATCCATTCTTGCTTAAAACATCAAACGACGGAGTTATGCAATCTACAAAAAAAGTGAAAGATATTAGAGAATAGCCTGGAACATTTATTAGTTCTTTTTGATATTTTTCCAGCGATATGTTTGTTCTTTAGCAAAACAGATTACAGTAGAAAATGTGGAGTGTTTTGCTTTTGGTGTAGATAAAAGTACTCTGGAAGCTAGATGGTGCGATAACAATAATAACATTAATCCACACAATCTACTTTACGAGAAATATACCATAACGTGTTATCGTTTCCCTCGCAATCCATAGTGATTACAGAGTGGAATAGGAGTGATTCTTTTCTTTGTAGCCAAAAATTGTAAAAATGATTTACATAGATGAAGGGATTAAGAACGTTTCGGGTAAGACAGGAGGTGTTTCGTATGGTTTATTACGCAGTCGGCTGTAAATGGGCTTCCACCAGACTCCTTGGCTCCTTCCTGCCGAGCCATTCCGCCCAGCGTCCTCATCAGGACGAAGGTGGTGAAGTAAATCCAGGTCGTTCTCCTAAACGGAATAGCGGTAAACCGACTCTGCAGCACCCCCAGGCAAGAGATCAGCGTAAGCCTTAACCTCTCGCAACCTTACAACTCCTAAACGGAATTAGAGGCGATATGAAAAGGCATTCATTTGTAATGAATGCTTTATTAGTATAAAAAACGAATAAACATTCAGCTGATGCATGAAATAGACACCGAATGAAAGTTGAAGTGAAAGTTCCGTTGCGAGGGACTACAGAGAGAGAAGAAACACTTCTAATATGAAACATACCTCTTAATGCTGATCGCGTTAATAAATCACCTTGTTAAACTAATCAAAATGTATTGATGATTTAAGGTATGGTTGCACCTTTTGTGACATAACTGCATAAGCGATTAATAGCAAAATTAGCGTTCGTTTCGGTTTGAAAATACTCTATAAGTATCACATATTTTCGAATAGAAACCACTATCAATTGTAAATGATTTCTCAATATTTTCAACTATTTTATTCAAAATGAGGTAATTGTTGCAAAGAAAGAGGGAAGCAAACAAAGGCAGAGAGAAATAATGAGAGGGGAGTAAAAGAGAGGAAGTTATTCGATATTATACATTAAACTTTATACGTTCTCATTCTGGAATGTTATTCGTTTCACTTAACGGTGTTTATTGGGTGCCTTTGCATGGTAGACGATGCACGATGGCTAGCCGTATGTATGCGATGCGCAACATTCTCTATTCATGTACTGCCAATGCACAATTAGAGTGGCAAATAAAAATTTGCATAAAGATAGAGTGGCATATATTTATTTAAATTTAGTGCAGATAGATTTTCTAAATGAGAGGTTTTAATTCCTCTTTCCACTCGAATATTTATTACGTGATAAACAATATGTAAATTTGCTAACAATTTTGCAATAGAGTAGTACAACAATAATAGGTAGAGGTAAAAAAGATTCATGAGAAAGTTCATCGCAATAGGCAACATAGTCCTTTTAAGGTGTTATTACCTATTAAAATGTTACTTCAACGCAGAGCATATCCCCCATCATCTTCTGCAATATTCCATCAGCACTCATTAATTTTTTTATATTAAATGAAACTCTTTGTTTGCTCTCACCGTCTTATCAACAAACGATGATGACGAATCCAACACCTATACGTGATTATATTTTGGAATTCCTCGCAATCTGATGAAAATTGATGCGAACAAGATTTATCAATGACATCATTTTTCTTGTAATATATTAAAAGAATAATGAGACCACATCATATACTCTAATTTGTTCAATCGAATTTTGAGTGAATTCATTGAATATATGCAATTTTATGTAATCGGTTAATTGAACACACATCGAAACTATTATTCAATGTAAATTATTTGCAATATTTAATTGAAAATTTAGTTGCTTCAATTAAAATATTTATAATATTTTCCATTAATAAACTATATACTATCAGGTGAAATGCAATAGTTGTTTTAAGATGAAGTGGACTTAATAAAGTCGGTGAAATATGAAACCGATCAATAAGAAAAAAGAATGCAATAAAATCCCCCAATTTTGAGATTCCACATTCTATATCACTATGATTAATTGTTCTTCACTAAAGAAAATATGCCGCAAAAAGCACATTTAGAAATATTTCATTTCAGACTTTTTAATAATATAATTAATCACTTCAAAATTTGCATAAAATCTAAATTCTTCAACAAACGATATTTGCAAATATATTTTAGCATATTTTCCTATTTCTAAATGAAGTAATTAATTCCTCGATATGTTGCTATATAATTAACAGTAAAGAAGTTAAAAATGAGAGAAGATCGAAGGATATTTGTGCTGTATCGAAAGTGGTGCATTTGTTCTCATCGTATTTCAAGTGCTTACGCTCAACGAAATGGTGAATTCAATTGAATTTCGTTTACATTAAAATCGAATTCATCGTCGAATGCAAACATTTATCGATGGGCAAATTAGACTGTAAACAACACGAGATATGTCATTTATTACATCTTTCACTAAGCAAATATATAGGGTTTTATTTCCAATTACAACTACTCTCAATATTCTATGTGTGTTTTTAAATATTAGAAAGTAATTTGAATTTTAAATATTAGAAAGTACTTAGAGATATATTTAACAATTATGCAATAAAGGTTTTTTGAAATTTGTTGGAGTTCATTTTAGGTGTGAATCTCTTTGAATGTTGTGGTACTGATGTGAAAAGCTCGGATCAAAGGGACATATCAGAGACAACAAGCTTTTTTAACATGACATTTCAAGAATAAATGGAAAAAATATATATTTGCAGTAAGAAAAATGCAATTTTGAAACGCCCATATTGACGTCATCGATGATTTCAGATTTACATAACGATATAATTCGCTCAAAAAGAAATTACAACAGTAATGATAAAAAATCCGCATTTCAGGAAATAATAAAATCCGAAATGACAAAAATTTGGATTTAATGATACTATGCAACGCCTATCTCTTCGTTTGATTTAATTTCTTTTTATGAGTGCATTAAAACAAACTAAATTAAAAAACCAATTAAAGAGGGTGGAAATCAATTTCGATGATTTTATATGAATATCTTGATTGTTAGGTTAGCGGACAATGCGTTCACCGAACGATCGAATTCGCCTTCGAAAGATTGTCGTTTAGATAGCAATGTGTGCTGTTTATAAGAAAGACATCGAACATTTTTAGCGAGACATCGATGAAATCAATGATTCAGCGGTTATATGCGTCAGCATGAAGAAAACTCATCGAACATCGACAACAATATAGATCATGACATAGGTCGGGATGCAGGTCATGATCTAGTTAGAGGTGAATTTATTTGCATTTGCTATTGTATTTGCTTGTTGTTTCATTTTCTGTTGCGTCAAATTTGAAACGTTTTTCAACAGTCACTTAATAACTGGATGACTATCGCTTTTCGATTGTCGTTATCACAGTTACCGAAATACTATATGAAAAGCTATAACTTCGACTAGCAATCACCTTAGTGCAGTACTTCCTAAGTAATAGCAGCATCGCTGCACAGGGAAATGGACACAGCTAGGTGTGACGAGGTATAAGGCAGCCAGATAAATAAACAGTATAGTACTCAATAATATATGCAATTTTATACAACGGATCTGGTGTATGCGTTAGATATGCTCTAACAAGATATGCATGGCAGGCATTATATGGGTGTGTTTGCATTGTAAGTGATGTTGTATGTGCGTCTCATTGCTAATGAATTAATAAGTAGGAGTGCAATGAGTAAGCTGTAGATGGTGATGGGAAGGTTGATGGTAGATTCCACCTTTGTCACGCCTCTTTGATTGCAATCCCATATAACGCATTTCTTTCACCATAGATTGCATATGAACAAGCAGTTCACTCATAAATAAATAGCTCTCAATTGTAGGCAAAGCAATTGATTTGTTATAATATTTAAAATCGATAGATGAAATATTGAAATAAAGGCATTAACGAATACACTCGTCAAAGTCGTTCTATTAAATTTACATATATTAAAAGGAATTAATTTTCAAAAAACTTACATATTTTTAAGATCGGATATTTTAGATGCTTTCATTGGGAAAATACGGGTTTTACATTGATAGTATTATGCTTATTCGTTGAAAAGGATTGCCCCACTAAGCAGTATTAACAGATTATTTACTGCACAAAACTACAACCAGTAGAATAATGTAAGTAAATTTTAAAGAAAAGCATACTCGCGAAGAAAATAATATTTACTTCTATAGCAGACTTTTAACATTCTTTTGCGATTTATATTATGCAAATTTTAGTAATATAACACAATTCTTAATTATCTTTCATGCAGAATAACAAAAGAGAGTAATATAACACACTTCTTTGTTATCTATCTTATGCTAAGTGATGACCTATGAAGAGACTACTTTACAGCAAAACTTCAATCAAAATTTCCGCTGAATTTTAAAATAGAAAGCAATATTTTTATAAGGCAAAAGTGGTGAGGATATGATCTACGCGATCGTTGACCGCATATGCACGCATTATTGTGACATGTAAAGATAACATTTGCGAGGAATTAATCATTTCGTTGTATGTCCGTGTGTGTGTCTGTGTGTGTGTGTGTATGTGTGTGTGTGTGTTTGTGTGTGTGTCGATCACATGCGATTTGGCGGGAAACGAGAGCATGAGCACCGCCGATTAGATTGTGCTGTCGTTGATGCACACATACGCACATGGCGTCATCTCATCGAACCGGTTTCGAGGACAATTCATCTGTTGGCAGTTATTGCTTGGAAATTTATTCATTCATGGAATTGGAAATTTTCCAAACGAGAACGTGATCTAATTATAGAATAACGTCGGCAAATTTTTTAGTCTCTTACCGGCAGCAAAACAAATTGAACTCTTCCTATCTTTCACTTACTTTACCTCGTCCCTTCCCTCTTCCCTGTTCCTCCGACGTGCATAAACGTCAACTTTGCAATGTATAGTAAATCCGTTTCATGTATCATCTGCATAACCTATATCGCATTTATGTAATCTAAACAACGTTACGACCGCATAAATTCTCATTGCTCTAAGAAGTGGTGCAACATTATAGGATTGGAGAGTGGATGGAAAGAAGTACTGAAGAGCAGAAAAAAAAAAAATTGAAGAGGAAACTGCGTTAGGCATAGATGAACAAACTGAAGCAGAATCTCATATCACTTGACAGCTGACAGCGTGCAACATCATACAATCACTGTTCTCTGCGCCGAATGATGGAACGATTCAGTGAGTTCATTAGGGCAATTCGAGTGATATAAAATAGAAGCAATATTGCTAATTGAAGTAGATGAAATTAGACAAGATATTTCTTCTCTTTAAATCATTGGCAAGACGTTTTTAAATTATTGTTGAAATTTTTATAAAAAATTATCACATTTGTAATTTTTCTAATTTATATCAAATATTGAAAAAAGTTTCATTTTAAAAAAATTATTCCGGAAGGAGAAATTATTTATTTTATTTTCTATTCAAAGATCATTGATATAAATCAGGTTTATTGGATATTATGGAATTTGCGTTAGAGCACTTCTGTTTGTCACGCAATCATTCAACCGGATATATGAGGGTCATATCGAATTTCCTTGATGTTATTCGCTTGCACTCACAATAACGGCTATTTACCGACAACAAAGGTTGAGTAGTTTTTTAATCGACTTAACATACACGTGGTTTTCCCCTTCAAAAGGCATTCAGTTTCCTCTTCAGAAAGCAACCAACTTAAGCTATTCTATAGCTTTTGTGATCGTTCAACCACACAAAACAATGTTTACGAAGTAGCACTGAGAATAGCGAGATCAATTTTCATCTTTTCAACGCTTATTTGCTCTTGATTTACGGTACAAGAAAATACAGATGCACTTGTCATTGCCATCACAGAGAGTTTTGCACTGCTGTGTTCGGTTAACGTAAAGGTTATTACTGTAAATTCACTAATCTAATCCTTCTTTAATAGAGTCCCTTCAAATTCATTCACTTCTCGATGACGCCACTTCGTAGAGATCGAAGGCCACATTTCTGTTTAATAAAACCTGAACGGATCGGAAACTTCCAGTTTGGTGTTTTTCATCGACGACTTATTCGGGGACCATTGACCTGATTCGCTGCTCGTTTAATGGTTTGAGCTTAGAGTCTATGATTTGTCTGAAGGTTGGGCTTCAGCCTATTGGTTGTTGCCGTAAGATGAAATTGGATCGCGTTTTCAGTTAACCTGCATAAAAATGGATAAGACATAAGGCGCATATAGGAAACCTATCGGCTCTCTAATTAAATCACCTATTAATTTTTGGGATTAGCAACAGTGTCCAAATAAGCAGCAACGTCCACTGCCATCTACATTAAATGGTTGCTGCGAGGATGTTCGTATACCTTTGTACCGTTGAAAAGATGATTCTTAGAGACTGAGATGCCAAACTCGTCAGAACTGTTTCTCTGATGCTGCCTTCAAATATCGAGAAATCCCGATCAGATCAGCCTTTATGAACGAGTAGCTCGAAGAGTCTCTAACTCCGCCCCTATTTTTATATCAGAACAGCTCAGTGGCTTCCAAGAATTCCAGCGGTGGCGCAGAAATTGGAGAAAGGATTGGCTGTAAAATACCTGACTTATGAAAATGCCAAAATGTAAATCAAAACACATTGATGCAAAGAAGCAAACGCTCTTAGTTGAGTGCCAAAATCGACGAGAATTTCATGAACTCATCCATAACAAGGCCAATTCACTTGACGGAGGTATGCCAACCGGATACCGAAGGTGTTCAAATTTAGGATTGCTCTTGTTTATTGATTCCTGTTCGCCATATTGATCTCTTTTTCAATGTATCGATCAGATATATTTAAAATGGATCGATAAGATACACATTCCACTTGTTGGTTTTTCCTGCATCTGCAGCTGCAAACAACACAAACTTATTCGAATCCAAGTTAGATTAGAGCAGACACCTGCTTCGTCAATTCCACGCTTTATTACTATGTATTCATGCGTTCGACCGACCTCAGCGTTGTCTATTCCCGAATTTAATAGGTCAAGGACAGTAGTTAAGCAGTTTCACTTCAGTCACGGATATACAACCTACCCTGTGCCCAAATTCGAGATGAAGGAAACCCCAAAGTTGGGGATTTCCTTGGAAATGAACCGCAACTATACAGCCAACAACTGCCGGAAAAAATGTTGGTACTGGTATGCAATCCTCGATTTTGCAGTGCGCATGCAACCTCTGGTAGTGTGCAAATTGGAATCTCGGATTGATGATGACAGGCTGGTGGCGAGCAGGAAGAAAAACAGAAGGGCCAGCAGACCAACGACTCTTCATAATTCCAGACATAATCGACGCGGCGTCACTATTTCTGACCAACAGCTACCGTTTGGGCTTCAGCCCTAGCACTGTATCAATCTGCTAGTGTATTTCTCCACCATCAACTGCCCACCCGTTGAATCAACTCGCAAGCGGGAAGTGCAGCTGTCCTGCCGGTCGAATTTCCCTGACGCTGTGCGACATACAATGACGAGTTCGGAATGGCCAGGAAGGATGAAGACATGCACTTTCATCCCAGAAAAGCTTTTGATTTTTCTTCCAATTAGCTCAAGGACAATGGCAAACGATTTGAAGATAACTGATTCGCCGAATACTTCAAATTCGTTATAGAAGCGCAGATCCTGGATAGATCAGTGATCACATGCTAATCGTTTCTATCAGTTCGTTGCATACTGTTCAGCTCAATCAAGTCCTTGCTTCCATTTAAAGGTGGTAGATAAGATGCCAACAACATTCTTGGGTTACATCGAGCAGCGTTCAGGGGTCGGTAATCGAGACGGGTGCAACGACACCGCCCACGTTGTATACGAACTCTGTTGCGCAACGTTAATCACGATGCGCGGGTCATCATCTCTCAGCATGCTTTTGCATTACATGTGCAGCGATTACTCACTCGGAAAACAAAAGTGCATACGAAACCATTCTCAATGTCACCAGCTTATTCGAATGCCTCCATTGTTGGGTACGAAAGACTTCGATTTCAAGCAGCCCCGTTCCAGAGTAGCCTGAGGCAAAGTTCTAATTAGTACGGGCAAAACGATTAGCAGGATCATTTAGCAATGAGGTTGTGCCGAGAATATTCAAAACTAGGTTAACGTGTTCTTTTAAATTGAGTCTTGTGAGTAATACTAAACATAAACATATGCAGCATTCAGCAATATGGGAGACAGACAATAATGACAGCCGATTTCAACGTGAATAAATTTCAATATGAGCAGATCAATAAAAAATAAGAAAGAATAGCAATAATGAATGCAAGACACAACAAACAACAAGAATGTGGGAATTTTTATGTGAAAGATGTAAAATAAATGCGAAAACAATCTCAGATGAAAATAAAATCAATAAAATCAATCAGAAAATTCAATAAGCTTATTAAATTATAGTGAATTTGCAAGAGGACAAGAGATCGGTTCCAACACACATCCGGAAACATCGCAGCGACAACCGCCTAAGTGAAATTGATCGTTATTAAACTAAAATACGGTGGAATTTAGCAGGAAGGCACTCGTAATATTCTCCATTTCTGAAATACTTCGGAAAAATTTTAAAACGTAAACTTTTGAAATATTCCCGAAATTTTCCCAAAAACATTCGGGTAAAAAAAAGGAATGTTTTCGTTGGGAAATTATTTTAAACGATAGACTAAACATGTTTCCTCAAATAGCAAAAACTGAACAAATCGCCATAACATAATGCAAAAAACACTGACAAGTGAATAAAAAATGAGGTGTAATAGCGGAATATAGTAAAACAAACGGAACAGCCCTAACAATACAACAAAAAAACCTGAATTTATGAAAAACGTTAGGAAATACGGTTGTTCAGCATCAATTAGGCGAAAGTCAATAGCGTCAATGATAATATCTATGTTTATCCTAATCATTATTGACAGCGACAGCGCTTATCGCCAACTACACAGCAGAATTTTGCAGTGAGAATTAAATACCAATCGAAGTTTGAAGGAAAAAGTTAAACAACGACGTGGATCTAAAAAATACCGGTGTTATACCGTCTTAACGATGATAACGTCGGTCCTACATTAATGTCATAAATGATCGCTTTCAGATATCCTCTTCTTATCACTAATCTTATCAGCCAATCACTGCGAACCTAACTGGGTTAAATGGCATTAAAAAAGATAGTTCATAACTTTTGAAAATCCACTTGCAACTGGGAAAGAGGTTTTTATAAAATAAATGAAGAAAGATGACAAATGAAACAGCTTGCAGTTCTTTGCAAACAATTCCTCTCATAAATAATCTGATTATGAAATAAAAAAACTCGATCAACGCTTCACTTCATTTCGAGGATATGGCAATTTGTTTGCGCATTTTGAAGAATGCTGAAATCTGAGAAATGAGTTCCCCGAAATTGTTGCATTGTTTCAATCGTGATAAAATCCATCCCGGAAGACCCTGAAATCAATATTATAACTGTAATATCAATAATGATTATCAAAGAGTGTTTGTTTTAAAAAGTCTCAGTAATCACGTATACAGCTCTACGAACTTTTTATATTTTCACAATAATAAAAAAAATGATATAAATTCGATTTTACATAATGCGCCAATATTCTTTACAAATTGATCATTTAATTGCCCTCATCTTCATCTAATTATATTTTGTGTATCTCAGCACCTGCGTTTTTGCTTTTACTTCTTACTTCTCTTTTGATGAAAATATTTCGCATTTTTATTAAATATAATATTTGCAATTTTATTTACCTCAAAATATATCCGCTCTTTATTAGTTCTAATTTATTTGTTTCATCTCGACAGGATAGGTTTCATCGTTCAAATTCCAACATCGACTTCAAACGTTCAAAAACATTTTAGAACATTTTTAACAAAAAGACGCATATCCATTATAATAATACCAATAAATAGATTTATTTCAACAATAAAACTGTGCAAAGGAGATTGCACCACGTCTGATTCGATCATGATTTGATCTCTAGGTGACTGTAGGTGTGAAAAAATGCAGTACGGCAACGTACACCAAAACACTACATCACAACTTTGATGCCGATTGTTTTAGTTAAAATGTAGGAATTCATGGAAATCCTACCTATATCCTTCATTCTTAAGCACCCCTTCCCTTCTTTAGGCAAATCAGCTCTAAATGAGAAACTTGCAGTGCTTTTTCTCCAAAATTTGTGAGGTGAAAACTGGATACAAAGAAAACCTTTTGGATATTCGGTTGGGAATATCTCGAATCGATGAGCACAATTGCAGCGTAGTCATGCCGATGCCTGATCGCTCGACCAATCGCCTGATTGACTGCATGGAGGCAACTCGTCTCATACAGATCCGATCCGCTACCATGCCCCAATGTCGAATCAAGGTACTACAATGGGAATAAATAACCGGCGTATATTCAAACGGTAAAAAATGAATATTTTGTTAGAAGACTGGAAAATTTTACGTATTGTTAACGACAGAAACTTTAAAAAAATATGCCCGAAATGTATTATTCCCTCTTTCAATTATACAAAAATTCTATTAAGCCAACCCATATCTTGTCGTCCACTAAAACTTTATCTTCCTAATGAGAAATAAAATAGTTTGCAAATGGATTCGTTTGCGAAATCGAAACAGCGTACAATAGATGAATAATAAATAAATAAATAAATAAACAAGCAAATAAACAAATAAATAGACAGCGAAAAGAATATAACTACGAGAAAACCGTAAAGAAAAATTACTTTCATCTTCTCGACCAATTCCACACTATTTTTGTTTGGATATGGTAGACCAACCATAATGACACATCGTCCCAAATCGTCTGAGAAATTTATCCCTTAAAAGTGATGTGAAAGGTGCATCATGGATCAAAACATCGTCGCTCAACAGTGTGATGATGTATATGCCAAAGACAACTACTAATCACAGGACGTATGCGCCAAATACAACCACTAATCACGGGGCATATGTGCCAAAGACAATTGCTAATCAAACAGTCAAAAATATATCACTGTTACAGCGAAGTCAACTGAACATACGACATTTTGACGATCTATGCAATGTGTTTCCCCGAATTAGCTCGCTCAAGAAAGCCGACCGGGATCGTAAGTGCTTCATATACAACACGATAACACTTAATAATGTCTTAATGATGCAAGAAAAAGCAGTGTAAATGATTTCTTTCACGTTCAGCAATATTAACGAATGTAATCTTTTCGACATTGAATATGCAAACGAATCTCTTAATCTCAAGATTAAACCTTAGATAAGAAACGAACTGAACTTAAGCCTTCTGCATTTCAATCATGCACATGAACCACTCGGCCACCGATAATCCATGCATTCAAGAAATAAGAAAAAAACCTTCGCTAAGCTTTCCACCGACAACTGCACACAACATTGCACCTTGAGGAGAATGTGCTTTGCGAATGAATTCATTCCATAATGCCGTTGAATCGCTTTTCGATTCGAACAATAGCGGTTTTAGCTTCTGAAAACGGTTTCACTCATTCTTATTCATTCTACAATTTTAAGACAAATTTATCTAGAAATAATCAATAGCATTAAAAATAAAATTGAAACGTAACGCAATAAATAATAGCATTAACCCATCAATAACGACCCACTAATCACCACGGCTCAAACTTATAAAAGAGAAATAGAGAACTATAAGCACAAAAAAACTCAACTTTGAATCCTCGATTATTCTCAGCTGAGAATATATGCAGTATCTTTTTTTTACAAAGAAATATCATCTCTAAAAGATACTGATCTTATCGTATACAATAATCAAACTTTAAAGCGTTGAAAAAACTGCCTAACGGAGTATTTGTGATCCACTTGAACTTCGGCGATCTCATTCGCCTTTCAAACCCCTTTCTTTGATAAAAATTCCCTACGGATATCTCATTATTGAAATCGACACGAATAGACTGGGAGACAGATTATGATGGTGCGCATTAACACTTTGGACGAGGCACTTCCCCCCACTCCTTAATTACTTTCTATTTCTGCTGTTGCCTAGAAAAACGAAAGAAAAGAACTAATTTGACGCATAAAACTCGCCTGGAATTTATCGAAGAGTGAGCCCTCTTTGAGTGTCTTCTCGAATAATGCCATATAATCGTAGCTGGGGAAGAACACTATTGCACCATTTGGCACATGACGCATAACATTCAACAAACACATCGAAAGAGCCGATAACGTTGAGGGTAAAGAGCGATTCGCATATGTCAATGAGAGTTCTTGTCCTGCTGGACCTTTCCCTTAATCCACAGAAATAATCGAGATCATATCAGTATATTTACTATGAGAAAAATGAAATGAAGAGAAGAGAAAGGAAGATTGAAACGATGAGATGTGACAGGACGGAAGGAGGAAGTTCCAATACAACAATTAGTTTCATAAACACAGTAGTGTTCCTTTTACTTGCAGCAGTATTTCAATTGCAAATTCATAAAAAGGATAACGGTGATTGTTCCATGTACTCAATATGAAATATCCAAGATCTCTTCCAAAGTTATTCATTACCTGTTTACCTTCATAACCACTTGAAATGCATATGAAGGGAAAGTTTCCTTGTATTGATGAAGTCTCTTAGAGATTCACCCCAAGAGATGATAAAAATTGATTCTCTCCTCGAGAAGGAAAGTTCAGATGATCAAATAATTTCTCCTATCATAACTAACACAATGATGAAGAAAAATAGATTAAATCAAAATGCCAATGTTTCAGATAAAACAATCAAATATTGTGTTACTTTTCTGATCATAACTCTAGCGCTAGCTATGACATTCTAGAACTGTCCTGATATTAGGGAAATAGAGGTGGGGCAAGCCGACGAGAGGAGATAGATAAGGAAGAAAGGAGAGGAGGGCAAGAGGAGTAGGCTTCGATGAGGAACATATTACTTTATTGGACTTACAATTCTTGGCATTGTATTTGATGCACCAAACAATCATCGGCTAGTATGACCAACAATACCTAATGCTTGTCATATTTTTCAGAGGCACTCTCACTCTCATACATTCAAAAAGAATTACTCAATAATCATATGTGAGGGTAAACTCCAATTTCAGGCAATAAAATTCAACTTTAGATACCAATGGCATTACCTAATGAAAGAGCCACCAATTGATTATCATCAATAACATGTCCACAAGAAAATCGCATAATATTCTCAGATGACACCTGAAATGTTTCACACTGCTAACCTTTAAGCACATTGTCTGAAGGACGATTTGATCTACTCATACTAGATTTATGCATATTTCTTAACAAAAATATTTGCATATTTATGCACATGTTTCTTAACATTTAAGCACTATATTGAGTGATTGCAACCGGCCGATCAACGATAAGGTTAAAATATTTCCGGCTGGTTTTCTCCAAATTATGGCAGATATTTACCAATTTATTTTGCGGGAAAGCGAACGCCGAACTAGACCCTGAAGCGGGAATATTCAGCGCTGTATGATGAGATATATCTATCGAAATTCACCGAACATCCAGTCAGCTGTCGGCTACACTCTCTTAACCAAATAAAGATTTCTTTCAGAATGCTCCTCTACTATTACCGATACCTTTATTGTTACATATACCTAATAGAAGAAGTTTAACTTGTGTACAACTGAAGAACACTATATAATAAACATCTCAAATAATAAACAAAAAATAATAAGTACTTCAAAGAAAATGATTTAAAGGGAACAACTTTGTTTGCAAAAATTAGCTGAAAATTGGCAGAAATATAAAAAAAGAAATAACATCAACAGCATAGCCTATACAAACCTCGCAAAGTGTGTTCAGCGAATGAAGCAATTGCTGTGCTGGTTCCATTGTACCTCCAATGAGAATCACTGAACGAGCCGTTTCCACTATATCCTTTAGCTTTTCCGCCGGATTTAACAACAAAAACTTAAATCTAAATGAGCAAAAAGGTAATAGTTTAATTGGTGCACAACTAAAGAAGCATCATCTTTGCTCTCTCGTCATCCCCTAACAAGTACTTCTGTGACTCGGGACTTTTTTACAGTGCTCTTCTCCTAAACACTCGTTTCATGGAATATCAACATGAAAATCCGATGTGTGAATTATTAATCGGGGAACAGTCAGCTTTCACAAAACAGAGATTCTGTAACGGAAGTCGACCAGAAAGGCTATATTGAAATGGTAGGTACTCATAACTTGTCGATATTTAAGAGACAACTTCGAACTATAAATTTTACCCACAAATTACCCACAAATTTTAACCACAACTCGGTAAACACAAAAGCCGCAGCTTTTATATTTACCGAGTTGAAGTACTATAGACATAAAAAAGAGAAGTATGCAAAGCTTGACGTCACCATAACTTATTTTACAAAAATTGCAGATGAATGATAAAACTTTGTTGGAATAGAAAACCTATAACCCCTGAGGCTAATATATTCGAGAATTACCAAACAGTCAAACCTAGCTGGATGATCTGCAGAGGCACGTTCAACAATGATTCGTGCATCGGAGCATTTCGTTGTAAGGGCTTCAATGAAATGCTTTATTAAATAAAGTGGTGAAGAAGTTGTCGCCGCAACGTTTTCACCAACACCCTCTGCCGAAGCGTTTTCCTCCTCAACCGCTATAATATATAGATTTCAAGGAAACTGCTCGATTAAGTCTAACAATCAGAGAGGAATTATTGTGGCCGATTGGTATACACGTTAATCAGAGATTACCTACCCTAAAAACTGAGTGTTAACCAGCAACTTAAGCCTGAAATCATTCAGATTTCAATCTTTGTCATTTATCAAGAATCCGAAGTTTTATACATAACATCTGATTTCAGTCGAAGTTTTCTGAAAAATAAAAATGAAAAAAAAAAAACAAAATCCGAACACACACCCGATGGCGAAGATTGTTGCTGACGTGCGGTCTGCATTAAGTGCATGAATGCTTGGATTCCTCCTAAAGGCCCTTCGATATTTGGTTTCTTCTCGTTGCGTTTCACCACTATCCCTCGATAACGAACAAAGAAACCATGGAATTTTTTGCATAGTCGAGTTTTTTCCATATAATGAAGTAATTTAAAGAAATTCACTTCGAAGCAATCCAACTGAAAAAAAAAAAATTTCATGAGCCCGTTTAATGCAAGCAATAAGGATGTTAGGAAATTATAAAGGAGGAGGGAAAACTCGAACGATGATCCTTCGTTCTCGAAGAAGAGTAACAAATCAACGCCATGCCCCTCACCTTTAGCCTCTAAAGGTTAATAATGCTAAAGATCACTTCTGAAAGCTTTAGCATCACATCTATCAAAATGACTTCTATGTGTACCTCAATTTCGCTGAATGCACCTACTTGACTATTGCAAAAAAAGTGCTTAGGAGGTGCGGTAAAAGCCACAAATAAACCATATCAAATTCAGGCAGAATAGCGAACGTAAACATCTCTGTGCAGATGATGGTGAAGCCAATAAACTCGTTTCCCTGTTTAACGCTCGAGGAAGCTCAAATTGTTCCAGCATATTCTGCAGTGTTTGCCCTTCGACTGAGTTTAGCCGTTTTACGAAGTTTGAAGGACGCATGAGGAAAACAAATGGGAAGAAATTACGTACATGATCAACAACAAATTCATTTTAAAAAACATAAAGTGTCTTATCCACTAAAATATAAAAAGTTAATTTACTTAAAAAATTTACAGAAAAAAACTCAGAAGGTGAGAAAAAATAAAACATTAAAAGAATACAAAGACTACCTCAACGAGGAAACGGGACAACGAAAATACACTGTCTGTTGTGGCATTCGAATACGTCGATAGAACATGTCCAAGTGCTGTTGTTAAAGATAATAACTGACGAATATATAACAAATTTTTCGCTTTCAATCTCGACCGGAAACGCTCTATGTAGTCTCTGTAAAAAACTCAATAAGTAATAACAAAAGAAAGAAAAAACGGTCTTAAATGAAAAGAAAAACAAGTATGCACTGCGTTATATCACATGAAAAGATAAACCATCTATATCCTCCTCGACTTCTGCCGGCAAACTCCTTTCTTTCACTGCGATGCCCTTACTAAATATGCATTTTCGGTCATAGTACCACCACTTCACCTAATCACTTCAAGCCATCAGATTCCCGTTTGCTCAAGACAAAAGTTGTTTAAACCATGCCCATCCCAGTTGGTAAAATGTGTTACTTATAGCTCATCTCAATGCAACACCGCTTCCTAAAGAATATAATCAAAATCGTGAGATAATAAAGAAAATGGATTATGCTTTTTCATTTAGTGTATTCGTGATAATATCGATGTGATATTTAAATTTCATTTGTTAATCGTGCTGATAAGATGCAAAACGGCAAATGATGTGATCACTTATTAACTGACAATTACTCATTTACTTTCATCTTATCAACAGAAACACTTCACCGATCATAAGTAGGAATGCAGTTAACCCTTCTATTCCATATCGCACCCTCTCGAATGCAGTTAACCATTGCAGCAGCATCGCCGATTCTGGGCAAAGCATACGAACAGCGATGGTTTAAGTGAGTTGCGAATGTTGCTATGGCAATTGTTTTCTGAATTATGCATTGGCTACGCATCTTCGCTGTCTAGTTGTGCATTTAAAACATGGCAGAAACAATAAATATAAGCATGCCTTTGAATTTTTATCTCTATTTAGAGCCATCTGATTTTGAAGCTGATTCCAAACGTTTTTTCATATTCAAATAATTAAGGTAGATGCATCTATCAGTTCCCTTTTCACGTTATCCTTGTGGGGATAAACATCATAATCAGTTGAACCTTATTAATGATAACGCAACGGTGATCGCATTATGTGAGAGTTCCACTGAGTGCACAGCTGCAATCGTCTGAAGGAGATTGTGAGCCTCATCGATAATTACTACATTTCCTTCCAGATTCACACCCCATGCCTCACGGGTCGCTTTATGCAATAGCACCTTAATAAAATTATATTGATATATCGAAGTCAAAGTTATGCTCTTGATTTAAAAACTTGGAAGGAGAAGGGAGAGGGGTGATAAGACCATAAAGTGGCGAAGGCTTCAACGCTTTCCTAGTTCATAAACAATGAACACTTCTTTGAAATTGCCCTGGAAAAATTTAGTTAGCGAAATTGAACTTTAGGGTTGCCACATTCACAATAAAAAATTCCTCCCCCCCCCCTTACCCCCCTGATCTTTTTTTTGCTTTACACAATCTCATTAACATAGCGCTTTGGATTAAATAAACTTTCTCGCAAAGTTCATTGCAGATCAAATAGAAGCCATTGAAATTGTTGTGGCTTAAATATGGGCTATGTGGGTGGCGGGTCAGACATGTTTGGAAGCCCCATCTCCGCGGTGTGCGAACCAACAATAGACTCATCACTCGGCATTGCATAGTGAACTGCGAAGGTTTTCGGTATCTTAAAAGTGCTTCTGACAGTTTGCGGTGGATATCACTATAGGAAAATATACACGGCCTCGAACTATACAATATATATGCATGCTTAAAGCTAAAATATTTCTCTCATTTGCAAAAGATCGG
This sequence comes from Baylisascaris schroederi, assembly GCA_006503575.1. Lineage (NCBI taxonomy): Eukaryota > Metazoa > Nematoda > Chromadorea > Rhabditida > Ascarididae > Baylisascaris > Baylisascaris schroederi. Next base: position 529,868 of record QEWY01003431.1, read on the forward strand.
TTATTCGATAATTAGGTGAATGAACCTACACCCATTGGCTCATTGTTCCATTCCCATAAAGAATGGATTTAAATAAGAGAGAAACTCGTTGAAATGAACGCATTCAAGCATATGTAAAACAGAGTAACAAGTGACCCTAAGCGACTGCATAATAACGACCGCATAAACGCTTCGAACGTAGCAATCCCACATGATAAGCAAAAGAAGTATGAAAACATATTCAAAATTGAATAAAGCAGAAAAGGAGAATAAATTCTAAAGGAAAAAATAAAAAATGAATTTAAATGAAAAAGTGAGTGACATAATAATAGCAAACTCCAATAAAGAAATAGAATGAAAACACAAAAAAATCGAGCAAATGAATACCGCAGAAGTATAATAAAACGTCACGTATACTATCAACAAAACTACTAGCGAATATTTTTGAAGTTTTCTTTGATAAATGAACGAAATAGTAAACAGAAGTATCGCAACCTGATAAGGAAGAAGTACGATCTGACACATGGCCAAAGAATTGCGTGAAGCGAAATAAGGACATGCGAAGAGTGCCTTCCCTGATTGGACCACTTTGGATACGGTGGAAAGCTTCAGACTCAAAATCTGATCAGTGAGATCCTCGACAGGATCTGCCCTCCAGTAGGGGCAGGAACACTGAGAGACACAAGTCGAAATCTGAAATTAACGTTGCGTAATAAACCTCGGAGTAACCGTTTGCATCTGCCGAAGAAAAAGGGAAATAACGCAAAATCCCGTTGTACCATGCTTTGATAAATTTTGCAGTGAAGAAAAAAATAAGAAAGCTAATCAATCAATAATCGCTGCAGACGAAGCCTGAGCTCATAAATGTTTATTATTTATGAGAGAATGATAACATCACAATAAAAAGAAGAAGTGAATTATAAAAATGGTTGATCATATGTGAAGATAGGGTTAATTTTATATCGTAAGTCAGTGATGAAAATTTTTTTAATGTCAAAAATAGGCTGAATAAAAGAGTGAAAATCACCGACAACTATCAAGAAAACATGGTAAAAGGAAGATTCGATTATATTTCCAGGCATCTCAATCATCAACTGCCATATTAACCGATTGTTTACCTATTTGTTATATTAATTTCAACTCAAAGAATAGACCGCCTTCCCATCTTCCTACAATAGCATCTGTAAACCAATGAAAGAAATAGACATTCAAATATTTTCCATTCATAATAGAATAAACGCAAATACAAACTTTATGATTTTGATCGAGTTTTTGTCTCTTGTTGGTATTTTTCTTTTGTCTCAATTCATCGCATTTTTCATTGATTAAATGAGAGTGCTTCAACGATAGTACAACATCATTGACACAAAGAGCTTGACGAGAACCCACTGTGACGATGCGTGGGCGAAACCTCAAATGGACACATCGTAGACTAACGTTTATAATACAAAATTGATGTATGTATTATAATATAGAAATCTCAGAGAAACAAAAAACTGGAGCGATTTTTTTATCCATTAATATCCAGTCGGGTTTGATGAGCATTTCAGCAGCCGACATCACTAAAAACTTATGGAAGCACCAAGAAAATTCCATTACTTCACATGGATAATTGATCTAATAGTCTCGCTAATAAGTGTTCGTTTAACTAAATCCATCATTATTTTTCTCTCTGAATTATAAAAATCAACTACTCATGGAAGAACCTTGAGTTTAGATGTTTGAGACAAAATCAAACTGTTGCTGTTTCTCAATAAAGCAATAAACCTTTGAATAGTTTGACCATTTTTCTATCACATCGAAATGCCAATATAGCAAGAGAGGGCTGTTATGTCCACAGTTCATTTTGAGGTCATCCTGTTACATCTAGTCGATCTAAATCATTCTACCTTTTTCTTCAGCGTTGCCTTTCATAGCAATCGCTTACCGATTGAATAAATCGTGGACCAAAAACTGAGCTGTTGAATCATCCAGCTGGCCGAATTTTACGAAACATATCACCTTGATCAATCATTGCAAACCTCATTACCGTGATCCTAACATTCTTTGAACTATGTGCATTCATCAAAAGCGATGGCTGTTAACAAAAGATCTAATGAAGGCATCTCACATTGAGTTTAGATGTTTGAGACAAAATCAAACTGTTGGTGTCTCTCAATAAAGCAATAAAATCTTTGAATAGTTTGACCATTTTTCTATCACGTCGAAATGCCAATATAGTAAGAGAGGGCTGTTATGTCCACGGTTCATTTTGAGGTCATCCTGTTACTTCTAGTCGATCTAAATCATTCTATCTTTTTGTTCAGCGTTGCCTTTCATAGCAATCGTTTACCGATTGAATAAATCGTGGACCAAAAACTGAGCTGTTGAATCATCCAGCTGGCCGAATTTTACGAAACATATCACCTTGATCAATCATTGCAAACCTCATTACCGTGATCCTAACATTCTTTGAACTATGTGCATTCATCAAAAGCGATGGCTGTTAACAAAAGATCTAATGAAGGCATCTCACATATGCTTTGTATATTTACGTATAATGCCAACAATCTATGCGAACGGTCAACGATACCAATTTCAACGAAATATGTAAATGAACTTGTAGAGGAGCGATGTTTATGTTCACCATTTGGGTTACGGGTACAATCGCATGCGAATAAAGATGAAGAAATTATAGATGAATTGGATGAGTGGGTAATAGAAGATAAGGAACCGTGTTTTGAGGATCTCGCTAGCGAATTGCTGCAATTGTGAATGAGTGCGCGACGCATAGAAGATCTTCGTGCAAGAGGGTTCCTTCTCACTGTTTTGAGACGTCGTCTCGTTGTCACTGGAGTATTCCTCGTCAGGAGCAATGTCCTACAGTTGAATCAAACGTAGCATTAAATCTTTTCTCTCCCTCCCCCCCCCTCCTTCTTCCCTCTCCACCTCCACCGAAGGAGGGGAATGTCTAATCGAAATCCAATTTCAGTTTGAGGTTATAAATGGTTTTAGCTCCCGATTGCAATCGGTTCCAAAAACAGCGCAAAGAGATGGGAAAATAAGAGAAAAAACTGAATAAAAAGAACTGCCTGCTGTTAGTTTTTTGGTCCGATAATTTGACTGCATCACGTCTACAAATATGGGCGATAACGATCCTTGAAGAAATATGATAAGTGAAAATTCATTAATCAGTTCATAAGCCTCTTAAGTCTTGAACACCATCTTGGACACGTTATCTTCTCTTATAGGTTTATGTCGTGAACCGTTTATCGCCACGAATCCTCAAATAGTGCCTTCTTCAACATCGTCCTCAAATTCACAATCCTACCCTTTCCCTACACCCAAATATAGTCCCCTTCGAAGACACTCATTCGAATAAATCCTCCTTTAACTGTATCGCCTAGAATGCATTAATTCACACAAGCTCTCACCCTCTCCCGCAAATTTAGCATCACCTTCTGGCAAAGTTAGCATGAATTCTAGGTCTTACTCTTAACTCATTTATTTAGCACTTGTTAGAGCTCTATTACTCAAATGAGGCGAGAGCTGCACAGTGCACAGCCAACTTACTTCGACAGGACTTCCCACCGTAGAAGCCTGCTCTTCCTACAACCCACACCTGTTGTGACCATCAATGTGCCCTTTCCCCTGCAGAAATGTTCCCTCTGCGGGCCACAATAACTCCAGATATTAATGTGAAGAGCATCTTAGTGGGCGTTAACTTTATTTCTCACCATCGTCACCCAACTAATCTTTCGCCATATCCGCCTTTTCAAGATTAATAACCTTTGGTCTGAAAAACCAACTTTATCAGGGTCATCGTCGTTTTCAGTGGACAACGGCAACTCGTCGTCTATATCTTCTGCAGCGCCTCTTCGTTTACGCTCATTTTTGTCAGCACGAGCCTGCTTGATCCGCTCATCAATTCGTCTCAAATTTTGCAACTTCTCTTCAGCTCCACTTGCCTGTCTCTTTGCTTCGAATTTTTTCTTATATGCTGCCACCCAATCGTCTCCATCGTCTGAATGCTCACTTTCATTCAAATATTCAGTGATCAATTAAAATATGTGCCTTGAGTATCTACGGGATCGGTATACCGACAAGTGTCTCAATGCGGCGCGAGCTTGACATCTAGCACGAACCCACCGTCCCACACTGTGAAGGCTGTGTTCAATGATAGCAACTGATTTCGATCAGTAAACAACCGTAAAAATTCTATTGCAACTGAAATTCGATTTTAACTGACCGAAGGATGACAGTCGGTTAGTGATCACATGCATCAGAATTTCATTTGCAACCTAAAAGGCTTAGAAGAATCAAAAACCGAATCCCGGTCAGTAAAACCGACCAAAATCTGAACTTCCATTTGGAAACTGGTCAGTCGGTTGTCGTCATCAGCGCCAACAGTAGGACGCTGTCAATAAACTGTTGTATCAAACCAGTAAAAGGCACTTCGAATTTTTATATGAAAGCCGTCTACCGGTGTCTGAACACAGCAAAATCGTTTTAAAATTTATTTGTAACAAAACCTGTAGACGTAGATCATTCTGAAATTTTGTTAGAGCAGAGTAGATGAACTAACATATTCAATAAACCGCGAAAGAACGAAAACACTGTTTTGACAGTAGAATGTAGAATATAAGCTCATCCGCTTCTTCCATAATTGAAACAATCATGTAATTCCCTTTCGATAATCAAAGGCAATTATTTAAATCTGCGTGCAAGCAATAAGAAAGCTTCCTACTAATTCGCGTATGTAAAATAAGACAAAAAACGTGTCAAAAACACATTAAATATAACAGAAATATATCTAGCTTTAAAAGTTAAAGGATTCACTTGAATTAGCTTAATTAATGGTTCCTACAAGGTAAGCGCTTACCGTTCCCAATTTCTTCAGCATCTTTGAGTTGCTTTTCGAGTTGCTCTCGTTGTTCCCGTTCAAAACACTCCAACCAAGTAAGCGTCGCACAAATTGTACTCAACGACTTACCAGTACCCGTAGGTGATTCAAATATTCCAATCTTCCCACCTTCTATACACTTTCGAATCTCACGCATCAATGATACTTGTATGTCGTAAGGTGGGAAAGGAAACGAAAATTCATCCATCTGAAAATATTGCAATTACAAATGGGATTACCTGCCTGGATGAAAGGTTTAACGAGCAAACTTTTGAAAGCAAGGGATTCTAAAAATACATCACTTCCTCGTACGCGACAATCGCGCCTCAGGCAGTTTTATCGATATGAGGCCAGCAAGCATGATAAAGGGAAGAAATGTTGAAAACCTTGACTGCGATTGAGGGGTTGAATGCAACTTCAAAAATTGCCGCGGTCCTAAATGTAGAAACAATTTGGTGGGGATTGCAACTATTTTGAAGAGGCAGCTTCAATTAGACACTAAATTATGCGCGAAGATCAAGTGGTGAAGTAATTTCGTTCTAAAGTGCGAAACCCGCAAACCGAATAACATACTTCTTGAATCGTTTCGGCACTCTCTCACTTAGTTTCCATTTTGGCCCACCTAGTAATTCATGATTTTACATCACTTTCCCACAAAAAGAATCTCTGAAAATTGGAACTTATCCATTCTAAAGGAGATTTGAGAGTGCATCAGATGAATCGAAAACTACCAACAGTTTTCTAGGACGCTGAATTTAAATTTGACAAAGTTTTTCAAAGTGAAAGTTGGCTTTTCACATTCTTGCTTCCTTTTTCCAGATCGCTCCAATAATATCTATGAATGATCTAAGGAAGGAGAGTGCGAAGCGATACAAACTTGCAAGAGATACTTCCCAACAATGACTGCAAACGATGAACGAGTTAAACTTCAAGATCAGGAAGATTAAGGTAATGGACACATTTAAGTAGTAAGACTTCACTTGATTCAAATAAAAGACCTGCGTAAGGATGCACTATGTAAAGATCCAGTTTATTTTCATTAATTATGAAGAAATTTATCGCATTTCAAAGGAAAATGTTCAAAAAACACAACTCGATAATACAGCATCTCACAAATACAAAAACCGAAACCGACTCACGAAAACAATATCAGCCAATGAACTCACTTAATACAACTGACTTGTGAGAATAGTGCCTTCAATTGTGCATTTATGACTGATTCAGTTTCCACAAACATTATCCAATCGAACATCCATCAGCTTACTGTCTATCCTTAGATGGTAACATTATCCATCTTAGATGCAATGAAACCATTTTATTCGATGTTAAACCATAAATAACAAAAAACAACGAAATGTTTTCTAATAAAACTTAGTCAAGTTTTTTTAGCATTGAACTAATCCACAACATTTCATATTCGAGTAATCAACGCTATATATATAAAAACAATGGAAGAAGCATTCAGTTCATGCCTTCAACGTTTCAGATCTTAAACAAGTAGCTTATATGACAGGACCCATAAGCAAGAATGACCTGCATAAAAAGCATATCAAAAACCATAGGACATTACTATCACTTCAATGGTCGCACAGATTGGGTCGGCTTATCTACACTTCCACTCATTGCTTTCCTTCGCCCCCATTTGATTCCACACTTTTGATCCTCCATACCTGACTACACCTTTGAAGCACCTTTATTACTCTCAAACCTAACGAGCGATAAAATATATTCCATTCCACATAACTATCGCTTGCATATGCCTCAACAATTCTCTAACTGACCCATATTCAGTGTTTCCTTATTACAATACTTCAGCAATCCCATTCTCCCCAGCGTTACTCATCGCCGAAGACCGTAAACATATTCAGAGATTATAAATGGCACTAGAATAACCCAGAGAAAAGTTTGAGTCGATCGATGGTAATTTTGTATTCGGCGATTTCCTCATCGAACATCTGTTGTAACAAGTTCATTTTTTTGTCGATATTCATCTGACTCGCCGCCACACTCGTCATCTCCTTCTCATCGAGTGCTCTTCTCAGTTTACGCCAATCCCGATCGCTTTTCTGAATAATATTCTCATGAAACTTGCTCAGTAATATGTGTGAGGCATCAAAACAAACAACACTGGCACATAATTTGGAATCCTTAAGCCGAGGCCTCTATTTAGATTGGTAAGATTGAAAGGTTGGGGAGGGGAGAAGAACGAGAAGAGTTGAGAAGAGAATGAAGACAGAAATGAAAAATTAAAAGGAATATGTTGAAAATGAACGGTCATACGAAGATAATAATTGCATTTTTGGGTTCTTCTGCGTAAGCTTAATCAAATAAATAAATAAATCAGCGATCACAATTTATGAGTCTTCATCTTGTTTCACTGAGAATAAATAATCGAATAACCTTCAAAGGAGCCTCGAGTCTTCTCTTGACGTCAATGCGGTATGCCTTCATCTCTTGTTCATCCGCTGTATTTGTGCTCATCAAACGCAGGATCTCATAGACTCGCCTTGCCTGTCTCTGATAAAAAAAGATATCAGTTAAGTAAAAGGCATTAATTGTATTTTGTTGGGCACTGTAAAGAGAAATACAGAGGAATAACCAGGTGAAAACTATTTTGGGGAGAGAAGTAAGGAAGCAGTTTCTCACAATTAACTCTTTATAGCCATGGAACCAAAACCAATAAAAGCATCTCTCCTCTCACTTGAATTTTAAGAGAGATGGTGTTCCAAGCGTTAAAATTTAGATAGGGAAACAAGTATCTGTTCCTCTCTTATTTCAAAACAACTACACCAATGATTCAATGCACCATATTTCGAGAATTTAATTAGACAGTTCTATGGTGGAGAGAAAATGGTATATTATCTAACAATACAAAACCCCCCAATATAATAACATAAACCCTTCACAAAGAAAGGAGGTGCCAGCATGCCACAGACCAGAGGACAAATACACATTAATTACAAATATTCAAAACACAACCGGTGAAACGATATAGATAACTTAGAGCGCAGAAAGAAGTGAGATTGAAGAGTGAAACGATATAAAGGAAAATAGATAACTTAGAGCGCAGAAAGAAGATGAACTGAAATGAGATTGAAGAGTCAACGCAGCAGCATATAGCATGCAAAAAGCAATGAATTTCAGCTGTACTGGAAAACGTCTTCGGAATTTTATCCTTCTTAAAACATATGAATTCGATTAAAAATAGTTACGCACTCAAGATATTTCTCTAGTATTCGGGAATCAATTTTAATTAGCAAATAAGTTCGGAATAAAATCTTCTGGAATCGAGTTAGATGTTTCAATGTGTAAGTTTTAAAGTTCAGTTGAAACGTTACCGGGTTGATCTTTAGCTTCGTGAGTGCAGCATCTTTCATTTCGGCACTGAATCCCTTATTAAGATTAGCAACACCAAACTCAGGAAGTTTAGAGCAATTGCAGCAGTCGACGTAATCGCGTAAATGAATAAACGATTCGCCCGGATCCTCCGCTAAAAAACGTGAAAGGTCAAGGGTCATATTAACAAAGACTCACGAGGAAATGCGGGAATGGGCACAAGTCAAAAACGGAAGCTGAGAAGGAAAAGATAGTAAAAAGATGCATTACAGTCTTTAAAAATAAACTTCTCGTTGAACACATAACTGCATGGTAATCCACTCAATTTTTTAAGTACTCACGACACCATGATCAAAGGAACAAATTCACTCATAAAAAGAAAGAGGGATTGGAATAAAGAAAACACGATTCTTTGTGTCTGTAAAGCAACATTTTGTACTCAGGATTAAGAGTGGTCACAATCGACGAAGGAATATGACCTCGTCGGATGGGGACGCAAGTTTGTGAAGAGGAAATGAAGCAGGAAAAGAGACGGTTGGAGAACATTTTGATCGGAGTTCTCAAAAAGATCGACGAACCCTGAAGAGATCGATCGCGAAATGTGTACCTCAACACTCCCAATGAAAGGTTCCAGCTCGTGTTAAAAGTGGTTCCACCATCCTTCAAAATTACATCAACAACCCTGAGGGATAATCACAGTGTTACTAACCAGTGATATCCTTGACATTGCGACGAGGAACGAGATCATCGTAGATGGCCTGCAAGAACTTAGCACCATTGCCAGCCTGCCGATACTGCGGTAGGATGAGTATGTGAGCGATCCTGGGACGCAGCATCTCCGGATAGCAATAGAAATTAACGACTGAAGCATAGCCAGCTAATGCATAACGTATGCCCTCACCATCAGTTCTTTTCGTTGCTTCATACCTGCAGAATACCTCGTTCACTCCTTTAAAAACGATTCAACTATCAAGGAAAACCAGAAACAAAGATCCCAACTTCACCGAAGTATTGTTCGTTCTTAAGTTCCCCTCTTTCCCTTAACTCAATTCCTCGTTCTTTTTCAAACATTTTTTCGGGTTATCATACGATTTCCAAATTTATTAAATTAAAAGCGCCACTAATGAAAAGTGAATTAATAACACTAACCGAGTATTCTACTAATATGCAATGAACAATGATTATTGAAGCAAAAAAAAGAAAAAACTAAAATGTTCAGCGCAAGATGAATGGATTCGGCTGGAACGGTAAGACAAATGGGATTGCGAAAATCTTGCAGATTTAAGCGTTTTTATATTTTGTCATGCGGGATATGAACAAATCACCCATAAAATTTCCGCTTCTCTTGCATTTTTGTATTTTTTTAATAATAGAAGATTTTCAAATCAGTAAATTCCGGCAGATTTATTTCTCTGAATCCATAACGAAGTACAATTTTCCAAATGGAATAAGATTTCTCGAAAATTGTGGAGACGTATCAAGTAGCAATACGTTTTTTTTTTAAATTAGTAAATGAGAAAATTTCTATTATGCAGTGAAAAGAATGAAATAATAACTTCTTAAGAAATAAACGACAATAAAATGTGCTCTGTGACCGGAAATGTAATTGAAATTGCAAGCAATTAAATTGTGGCTTATGGATGATGTATATGATGAAGTGAAGACCTCGAATCAACAGTTTACCAGAATAAAGTTCCATTCACCTTTTAAACTTCAGTAAGCTTCCAAAAAATACTTAATTATTGTCAAATTTGTGAATTCTGAAACCCGAACCCTCTAGAATCTCAAAAAAAGAAAAATAAATAAATAAATAAATCTGTATGGAACATCTCTCAAATCAAATAGGACGAACACTACAAATGCTTATCAGCATCGAAGACAATGCACAAAAATACAAAACCATACTACTCAAAAATGTAAAAGAATTTAAAAATAAGTAAATCCAAATATTCTCGATAATACCTCTTAAGATACACCCCAGGCATTAAGTTGGCTAACAGCGACGAACGGAATGAATCCTTTGCTAAATCCCCTTTCCTCCTTTCTTTATCAAGCACGGAATGTGCAGCTTAAAGTGAAACCCTCCCATGCATCAATACCTTTCCTGCGAAATAAGGAAAGCTCACACGAAGTAGTGCACCCATCGAGGGTCGTCGTTGTCTGTGTACTGAGCGGCTTCGATATACCACAAAGCAATAGTTTGTACTCGTGCCAAATATGCATCAAACTGAGGCGAAGCTTCACTCACCTTCAATACTTGCATTTCCCGTCCATCTAGAATAGGAAGGACAATTAGTCTAGAAATCACTTCTTAAGGCGTGGCCTTGCATTATTGAGGGCTGCTTCACAACAGTGCGAACGAGACTATCAGGCTTATGCCGCAGTAATCCAAAGTCTTATGACATGGAATGGACATCCACGTACACATCCCCTGGATAGACCCCTAGAAGATCCTTAGACCTTGAAAGATGAAAAGTTATATTTTTCATTAAATAAGCGGATCTTTCTGGGCACAGAGAAGAATTTAGCAGCCTCTGAAATGAGAGATTCTCATCAAAAACCAATAGTTTTAAACCTAAAAATAACAATGCTAAAGTAACCTATTTTCTCAGCCAATATGCACTATTCATATAATTGAATTATGGAAACTGTTGCGTATCTTACATGAATTCCTTCAAAAAAACTGTGCTATCCGGCATATAATAAATAAATAAATTGTCCCCTATATCTTGACGTCAATTTATTCTGAGTAATGATAGATAGTACAAAGGATCTGCGCTGAACGCTCAAATATCCAAATTTCAATGATGCCCTTGAAGAGCCCGATTTTGTGAATGGTGATTTAATGTGCAAATCAAGTTACCAACTACTGGACACATAAATAACTCAATTACTACTATCACCACCTATACAATACTCACTCATTTCATTGAAATATCCATCGGATTTACATCCAGCGCGAACTCCTATGCAAGTTCATTAGCACATCTTGCCCGAATGACAGCAATCTAATGGTCATTAATCCTACTGTCCAACTGGTCGGCACTTCAAAGATATCTTTCAGCATTCAACTGATGCCGGTTGCTTTTAATAAACAACAACTGATATTAGTAGCGATAAATCTATAGCGCATTTGGCAATGTATTCTGTCTGCCTGCACGTATGTATATATGTCGGATGGCTTCGACCGGAGAATCAAAAATTGGAGTTTAAAAAGCAAAGAACTTGCAATGTAGAGGACATGACGCACTGCACGTAATTCACAGTACCTGATAGCACAACTACTATTACATCCGTTGATTGCAGATCCGCGAACACAAATTCTTTAAACTGGCAGAAAATTTAAAGTTTACATGGCCAGTTGCTCATTCAACTGTCGTTTTTATGCATTTTTTGAAAATCATCTGTATTAGCAGAACAGATTATGGTGAGGTCAAATGTGTGTGCATGCATGTGAAAGTGTGTCTATATGTATGACAGCAACAAGCACAACGCATGCACTGCTTCAAACCTCATTGCCCATGTCGATCCATCAATTTCGATAAAGGTTATAGAAATAAAAAGCGCCGGAAATTTTCATATGCTTCGTACTGATAACATTTTTAACAAATTTATTGTTGAAATTTTCTGCCGGCAATGAAACAAATTAAAAGATGCACATATTACTCGACGTATTTTACTACTTCCTAACAGCTTATGAAATTGGCTGGTCGACAGGGTGGAACGCAAAAGTGTATATCCTGCTAACTCAATTGGCATCCTACCCCACTTATTTGAATTGCCTATTTTCATACTTCGTTGTTTTACTAAACTACAAATGCGAACACAAAATCATCGAACTGTACACCAACACTTGAAATCATCCTTAGAGTTACTTCGGAAATTGCAGAAATGTAGAATGTTACCATAGTTAAACTTCGAAAGGAGTTCCCCAAATGGCTTGAAGGAATCTTGTTCCTTAAGAAGGCGTCTAAAATTATCCATCGTTGATACCATCATATCGATCTGCGATGATGGTAGCTGATCTTTTAACAGTTTGATGATATCATCTGCCTGCAAGTGAATAGCATTGAAGATTCATTCAAAAGCTCCACAAGAGCGCTATCATGTCTCATCGGCAATGTTATTTCTGGAAAGAGTTCGTACTCGCGATCTACAAAGTAAAGTGACCAGTTAACTTCACTTTTATAACTATATTACGAGAGAGTTTCCAACATCAGCGACTTGCAAATTGTAGTAAGTTTGTCAAAGTAAGCTAATAATAAAAAGAAATTCGGTCGAATTTGAAGCAATAAAATGGCATCACTGCTTCCAAGCAACATTAAAACGCTTCGTGCATATGGAAGAGCTACAAGAGATCACAACAATGTTTGCTTTTAAATAACAGCTTGAATTGGCAGCAAATTCGAAATATTAAAAAAAAAACAAAAAAAACAAGTAAATAGATCTAGAAGTGTTCATACGAAATTTTCTTAAACGAACTGTTATCACAATTAATGCCACAGCAACAAACCTCTATAAATGTGCACTTGTACTAAAGAGAAGCACAATCTATTCCACTATCTCCCTGCCCGTACGGTAACAGCTCTTATGTATGTATACATATAATCCTCAGGCCTTTCAAATAGGTAAAACAAGATTGCGTGCTCTTGTTTACCTGCATGATATATGGCAGTATACAAGAGATGGTGAAGGAATGATGTAATGAGCACGGAAACCAAAGCGATATGCAATATTATTATCAGAACGTTAAACCAGCCAGCCATATATTTCAGTACAAAAAATTCGAGCATTAAAAACAGTGAAAATAAACGTCGGTCAGGCACCAAAGAAAAAACCTTTGCATGAAACATATTTACTTTGCTGAACTAGGCAAAACTGCGAAACTATGAAAACACCTTAAATCTAGGCTCGTTCACTCATATTCTTTACTTAATCCTCCAATCCAACCACTCAATCCCATCAAATAAAGAAATTATTTGAATGCTTCATTTGTATTCTCTATATACGCATATAACATTACTGCAGTTGCATCGAAATACCCATTATGAACATCATATCACCGATTTAACAATAGCCTATGGGGCACTATAGTTTATGTTGCATTTTGTTGTGGGGCAATGATAAGCATTCGATTCTACAACTGCCAATATTCTAACGACTGCTTCTTGACAATAATTTAATACCATTCACAATAATTCAAATAAACTTTTGAGGGCAAAATTCTAAGTTCTAAATAAATTTTGGGTATATTAACCTTAAGCTCTTTTGAGATTGATGAAATTTCCTTGTCGTATTTGATTTCCGGATAAATGTACATAGAAGCATCCGTGTAATAAAGTGTTACCTCCAAATTTTCATAGCCAAAGATTGTCTCCCTGAAACAAAAGTCTATTTTCGCTTTAAGTAAAGAAACGCGCTGCGTAAAGTGACAGCTTTTTCGAGCCACCATTTGAGGCGCATTTCTCATTTATATTTCTTCACTTATCGATCGTTTCCCTTTCAAACGCTCTCCCCTCCCC